>VXAA01006621.1:133384-249926 GCA_013399115.1 Anseranas semipalmata
CGTCAGGAGCCGTGGCCACAGCCTGCAGACCCCGTGAGGCTCCGGGCAGGGCTGGGCACGGCCAGGCTCTCACTCGGGTCCCCAGAGGCGCTCTGGGGCTCGCTGCAGGACCCGTGCCGCAGGAGCCCGTGGNTTTGACCCAGCAGATCCGCCCGTAGCAGAAGGTCGGCATCTGGTGCTCACCCCCGGCGAGGGGTTCCCAAATCCCATCTCCCACCCCAAGCACATCCCAGCCCACATTACCAGCAGCCTGCAGGGCCCAGACGCCCATGCAGGATCCCCCAAGCCGCTTTAGCCAGCTCCCAGGCAGCGGTGTGGGTGCACAGAGCCAGCCGAGCCCTCCCCTCGCCTGCTCCAACCCTGCTGCCCCAGAGGAGAGGAAGATGAGGAGGACGGGGTGAAGAAGATGCCCCATCTTGCACCCAGCCCTATCTCAGCACCGGGACTGCCAGGATCAGTGTCGCCAAGCCCTGTGCTGGCAGACGAGGAGGCGTGCAGGGGCTGCTCCATGCTCCGCTCACGTATACGCAGGACTCGGGGTGCGTGCCCGGGACAGCACGTCCCGCTTGGACCCCAGCAGAGGCAGCTCTGGGCAGGACAAGGGCCGGGGGGCCAGGACCAGCACAGGAGCCAGATTTTTTTGTTTCCTATCAGTATCACAACAGATGCAGGTGGCTGCTGTCATCACAACAGCGCAGAGCCTGCACGGGACAGAGGAGAGCTGCTGCGACTCAGTGTCCCCTGTCTGCGGGACCCCGTGGGGAAGCAGCGCTCGCAGGAGTGCAGCATTGCTCAGCGACGAAGCAGCGCCACGATTCACCGACCACAAAGCTGGATGGGACTGCGGAGGCGATCAGGTCTGATCTCATGCACAACACGAGCCAAGGGATGGACCGCCCAGGGC
This sequence comes from Anseranas semipalmata, assembly GCA_013399115.1. Lineage (NCBI taxonomy): Eukaryota > Metazoa > Chordata > Aves > Anseriformes > Anseranatidae > Anseranas > Anseranas semipalmata. The sequence continues at coordinate 134,289 of VXAA01006621.1, forward strand.
TCGCTCCCACTGGAGTGTCAGTGCTTCAGAGAAGGATCCAGGCCTGGATTAAGTAAAAACCCCTCGGTGGGGCCGTGTCCCTGCCCAGGCTTGAGGGGGCTGACCCGATGTTGACTTATGCTGCACAACACCCTTTTCCTTGGCTTACACCACCCCTTCCCAAACAACGGGAAGGGAAAGAAATCTGCAACCCAGCTGCACGGAGAATGCTCCTCCAGCTCCACGGTCCCCGGAGGCTGCAGAAACCCCAAAATCCAGCACATGCCTCCCGCGGCTTGGGGCACCAGAGCGGCCGGGAGGCGAGGTGTTTGCGGCAGGCAGGAGCACTAGCCAGTGCTGCTGGGGCTGCTCTGCCGGGGCGATGCCGCGGGGTGCCCAGAGATGTGGGCGTTCTGGGGTGCTCGTTTTGTGCAAAGTCCGTGGGCACGGTGCAGCTTCCTCCAGGTGCCTGATGCCAGGAGTGCCAGCACCCCAGGTGAGCTCATGCCTTCCAGAAACCAGGCAGAGCCTCCCCGGGCTCCTGCCCATGAGATACCAGATATCAGCGCTGACTATCTGTGCGTGATTGAAACAAATTCCAGATTAACTGTGCCACCAGGGCAGGGCCATCCGAGCAGGCTCTGCCTCTTGCCTGGCACCGTGTCAAAGCCATCCGTCCTCCCAGAGCTGGCCGGGAAGCTCGGTACAAAGATGCCTGGTGTGTTTACAAGAGCCGGCCTGGGCACGGACCTTGAAGCCCTGCTGCACCTGGCATCTCCTGGGGATTCCCACCAGCCAGCGTCCTCGTCCCTCATCGCCCAGAGCGATGGAGAGGTGGCTGCGGCTGCTTCCAGAAAGGGGCCACGCCGCCTGCCTCCCTGCTGCTTCAAGCGCAGGAGGCGATGACTGCGCGGCACCTTCCCTGGAAGGGTGAGGGGATGGACGGGGAGGCAAAATGCTGCCAGCAGCTCCGGCTGCCACAGCACTCCCAGGGGCTTTTCTGCACCCAGGGTGCTGCTCTTGCCCTTCTTGTTCACACGCCCAAAGCTCCCACGTCCCAGCCCTGGGACAGGGCTGCCAACGCAGCTGTCACTGCCACCCATTTCCCACCTCGTGTTACAGGCACTGCAGCCCCTCGGGAACACCCCAAGCACCCGCCCAGCCCCGCAGGACCTGCTCCCAGCCACCTCACCCAGCCCAGCGCTGCCTGGTGTGAGCGGGGGGCTCGGGGAGCGAGGCAGGACAGGACCAAGGGGGCGCGGCCGACCGCAGCCCCATCTCCCCCAGCACTGACGTGCCCCACGCTGCCTGGGGTCACTGGGGAGCTGCGACCCCCTCGGCCTGCCTGCCCCGCTCCCTCTGTTCCCTGGAAGGAAACCGGGCAGCACAGGCTCGCAGGCGGTGCCCAACAGAGCCGCGTGCCTCTGGCTGCAGCGCGAGCCGTTGGGTGAACACCTCAAGGCAAGGGAAAGCGGTGGGGGCATTTTGGCCCTTCACAGAGCTGCTCCGGTCTCTGCGAAGCATCAGCCCCAGCTGCCCCGGGAGAGGAGAGCTGCCCACACCGGGCACAGCCTCCCCGGGCGGGTGGGAGACCTGCCCTGCGCCCAATGCGACACCGGGCTCTGGCCGCGTTGTGCATCCTGAGAAATCTCAGCCGCGCTGCCAAGCTGCACAGAGGTGTCTGCCCATCGGGGATGGAGAAAGGGCACCGGAGCTTTGACTGGTGCTGCCTGATGGCGGTGGGATTGCATGGGGAACCGAGCCGTGCTGAGACCCAAAGGCTTGCCATCACCGCGGCATCCGGGCTGCGGTGTCTAAGGGATAACGTGCTGCAGAAATCCCCATGGGATCTGGGCATCCCCAGCGCTGCTCCCACCAGAACTCGCTGGGGCTCCCGGCTGCGATGGGGCTGGGGACAGCGACCTGCACCCGGCGGGTCCCCAGCACCGGGAGCCCGGGGCAGGGCAGGGACATTCCCCAGGGCTCTGGTCCTACCGTGGGCTCCGGTGGCGCGGTGGGGGCCGGGAGCCCCGGCGTGTCGAGGTGCCCGGTGCCCGGCATTTCCTGCTCAGCGGGAGGCAGGGCCGGGCGGCCGCGCTCACCTGCGCCAGGTGCGGCTCCGCCCCGGCACGCTGCAGGACTTGCTGCGCCCGGGTCCCCACGAGCCCTCGGTTGGCCGTGGCCTGCACAATCCCTCCCCAGGCTGCTCACCCTGCTCGCTTGTGCAGCCAGGGGGGACCGGAGGCATCGCTCCCTGCTCAGTGAGAGCTGGGGGGACAGGGTGTGCGCTGGGGTGGCCGGCCACAGCACCAAGCCTCTGCTGGGACGTGGTTTTGTGCCAGGCTCCCTGCACGCCCAGGCTGAGCCACGCTCCCGGAGCACCCTGGTGCCTTCTCCACCCGTGATCCGGCACAGGAGGGGCACCAGGGCACATGGGGACGCAGCACTGCAAAGGGGGCTGGTCCCGACCCCGATGCAGAGGAGGGGGACGATGGTGCCTGTCTCCCACCCTGTGTGCTGCAGGCATGAAGGCATGGGGAAGAGGGGAAGGGACACAGAGGGGTCCGCTGTCCCCTCCAAACTGAACAGAATCCTGGTGGAAGGAAGGAGCGGTTTCAGGAACAGCTCCACCTCCCTTTCCAGGTTATCTGTGATGGTTGCATCCCCCCCATACACCCATTATTGTTACCCCGTTTTCCCAGTTAGTGTCTGGAAGACCAGCCAGCTGAATAAGAAGCAGAAATAGTGATGTGGTTTTTCTGGTGGGAGGCAGACTGTTGCTGCCTGCACACGGGCTCAGCGTCAGCAGCAGCTGCTGAAAGAGAGCTGAAGTTAAAACTGTGATCTACCCCCGAAGGAGTCAGTATTTCTCCTGAAGCTTCCCTGTTCCAGCCACTGAGTCATCTTCTGCTCGTGTTAGAGTTTCTGCCTCCTTTCCTCTGCATCTTCCAGGGAACGCTGGGTTAGATCCCTGGTCCCCTGCTGCACGCCAGCTTCTGTCTCTCTCAATATCACATGCATTTTTCATAGCTGATGCACTGGCCCTGCCTCTCTTTGGCCATTTCCACGATGCTGCATCTGGAGCCAGCTGTTTCTGAACAGTGCAGGTTCCTCAGAAGCAGGAAATACCTCTTGAACCAGGGCTGTTCCCCCACCACAGCAGGAAAGGGAGAGTGGAGAGTTACTTCAAATACAGATTCAGCTCTTTTCAACCAAGAACACTTTTGCAGGACGGGAATGGGTTGCCCAGTTGTCCACTAAGCTGGTGACCCTCTGAAAGAATGTGTAAAGTCTTTGTGAGTTGATTGCAATTGAATTCAAGTGAGTAGAAGAAGGAAGCTCATCACGAGAGGAAACCAAAGGAAGAAAGAGTCATTCTGCTCGGTGACTATGGTTGCCTTCATCTCACGCCATCGGCCAGGGTGCTGTTGTGGTCCTGGGGCACTGCAAAGTCCTAGAGCCTGCAAGAGAGCAGTCTCTTCAAATGAGCAGCATTTCTACACATGCTTCTGGGTCAAGGAATTAACTGTAATTCCATCCAAAAGAGGGGAATGAAGAGGTATTTTTAGCTTGGGACATTTTGGCAGTCTTGTTTATGGCACTGCCTTGCAAAAAGTTGCCCCAGGACAATTGAGGGACCCGTACTCAGAGTCGGGAAGTTAGCATAATGTATTATGATGCACAAAACAACCAGGAAGTGGAGGATTAGACTCTTCCATCTGTATTTTCTCCTTACAGACCAGATCCCACAAGAACTCCCCCCAAGACAGGTAAGATGCTCACAGCTTCCACTGCAGCCTGGAGGCATTCAGAGCTGGAGTCACAGAGCAGCATAGGCTTTTTGGTCCCTGGCAGAATTAAGATAGCTCTATGCAGCTCAGTCCGTGACTCAAGGCCTCCACCTTGCTTTCACGGCTTCCTCTGCTTTGGCCAGAAACATTCCTCAAGCCTGACAGCTCTCCATTTGCACCAGGACTGCTGCCAGCTGGGCAGCCTGGCACCACTGTGCTGTGAGGATCTTCAGGATGAGTCCAGCAGGTGACCTACACAGCACACAGAATCACAGAATCACAGAATCACAGAATGGCTGAGGTTGGAAGGGACCTCTGGAGATCATCTGGTCCAACCCCCCTGCCAAGCAGGATCACCTAGAGCACGTTGCACAGGATAGCATCCAGGTGGGTTTTGAATATCTCCAGAGAAGGAGACTCCACAGCCTCTCTGGGCAGCCTGTTCCAGTGCTCTGTCACCCTCACAGGAAAGAAGCACACAGCACAAGCCAGCAGAACAGGGGAAAGCAGGAGATCTTTATCAGGAGAGCTGGGGAGAGCCTCCTTCCTGAGGACACTTAGAGTGCTCCTTGGGTGATGGGGAGTGCCAGCATGAATCCCCTCCTCCGGAGAAAAGATGTGAACTCAAGTCTCACCCAGCTTTACTGACTGAGTAGTCAGATGTATTATCATCAGTATCATCCACGGCTGTTTTAGAAGAGAGGCCTGAACTCTGCTCCCTGCTGAAAGGAAGCTTCTGGACCCCTTGGTCCAGAGAGGGTTCAGCATCAGGACATTACACAGTCTGTCGGGTGAGGTCGGATGCAAATCTCTGCATCTCCCTGTTGGTCCATCATCCTTGGTTGCCTGCAGAGCGCGCCAGGGCAGTGGACTCGCACCCAGGCTCCCAGCTGCCTTCATACTAGGTCAGACACGAGCATGTGGGCAAGAGGTGGGAGCTGCGCACTCCTTGGTACGGCTGTCCCCTTGATCCACAGCAGAATCAGATCCTTTGTTTTGTGGCTTCACATTGCATGACTTTAAGATGCTGAGACAAACTTGGTTCAGTTTTGAGTCCTGTCCCAGCTCAGCGTTGTTTTCCCAGCTGGGAAAGGATCAATTCAGTCGTGCAGCTTAGGTGTCTGTGTCTGACAGTCTGCAGCAACCTGCTCAGAGGAACTCACTGTAGAAACCTGTAACAACAGGAACCCATTAGCACAGAAGCTCCACTCCAGTCACAGCTGCTTCAGAGATGGGTGGAGGTAAAGTGTTGTGCAGCCTCAGAAAGTTTGTTTTCCGTTGTTATGTTTCCTTCCACAACTCACCTCTCAGGCGTTGGGTTTATCTTGGTCATTCTGATCTTGCCACAGCCATTCTGGAGGGGAGGAGGCTGGTTTTCCTCTGCAGCAGTTTAACCCATGACACAATCACATCCTCATAAAATGAAACAACTGCTCCACCTACTATTGTTTTACAAAAAAGAGTGAGTAAAACTCAAAGTAGAAGCACTTGAGGGCAAAGACCTATGAGCACAGCACAGGTTTCAAATGATTCAAGATGCAACGTTTTTTCCTTCTGTAGGCCTTTTTCCAATCAAACAGAAAAACAACTCCAAATTTATTCCCATTTCCTGATCAGTTGCAAATATTCCCTGTGTCACCCCTCTGAAACGAGAGCTCTTTGGGCTGCCAGCCTCGGCTCAGAGTTTATGCTTGGCACTCTCAAGCTGAGCAGGGCTAGGCTGACCGGCTGATGCACTGGACATCTTCAGAGCCAACCTTGATGCTGAGGGATTGGTAATTGCCATTTTTGCTCTGAGCTGTGATGAAACCAACACCCTCATGTGTGCAGTGACACAGTCAGAAACAAAGGGTTGCAGTAAATGGGGCTACATCTGGCTGGTGGATGGTCACCAGCGGTGTTCCCCAGGGCTCAGTTCTAGGGCCAACATTTTTATCAGTGATCTGGATGCAGGAGTGGAATGTATCCTCAGCAAGTTTGGTGATGATACTAAACTGGGAGGTGCTGTTGGCTCCCTGGAGGGTCAAGAGGCCTTGCAGAGGGATCTAGATAGATTGGAGCATTAGGCAATCATCAACGGCATGAAGTTCAACAAAGGAAAATGCTGAGTTCTGCACCTGCGACAGAGTAATGCTGGAGACAGGTACAAACAAGGAGACTCGTGACTGGAGAGCAGCTCAGCAGGAAGGGATCTGGGGGTGCTGGTGACAGCAGGCTCAATGTGAGCCAGCAGTGTGCCCTGGCAGCCAAAAGGGCAAACCACATTTTGGGGTGCATTAAACACAGCACAGCCAGGAGGTCAAATGAGATGAGTCTCCTGCTATGTTTAGTGTTGGTGCAGCCTCACGTTGAATATTGCGTGCAGTTCTGGGCTCCACAATATAAAAAAGGATGTAAAGTTACCTGAAAGCATACAGAGGAGGGCAACAAAGCTGATAAAAGGGCTGGAAGGCATGTCCTGTGAGGAGAGACTGAGGACACTTGGATTGTCTGGTTTGGAGAAAAGAAGGCTGAGAGGTGACCTCACTGCTCTCTGCAACTCCCTGAGGAGGGGAAGCGCAGAGGGAGGTGCCAGTCTCTTCTCCCTTGTAAGATGACAGGACACCTGGGAACAAGACAAAGCTGTGCCACGGGAGGTTCAGACTGGGCATTAGGAAAAATTTCTCTGCTGTGAGGGTGATTAAACACTGGAACAGGCTTCCTAGCAAGGTGGTTGATGCCCCATGCCAGTCAGTGTTCAAGAGGCATTTGGACAATGCCGTCATTAATACACTTTAACTTTTGTTTAGCCCTGAAGTGGTCAGGCAGTTGGACTCGATGGTCTCTGAAGGTCACTTGCAAGTGAACTATTCTATCCTATTCTATTCTGAATAACTCAGCTGCCAGCTGCTGCATGCCGCCAAAGCTCCTGAGATGTTTCTTGGAGACCTACAGGGTCAGCCTCAGCCGAAGGACAACTCACATGTTGGGCGACTGTGCTCTCACAAGGTGAAACCTGACGTTTCCTGTGCGGTGCTGTGTTTGTCTCAGCCTCCCCTTCCCACTCACACAGGTGGAGGCCGCGCGACCGCACTGCTCGGCATTGCCACCTGTGCATGGGTGCGCCTCTCGGGTGGAAGAGGCCCCTCACCAGCTCTGTGCAGGGAACAGAAGATCCCGTAAATGCTAAATGCAAGATGTTATCGCACCATTTCAGACAGCTGCTGGTGGCTGCTGGCTTACAAGGCACCCAGAGTATGTTAGCAGAGGAAATACTGGCTTTGGGGGTTGCATGATGTGTATAAACCTCAGCCGTGCTCCGGGCATTTTTGGGCACTGCTGTCCTTGAGCGCTGCCTGGACTCTGGGACTTTCCCTCCATGACAAAAAAGTTCTGCAGAAGGACACAGGGGTTGCTCACCCTTCCGCAGCACAGGGGGAGGGTGCTGCCTCTTCGAGGCTGTCACTCCCGATGTTTTAAGGGTAGCCAGGGGCTTTTTGAGATGCCAGAGGGCCTTTCTGTCACGATGTGTGCCCTTTGCTTTGCCCCTGCTGTGGCACTCACTGCCTCCGCTGAGGACGGTGGCATGGTGTCCCCGTGGCATCGAAGCCCTCCAGGGAAGAGCCCCCCTCACGGGATGCCTGCTCCTGTCCTGCGTCCCCGCCTGGCCCTCACGGGAGGGCCGGGGCTGGACGCCATGCCAGCACGCAGGCTGCCGCGCCCTGCGGGCCCTGCCCCCGGGGAGCGGTGTTCTGTGTGGGGCTGTGGGACCCCGTCTCGTTTGGAGAATCGCATGAGATATTAGGTCTAAATATGACTTAGCGTCATTACCACCGCTATTGTTGTGATGCGTATCGCGAAACGAGCATGTTTGGGCCCTTCGCGGGCTCCGTAAGTCGCGCCCTCGCGCGGCCGTGAACTGCCCCTTTCCCGTCCCGCCGCTTCTCTGCGGGCGGAGGCGGGGTGCCGCCGCCATCTTGGAAGCGGGCGAGCGGCCCGCTCTTCCCTGGAGGGGCGATGTTTCCCGGGAGGCGAGGGGGGAAGGGTGGGGATGGAGGAAGGGACGAGGCTCGGCTAAGCGTGAGAGGCAGCTCTGAAGTCACGGCGGAGGGGGAAGGGGGCGAACACAGAGGCGGTGCCCGAAGCCAAGATGTCGCCAGCGGCCTCAGCCGGAGGAGGTGGAGCGCTACGGCGGCGCAGCGGGGTCAGCGCAGTTGGCGGGAGCGGGAAGCGCTCAGACCGCGCTTGGCGCTCAGGAGCCGTTGAGACCCGCGCCGGGAGCCCGACCGCCGCCATGCACGTCGTCAAGCGCGGTGAGGGGAGCCCTCCGCCGCGGGGGGACACCACCGGGCAGGGGGCTTCCCTCTGAACGGGGGCGAGGGCGCGGGTCGCCCATCGGCTTTGGGGGCCCCTCTCAGGGCACCCAGCGCGAGGGGACGGCACCCCGTCTGCACTGGGGGGACCCCAGAGCGAGGGGGCTGCCCCCGCGGCACCGGGCGTGAGGGGGGGGACCTCGGTTTGCTGTGGGAAGCCCCCACCCCCGCAGTGAGCTTTGGGGTTGGTGCCAGCACCTTTGGTCAGAGTCCCCCAGCCCCATGGTGTCAGCGTTCTGGTAAAGGGTTTCTTGGCCTGGAAGAAGGGGACCCCAGTGGTACCAGCGCTGTGGGATTGCTCCTGCTTCCCCTGTGTACTATGGGACCGGCTGGGGACTGGCTCCTCTGCTTCTTTTCCTCGTACAAGGTAACGCCAAGCCCTTGGGCACAAGCCCTGCCCTGGGTTTGCAGGACACTTTATCTTACTTAAGTTCCCTTTCCCCCCTCGGCCGGCGAGCTGGCTGCTCATCCTCGAGCAGGGGCCGCAGAGAGAGCACTCAGGGATCCCTGAGGAGGGATCCCCAGCCTTGGGCTGGGGGGGCCCCGGGCTGGATTCCCCATCTCAGTGGTGGTGGCCCTGAGAAATGGGGTCATGGTTTCTGCAAAGGTTAGTGTTAGCAGGGTGGGAATTTCTTGGCCCTGTAGAGTGTCCTCGTGTCCTTGAAGTGGTATGAGCACCCTGCTTTTCCTTCTTCACCGTGCTGAGACCTGCAGCTTGGAGCGAGGGATCCTGTGTTCAGGACTGACCATCGGCAGCAGGACTGTGCCGCCGTGGAGGGCTAGCCACCATTCTCTTTGGGCCTAACAGGGAACCTGAAGGGGTTGTCCCCAGCGATTCCCACCCCAAATGTACCCACAAGAGGGTTGGCTCCTTGTGTGAGGTGCTGTGTGCTTCACTAGTTCTTTTACTGTGATAGGAACTGATGTGTTAATAACCTCTTCCCCAACAGATGGACGCCAAGAGCGTGTCATGTTTGACAAGATCACGTCGCGCATCCAGAAGCTCTGCTATGGGCTCAACGCTGACTTTGTTGATCCAGTGAGTCTGTCCTTTTCCCTGCCTCTGGTGGTGATCTCTGCTAAAAGCCAACAGTTGTGAGCAGGTGTTACTGCTTATTCACCTTGGCAAAAGCCAAACTTGGCAGCTTGTGCAGGAACTATTGGCAAATGCATTCATGTTTCTTCTAATTGTTTGTGTTCTGAATTTTTTGCTTCACGGATACAAAGTCTGAGACTGGGGTGGGGGAATGTCTCTGCTTTACCTATTGAAAACTGGGTAGATAACCAACTTGGGTAGGTAACTCAAACATTGTTGAAGTCATTGAGCTTCTTGTGTTCAAAAAGTATTGTTTGTTGCTCTAACTCACGTATGTTGGTAGATTGCTCTCAATTTCAACCTGCAAAGGTTGAGCAATACTATATGGAAAGTAGATCTTGATCCTCTCTTAAAACAAGGTGTCAGAACCCCAATGTCATTGTAATATCTCTACTTTATTTATTTATTTATTTTGAGCTGTGTAGGATTTTGGGTGCATGTTGATCGCACCCATGTAAGCATCTCTTTTCACAGCCTGTGCAGAGGATGACTCCCTCATGGATCCATGGATGTCTGTGAGATTTTTATGTAGATGTGCAGAACCAGTCGGTTCAATTGGAGTTGCCAGCTTGGGCTCTTCCCATCTCTGAGATCTACTGATCAGTTTTCATGTCTTAAATTGCAACTGTGAAATATTTGACATTCATTCTGTACCAAAAAATGTAGTGCTCTTCAGCCATAGAGGGCAGAAGGAGGAGTAATGGTGACTTGTGAGGGTGTTGAAACACAAAGTATACTGCCTCGATCTCACTGACGTAAGTTGTTGATGATGAGGACACAAGCAAGATTCCTAGGCCTCCTGACTTTTAATACCCCTGACTTAATAACGAAGCTAATTTTACATGAAGCACTGCATTCTTATTTATTTGGCACCAGTGTGTAAGATCTTTCTTCCTGGAACTGTGTTTCTCCTTTTGGATGTGGCTCTTCTTGTGCCAGATGCTTTACAAACCAATAATAAAAATCCTTAACATAAAGTGCTTACTTTCAGAGAATAAAGTTTGAAAATTACATGTCCTGCTTTTGTGAAGCTGTTGGCATTTCAAATATATGTAGCAGTTACCAAGTTATATCAGACCTTTGTTCTCCAATGTAGAATATAATCTTTCTTGTAGTGATCAGTGCTAAAAGCTTGATAGAAAAGCAGAAACTACTTTAGAGATGGCAGATACAAAAGTCTTTCCCCAGGAACAGACTAGCAGATGAAGATCAGGTTAAGTCATGGAGCAAAAGCCAGTGTATCCCCTCCAGGGTTGGTTTTTTTTTTTTTTTTTTGCTCTTGCTGTGAAGTATATTTTAAGTATAGCACTTCCATGTCTCATCAGGCATTTTACATTCAAGCCTTATTGGGAGTTTGAAAACTTCCAAGCAAGTAATCTTTTAAGCTTTTTTTTTTTTTGCTATGAATTTTGCTGCTACTTTATTCTAGCCTGTAAGAAACTGTCTGCAGAGAAAAAACTTGTTAATGATTCTGGATTAATGGTTTCTGCTTTCTTTGCTCTTTCCCTGCCTTCCCTCCTGCCCCAGTATCACTTGGTTTAAAATTTTAGGAGTCAGTACTTCACCAAAAGGATTTAGTGTTTTAATTTGCTTTTCTAATTAAACACTGTAAAAGGCACTGCTTATAGTGGAGCATGTCTTAAACCCTAAATAGCTGAAATATCAGGATATATTTTTTTAACAACAGGCAGCTGATCTGCACGATTTTCCTTTTTTAGGCCCAGATCACGATGAAAGTGATTCAAGGGCTGTACAGTGGTGTCACGACAGTGGAACTGGATACCCTAGCTGCTGAAACGGCTGCAACTCTGACCACCAAACACCCTGATTACGCTATCCTGGCAGCAAGAATTGCAGTGTCTAATTTGCACAAAGAAACTAAGAAAGTGTTCAGTGGTAAGTCTGTTTGGGGGCATTTAGATAGCAATTAGTCAGAAAGGGAGTAGGAGTTTTAGAGGATATAAATATGGAAATCTTTCTTAAGCAGAAGTTACTAAGTACCCAGCCTAACTAAAAATGCCATGGAGATGAAAAACATGAGTTTTATGTGTCACAAGGAAAATGAAATTGCCTGTTTTGTGAAAAAATAGATTTCACATAAATAGATTGATGATTTATTTCACTATAAATAAATTGGTGAAAAATGTAACTGATTGAAATTAGGATGCACCCACTGTCTTTCCCATTTATTACGTATTACAAGTTCCATAAAAATCATTGTAAGGCAAGTAGTGCATTTTTAAGGTTAACAAATTAGTAATATCACTGAGCAGGTAGAAGAAAAGTTGTATCTGTGTAGAGCTGGAAGGGATTATTTTTGAGGACAGGTAGTCCTGCCTGTTAAATCCTTGAAAACAAGTAACAGATGATGTATATATAGCTCTGTGGATGTACTTCTTTTTAAACATGTTTCTATTGTAGATGTGATGGATGATCTCTACAACTACATAAACCCTCACAATGGGAAGCACTCACCAATGATCTCCAAAGAAACGCTAGAGATAGTTTTGGCCAACAAAGATGTATGTAACATTCTTCCCATTATAAGTTTTGAAAATTCAGCGAACTAGTTAAGATGATTTTTTTTTTCTTACTTTTAACTAAGCCATTTGTTTTAGGACAAAAAGCCAATACAGAAATGAGTACAGGTGATAACTGCTTTCTTCTGGAGAGTTTAAATGAGGATGTAGGAATTTCCTTCATGTAAGGCTGTTTTCTTAGAAGTCCTCATAGTCATGAACAGGACAACTAATTAGTTTGGGAAAAAGTACTTTTCGATATAGCAATCTGTTTTGCGTGCACAGAAGGGAGAGATGAGGTTTGGTGTCTGATTTCAGATTGTTCCAGGCTTGTGTTCTTATGGGGAAGTTGCGTTCTCATTTTGATTAAATCTTGTGTTTCTTGGTGTCTAGTTAGAGACTTCAGTAAAATGTAACCAACAATTGTACACTGTAGTTGGAAAAAAATTGTTAACACTGTGCATTTGTTGTTTCAACCTTAGTGCTTAGTGCAGAAATATTAAACAATAATAGCGTTGTTATACCTGCATGTGAAACCCCAAAACTTGGAATATAAATGTAAATTTTTGTCTCTATTATTTCCTCTCAGCGCCTGAATTCTGCCATTATCTATGACAGAGACTTCTCCTACAACTATTTTGGTTTTAAGGTAAAAGGCATGTTACTCATGATAACATCAAAACAGCAGTCTTAGTTGTTGTGGAGTTGAGTCTGTTGGGAGGGTTGGGAATCCTTGCAAAATCACTGGATTTGAACAAGAAGGGCATTGGAGTAGGTGGGGCATTGGTGGGTTGGTGAAAACAAAGAGTACCTGCACAAAGCAGTTGCCTAACTGCATGACTCATGTACTTTCTTCTTGGCTTTACTCTGTACCTTTTGCTGCTATAGTATTTTAACTGTTGGGCTTTAAGTTTCTTGCAGCAGATAGTGCTGAATGTTGTTGGAAGCTTCCCAGCTCATGCCAATTCTCAAGGAAGTAATCTAATTCTTAATAACCCAAAAAAGGCATTTTTGTTTTTTGCCATTGTTTTGTGTAACAGTTGTTCTCAGTGTGTCATCCCCCGTGTTTATCTTCTTCCATGCTGCTGGAACATCTCCCCCACAGCCAGTCCAGTCTACTATGCCCCCACCATCTGCTCCTCCTGCTCCCCTCATAACATACTGTTCTTTGCTGAATTGTTTTAGGGCATGACGCAGTGGGCTCTCTGGATGGTTAGCTGGAGAGTATTTGGCTTTTCCATAGCACTGGGTACCTCTGATAGTTCATTGGCCTTAATGAATCTCTAGAAGAGCTGGTGATCTTTGTGTGGAATTATGTCCAGGAGATTCTTCCATCAGCACATGATATGGTTTGGGGGAAGTAGGCTACAATGAGGGAACAACTCAAGTGTGTAGAGCAGAGCAGCTGCCGAAGCAGCATAGGCAAGGATGGAAAGAAGGGACCTTGAAGGGGTGTGTGTGTGTTATATAGATACGCAATTCCTGACATTCCCTCCTGTAATTACTGCTGTAATTCATTAGGCACAAGCTTAAAAGACATCTGCTCAAAGTGTAGCCTTACCATATTTGTCATTTTGCGTGTTCAACACCCAGCACAGCAGATTGTGATACAGGTTGTCTGGAAAGCATTATCATAGTATAATTAATAATACTGAGAGATGGCATTGTGGAGAACAAGCACTCCTTTGTTGTCTAGCCTTAATTCACTGTGGACTGAAAGGCAGCGTTGAACTTGCTGCTCCATGCTCTATAATCCACTCCATAATCCAAAGCATAGAGTCCTCGGGGTTGGAATCTTATAGTGGACTTCTGTTTTTGGTTATTAGTTACCTAATATCCCATGCCATTAACAAGATGAGGAGTGGAGTGCAGGGTTGGTGCCTCTGTTGAAACCTGGGTAAAGGAGCATGAAGATGCTTGAGGTTAGAGCTTCCTGTATTAATAGGATTTTTTTTTTAAGTGAAATTTGAATGACCACTAAAGTGCACTCTCTCTTTTTATAGACTCTAGAACGCTCCTATTTGCTGAAAATCAACTCAAAAGGTAAGAACCATCTGTATAAGCTTAAAGTATTGTTTAAAAGTCAAGGCCATGGCTCAGAGCAAGGGTTGAGGAGGCAGATAGGCTACCTCATAGCTTTCCATAGAGCAATCCAGTGAAAGCATTGAGTAGTGGCTTAAAAAAGCTAGCAATCAAGTGACATGTTTGTAGTAGGTGTTCTCTGGGCATGTGCTGCACCTCTTCTTAGCTAACGATCTAGTGTCTTTCTGGTGGCAGTGGTATGCTTGTATGAAAAACAGTTGATCACTGAAGAGCAGCACTGTGGCAAGTTTACTTGGGCACTTTCTAATAAATTTAAGTTGAAAGAGCAACTGTGCTATCACTGCCAGTTACTGCAGGCCTTTAGCCTGAAAATCTTAGGACACAGAAGGGTGAGAGGTTAATTATAATATACATAGAGAGCAATTGGATTCTGGATTGGATATTGGATTGCATTTTAACTGTTAATACTGTTCTTTTTTTTCACCCACAAGAACAGCTGAGCATTGGGGCAGGTTGTTGAGAGGGGTTATGCAGTCCCAGTCCTAGAGTTTTTCAGGACCTGACTGGATAAAGTCCTGAGCGAACTGGTCTGATCCTCTTAGCTGACTCTTCTTTGAGCAGGAGATTGGACTAGACACCTCCTGAGGTTCCTCCAACCTGAACTATTCTGTGATTCTATGAAAACTATGGCTTTCAAGTGGCCCATTGCACATTGTAACTTATTACCCCAACCTCTACATCTGTCTGTACTAATTGTAAATGTCATGCTGACATTCTTTTCTTCCTTTTGCTTTTTTGTGTCTAGTTGCTGAGCGTCCTCAACATATGTTGATGAGGGTGTCGGTGGGAATCCACAAAAATGACATTGATGCTGCAATTGAAACTTACAATCTTCTGTCTGAAAGGTGGTTTACCCATGCCTCACCCACGTTATTCAATGCAGGCACCAACCGGCCTCAGCTTTCCAGGTACCTTTGGCTTTCAAGCTATGCTTAATGCGTAACTGGAGGAAGATAAAGTTTTGGTGGTTGGATCTGTTCCAATGAAATGCTGTCACAACTTCTAAATCTAGTAGCTGTGTTTCTGTGATTGTTTTCTGAAGTTTTGAGAAGCCGCTGTCAAATTTAACTTGATATCTAGTGTAGTCTTTGGGGAAGAAAACAGACGTGTCAATAAGCTTCTCAAGCTAATGGAAATGGCTGTCTTTTATTTCAAAGTTACTTACATGCATAGTCTTTTGTAGATTACAAAATGAATCCTGGTAATTGTTTTTTAAAATATGCTAAAAGTAGCAAGCATAACTGTTATGAAGTAGGTCTGATTTTCAGAATGCCTTGCTTTGATAACAGAGGTATCAGTAATACAACTATTGCTTCTGATGTTTTCTAAGACTATCCTTTATTCCACTTTGCAATCTACGGTTTTGCTTCATTTTTTGCTTGGCATAGCATGTTAAAGATACAGTGTTTGCCATTGCTTTTCTGCAGCCCTGGTGAAATACTTCTTGATTTTTTTGTTTTGTTTTAATCTTTGTATGCTAAAGCTATTTGTTTTCACTAGTTGTTTCCTGCTGTGCATGAAGGATGACAGCATTGAGGGAATCTATGACACTCTCAAACAGTGTGCGCTGATTTCAAAGTCTGCTGGTGGGATTGGCCTTGCTGTAAGCTGTATCCGAGCCACGGGCAGCTATATTGCTGGGGTGAGTGTGCAGGCGGTGTGCCCACCAGAGATTAACCTTCTGGTTTGGGGAAATGTCTGTACTTCAGTTGCCAAATCAGCGCTGCTTCTACCAGCACTGCTGTCAGGTTAGCACAGCAGTTAGACTAGCTCTGTAGTCTTTCCTTTCAGTATGTCCTAAAACAAAAAAGTTGGTTTTCCTTGGTGTTTTGGTTTCCTAATAGAGGTCCTTCCAAAAAGTGGATCGGATCTCATTCCAGTGCTTTATCAGACAGTTCCAACTTATTTATATATTAGCAGCCTAGCAATACACCTAGAGGCTAATGCATTGGCCCTTTTCCTTTTTGTATGTTTAACTGCTTAATATGATCTGTGGATGCATGTGTTGTTTATTTTATTTTATTTTATTTTTTTTGTTTTGTTACCATGTTCATAACCTCTGTAAGCATTTAGATTGCATTATGTTGAGCAAATACGTTCAGGTGGTGCATCTTTTACTTCAGAAAAAGAGGGGGGCTGCAGGGGAGGATGGTGGTGCTATCGAAGCACTGATTGAGATGGTCAGGTGCTAGTTTTCAGGATAAGAGTTTTGCTGGCTGCTGAAAGACATACAGAGACATACGGAAAGTGCAGGCCCAAGTCTTCAGGCAGTTCCTTTTCAGTAACGATGGTTTTCCTGTGCCTGTGCAGACAAATGGAAATTCCAATGGACTTGTTCCAATGCTGAGGGTCTACAACAACACTGCTCGCTATGTGGATCAAGGCGGTAACAAGGTACTGGCTTTCCATTAAATTGGGGTGAAGGGGGGACCCAGGTCAGAGGGAGACCACATCTGTCAAAGGTTGAACCAGTAACATCAATGTGGTGGTAGGTGACACATAATTAAAAAAAGGACTTTTTTCCCCTTGTTGATAGTCTGGTGTTCTCCTTTTACTATGCATTTTATCGTGCAGGTATGTCTTTTGATACATGTCTGCTGCATGGTATGTACACATTAGTTCAGCCTCTTGCAGTGGTTATCAGTCACTCTTTGTATGCCCTGTATTGAATTAAGGTGTAAGACTGTAGAAAGGTTTTTGTTCTGTGTCCTGTATATACAGATAGTCCAGAGATCAATGGAAGCATGACTCAATATGTAAATCTAAGATTTGTCAAGCTACTGTTGACACAGAGGAAATGTATTTTTAGTATGTCATTGTTTTTATTAAGAATCTGGAACTAGTAGCATGACCTAGTTCCAGTAAGTGACAGCAACAGTAATACAAAAAGGATATTGAAATTGCCTTAACAAGACTATAAAACTAAGTTCTAGTTAGTTTAGGATATTGTGTTCACTCAGCAGCAGTGCGGGAGATTTTATTTTCAAGGGCTATTTGTTCTGATCTTGACTATATTTTATGTATCAGAGACCTGGGGCTTTTGCCATCTACCTGGAGCCTTGGCATCTGGACATCTTTGAGTTTCTTGACTTAAAGAAGAACACTGGGAAAGAAGAGCAGCGTGCCAGAGACCTTTTCTTTGCCCTCTGGATTCCTGATCTCTTCATGAAGAGGGTTGAAACCAACCAGGTAAGAAGCTTGAATGGTGCAGGATAGGTCTGTTAATAGAGAAACGTGGAGTTAACGGAGTGTTGTGGAGCTGTCTTCCTAGCAGCAGAGGAACTTCCTGAAAGAGCTGCTGCATCCCAATTGAGCACTAGGCTGTGCAGGTAGAAGGGAGGTGGGAACTCCAGTGGAAATCTTTGCTTCAGGGCTTAATCTTGCAGACCATGACTAGTGTAGTTATACTATTATGCTAAATTTTTACTCTGGAGTTTCCTTAAAGCATCAAAATATTCTCAGTAAATTAATCTTCATAGGACTGCTTGTTTTTGCTTGAAAACAGGTTATATCTTGAGAATCAGTCATTTCAGAATTAAAAATTCATTTTTGTCATAAATAGTCATATAATTGATTTTTAAATAAATCAGACTACTCTAATAAACACCTTTCCTGTGTCTGCTGGAAGAGTTGGTTCCTACTTTTTCAGGAGAGGAACTTTAAGTTTTGATGTTTCTGTTTACAACAGGATCTGCTGATGAAGTTGAATGCTGTTAATTAGCAGAGTGCCTAAAGATTTTCTCTGAGTATTTTTTCCTTCTTACAGGACTGGTCCTTAATGTGTCCAAATGAGTGTCCTGGCCTAGATGAGGTGTGGGGAGATGAATTTGAGAAACTATATGAGAGGTAAGAAAAGTGAGCAGGCTTTTAAGTAGCAGTCATCCACTTACAGAACTGCTCTTGTTGTGTGGTATCTGGGAGCCAAAGCATAGGTTTGTAGTGTTGGCTTATAAGTGGTCACTGAGTTGAATTATCAGATCGATAACTGGATGGGGATGTCTGGTTGCTGTTTGCTTCAAACTGCGAGCTGCTCAAGATAGAACTACATATGAAAGATTATTTTAGAGGGAAATTCTGAAACGATTCCTGCTTAAAGCGGTTGGTGGCTTTGTTTTGAGCTAGTTGTGTAGGGTGTTGTAGTGAAAGCTTTCTATTTCCTTTAAACAAGAATAGTCTTGATACCTTGCTGTTAAAGCTCTTCTGCTAATTCAGAATTCACACAGTTCGGAAGTGAATGGGGTCTTGCCCTCCTGGGAACCTGGCGTTGTGTTAAGAATGTTTGATTCCAGTGCTATTTTTGGAGAGTCTGGGAATTACTAAGCAACATGTGCCATATTGCAGTTATGAGAAGCAAGGCCGTGTCCGCAGAGTGGTGAAGGCCCAGCAGCTCTGGTACGCCATCATTGAATCTCAGACAGAGACTGGCACACCTTACATGCTGTACAAAGACTCTTGCAACCGGAAGAGCAATCAGCAGAACTTGGGGACCATCAAATGCAGCAATCTTTGTACAGAAATAGTGGAGTATACCAGCAAAGATGAGGTAAGTAGAGACCGGGAACCTGCAGCATTTAGAAAGCTGTGACTGTGTCTGTTGCAGCTTTTTAGAATACCTCTGACTTTTAGTTGGGGAAGGGAACAGGTAGCTAGGAAAATTATGAGGATGTTTTGACTCGAGTGCTTACAGCACTTCTACTGAGTCTTTTTGTGTGGGGGTTTCCCCCCCCTTTCAGCCCACGTGGAGGATTTGGTATAAAACAAAATACCCATCAAAGCAAACCTCTGGCACTCTGATAGAGAATTGAGCTCTTTGGCTTCCAGGCAGCTGATATAAGCATCTTTTATGCTAATGATTTAATAAAACCGTACCTCTCTTACCTCCAGACTTGCATTTCAGTAATAATTCCCGCTGAGTTCCCTGTCTCATGTAGGTGCTCTACAGATGTACTATGTTTGGATTGCAGCATTGCTAACAAAAGTGAAGAAAGAATGTAGAAATGAGTTAGTGCTAATACAGCATGGGACATTTTGAGTGCAGTAAAGCTTCTGAGACTGTTATAACTGAAAGTATCAGTTTCTACTGTCTGAGCCGATAGTAGTTCTTTAGCTTATGCTCTTTGACATATTCATAAAATCCTGAGTACTCTGGAAGAGATGGAGAGCCATCTTGCCTGAAAAAAGAAATCTTAGCTGACTTGTTTCAGTTCTCCTGGACCTGGAAATAATGAATGTTAAAAAACAATGAAAATAATGCCCTAATATATTCTGGATCCCATGGAGATCAGCTGCCGATTCTGATAATACAAGAAGTGGTTAGGGCTTAGTTTCTGGAAGGAAAGCTTACAGGCAGCAGGACTGACCAGGCCAGAGAACTGAATGTTTATGGTGATATTGATACCTACTAAACCTCTTTGAATTGTTGTTATCCTTTTTCCAGCTTGTAAAAAGCATAGAAATGAAGAGTGTGTTTTTTCCAGCCTTTTAGCTTGCTTGGTTCTTTGTTTCTGTATAGTTTGGATAGAGAGCATGGTCTGGGATTGAGTTAGTGTGAATTTTGCATGGGGTGTTGGCTGGTGTGACCGTTTTCACTGTTTTTTTTCCACAGGTTGCAGTTTGTAATTTGGCCTCTATAGCCCTGAATATGTATGTCACTTCAGAGCATACATATGATTTCAAGAAGCTAGCTGAAGTCACCAAAGTTATTGTCCGAAACCTGAACAAAATCATTGATATCAACTACTACCCTGTGCCAGAGGTGAGAGCTGTGCTGTGCTGCTATGGGGCTGAAGGCATGCCAAGAATCTGGTGACAAAAGGCCCGTTGTTCTCTAGAATCCCAGTTCAGTCTTGAGCAGAAGGAATCAGCGAGGGGTTTTGTAAACCTGTTTCGGCAAATAGTTGGGAAGTTCTGTCAACTACCCTTTGCAGATGTGACCTGCTGCTAGTGGCTTCTTAAGCTTCAACCTAGAGTGGTTCCTTAGTGAAGCAGTTGTAGAAAAATCCTCCCCTTGAAATGGTTCTGCTGTAGGATTTTTTTTCGTGTGTGTAGATTTCCATAAAGCACAGAACAGCACTAGGCATAGAGTGGAAAGGACAACAGAGAGAATGATCCTAGAAAGATCCCAAGAAGGTGTAACTCAGTCTTGAGTTGTTGGTTTTGTGCATTTTTGGGAGGGTGCATAGACAGTTTTCTGGAAAGAAAGAAGAGAGAGTGTTGGG
Source organism: Anseranas semipalmata (assembly GCA_013399115.1). Classification (NCBI taxonomy): domain Eukaryota; kingdom Metazoa; phylum Chordata; class Aves; order Anseriformes; family Anseranatidae; genus Anseranas; species Anseranas semipalmata. The sequence goes on from VXAA01006621.1 coordinate 154,347, forward strand.
AGTTGTTGAAGGGGAATGGGAGCAGAGTTGTTCGCATTGCAAGAACATCACAAGGCAAGCAGCAAAGCTGGACATTGGAGGAGGAAATAAGCAAATACTCAAAGTTTGAGGTCAAACCTGATGAGGATCAGTTTTTTTCCAAGCACGTACGATTAGAATGCTTGAATTCAAATGTCTTCATGGGCTTGTTTTTCAGGAAGTGTTTAGTCTTCATTTCTAAGTTATTCCTCCCTTTGTGTGTTAAGTTGAGCGATTAGAATTAGTGATCACTTCAAACAATCTTAATCTTGGTTCTTAAGTTCCTGCCCTAACACCAAACAGTGGGGAACTGCACAGAACTGGAAGCTGGGTTTTTGCAGCGGAATGGACAGCCAATAAAGATGAAGGCAGGGGTAGAGAGTCTAAATTCCTTCCAGAGGTCCTTTCCAACTTAATTTATTCTATGATTCTGCGTAGCACTGCTAAAGTAATTATTCTCTTTGCTTGAATGCCATGCAGGCTGAACGCTCCAACAGACGCCATCGTCCCATTGGCATTGGTGTGCAGGGTCTGGCAGATGCTTTCATTTTGATGAGGTACCCCTTTGAAAGTCCGGAGGCCCAGCGCTTGAACCAGCAGATTTTTGAGACCATTTATTATGGTGCTTTGGAAGCCAGCTGTGAACTTGCCAAGGAGCAAGGACCATATGAAACATATGAGGGTTCTCCTGTCAGCAAGGGAGTAAGTACCAGGAACTGTATTGTGTCAGGGCCAAATCTATGAAAAGCAAGTAATGTGATTGTGCCTGGTCTTTGATACAGAAAGAGTATGACTGAAACATCTTGGGCTGATAATACTGCACCAGTGTGAAGGGTGCTAGAGTTTCCTTCATCATTTGTTTTTTTAAGTGCATTAAGAAATGCATAATTTAAACTAAGGTGCAGAGAACAATAAAAGAAAAGGAAGATTCAGCTTGTACTGGCTGGCCCCTCTAGCACAATTAAAAAATTGAGTATTTGTAAGATTATGATACAGGAGCTTAGCTGAGGCTGAACTGTAGTGGGTAGTTAATAGGAATAAAAGGTCAATTTGTAACATGATTTATAAAATATGGAGAAAAGAGCACCCTATCTAATTTGTACCACACTTGTGTTCTTCAGATTCTTCAGTATGACATGTGGAATGTCACCCCATCTGATCTTTGGGACTGGAAGGCTTTAAAGGAGAAGATTGCTAAGTGAGTAGTCTTACATAGTTTGTATTAAATGTAATTTGCATTTGATATGTTATGACTGATTGAAAACAAAAGATAGGTTGCAAGTATAAAAATGGCCCTGTGTTTTCTTTTACCCCCCCATAGATTTTTCTTCAAATCTTTTTTGTAGATGGCTTTCTTTGTTTTTTTATTCTTACATGCCAAAGCAAGTCCATCCCATAGACTCTGTTTTAGCTGAGCTCTTGTTTCATCTTGGATGCATCATCAGAATGGTTTGTGTTCCAGTTAAACAAGTGTAGTGGTAAGACAGAGTCAGCCAGGCTTGGAAACTGTTTCCTCAGCTGACAGGGCAAAGCAGCTGAGCCTTGAATGTCCTGAAGACAACAACTGTTGAAGTGTGAAGTCACTGTAATGAATTTGTTCAATTTGTATGGGTTTAGTTTTCAAATGTGGTAAATCTGTCTGCTGTCTTGCGCATGGGGAGGTCTCGGGCTTTTCATGGGCTGCTTGTTTTGTTTTTGCCTGAGCGCTGCGGAGTTGTGTGCCTGACAGATTTTTTTCTATGCACCCTTTCCCATGACTAAATTATTTGGAAAAGCCTCTGGTTAAAGATGAAAATAGCAAAGACTTGAGTTATGCATCCACATTGACCCACATTGCAAGTTTAGTGGAACTTCCGTTTTTTTGCTGCAGGTAGTCAGAGATTTTTCAGGTTACCTCAAGAAGGTGAGATTTCTGTATGTGCGAGCTCAGAGTTCCTTCTTTGTCCCTCTTAGCTCTGTGCAGACAGTATATAAACTGTTACTCTTGGGTCTTTTCTGTCTTGTCTTACTTGGTTGAAGCTTTCTAACTCTTCACTATCATTGCTAGGTATGGTGTCAGAAACAGCCTTCTCCTTTCTCCCATGCCAACTGCTTCTACTGCTCAGATCTTGGGCAATAACGAATCCATTGAGCCCTACACCAGTAACATCTACACGCGCAGAGTCCTTTCAGGAGAGTTTCAGGTAAGCACTTGAGGCAGGTGTGGCAAAGAGCTTTTCTGTAGTCTTAGTTTTGATAACTTTCACTGTCAAGAAAGACCAGATGGAGGCTGCACACTTGATTACTTAATTCAGTTAGATGTTTATGTTGAAGGCCAGAAGTGCTAAGGAGAACATCTAACCAGCATGTCTGTACTATGTGCTGACTGCCATGGAATATGCAAAATTTTAAAGTGCTACTCTTCTCTGGAAAAAAAAAAAAACTTTATGAGACCTTGACATTGCCTGCAGGAACATTTGCTAAATTAGTGATGATTAGTGAAATTAATGAAGATATATGCATGCTGTGGGAAGAATAACTGATACCACAGCGCTACTTTGCATGGTTCTGAGAAAAGAGCTGTATGTAAAGCACTGAACAGATCTGCAAAGAGGTTATGCGAAAGCTTTACAGATGCAGAGGTGTCTGTCACATATGAAAGAGTATGAAAGAATTTGACTTCTGGAGGCTGGAGTTAACAGAGAGCTCTAGGTGAGACAAAGGCAATATCTAACTGTTAGGGAGGTCTGGTCTGTCCCCTCTGGGGTGTCCCCTCATCAAAGCACTCCATTTCCTCCTGACATCAGGATCAAATCAAACACATGTGCAGGTTTATTATCCTGATCTGCTGTGTGGGTCAGGTGCAGGACTGCAGGGCAGGTACCCCCAAACAGTCCCAGAAAGCAAAAATTTGTTGTTACTTCCTCCCAGATGAACAGCCTGCACATATTTTGTTCTTTGCCCTTCTGACCCCAGTCTTGATGATTTTTTACACCTTTATTTAGTAATTCAGGTTGTGGTCAGTAGCCCTGGTAAGCCAAGAACTCTCCCTTTCACATCTTTTGGTGTTCCTAGGTGCTCTAGGTGACCCTGCCTGGCAGGGGGGTTGGACTAGATGATCTCCAGAGGTCTCTTCCAACCTCAACCATTCTGTGATTCGTCACACAGGGGAGTTCCATACACTCGCCTTTCACATCTGTAATGTCCAGCAACTTCTCCCGTTACCATTTTACTAGTTTAGCCCCTGGCTGGGGTCAGCAAAGCATTACAGACAGCCTTATGTTGTCAGCAATGGCCAGCAGCTTCTCACATTTGTTATCCTGTTATTTCAACTTTGGGCCTAGTCTGGCCATCTACATGTATACCTCAATGCTAACTGAAGAATGAAAGTTTGGCAGCACTGCACAAGGTCTTGTTTAACTATTTAAAAACATGGGCATGTTGGTGTGGATTTCCCTCCTTTAGGAGGTGTATCTGTGCTATAAGGCAGGGCATATAGCTTAGCAGAATTTGCAGTGCTTTCATTTTTTGGCCTTTGCTCTTTACAGGTTGTAAATCCGCACTTGCTGAAAGATCTCACAGAGAGGGGCCTGTGGAATGAGGAGATGAAAAACCAAATCATCGCCCACAATGGCTCTATCCAGGTATGCATGAGAAACCAGGGAGAATGGCACTGGGATTCCTACCAGTCTGAGAAGTGCTGGCTGGATGGCTGGGGGCTGATTTCCACACGGTGATTTTGAGGTCTGCTGTATACGAGTGACTCAGCTAGCCTGGGGAAGAAAAGCTATAGTCTGGAGCATTTCCATTAGAAATATGAGGGAATGTGTCTGATCTCAGTGGTAATTTGTTCCTGCTGGAGCCTGCCCATATGACAGGGAACTCCAATGCTACTAATTATTACTAGAACAAATACAGAGTTGGGCTGCTCTACTTCATGCAGATTCCGCAAATGTTTGGATTCCCATTTGTCGTAGAGATTGTAAAGGGATAATTTTGTAGCAGGGAGTAGGCTTGAGACAGGAGCCGAGTATATGACATCCAGATCTGGAAGGTGTGTGTAGAAGAGTCTGTGTGGGATGAATCGTTTATGCTCTGGAGTTTGAAATGCTGCTGTGATTGTTGTGCTTGGAGTCATGCATGCTAAAAAAAAGTGCATCCCACTTGTCATGAAGTGTGGGGGTAGTAGCTGCTGGATTGCTTTTTGTAAGACCTCACAACTGTTTAGGACACAACATTAATGTCCTATTTGGAAACAGATCTTTTTCCCTCAAATTCCCCAGAATAAACCATCCTGTTAGAGCAAGTAAGGTTTCTTTATGCTTGGGTGCTTTCAGATACAGAATATTTGCGTTCGATGATGGAGTCCAGGTGTGAGAAGCCTAGTTCTAGTCTGGTGAAATCAGCAATTCGTGAAGAATTTGTTTGTATAAATATGAACATTTGGGCAGTCACTGGTCGCACTGCATTGGAAAACTCTTCCTATTTCTTTTAGAATATATCTGAGATTCCTGATGACTTGAAGCAACTCTATAAGACAGTGTGGGAGATCTCCCAGAAAATTATCCTCAAGATGGCAGCAGACAGAGGAGCTTTCATTGATCAGAGCCAGTCTCTCAACATCCACATTGCAGAACCCAACTATGGCAAACTCACCAGCATGCACTTCTATGGGTGGAAGCAGGTATTTGGGAGGAGCAGGGTGGGAGGCTTGTTCAGAACAGATAGCAAATGGCGTTTGATAAGTTCTTTCATGAAAAGTTGGTCTTGCTGATTCTTGGAACAGTAAACGGCCATTTCCTTCCAAGAATCCAGTATTATTAGTGGAATATCTCTCTTGAGCAATAAAACTGTGGATGCTTGTGGCATTGATCCCATTAATTGTGTCTACTGGGCATCACTGTGAGGCAAGAATGGTGGTGTGGCCTAAGGGAAGTCAGTTTCAGCAGTTCAGAGTTTGGCTGTATTGCTTGCCAGCTCATTCCAACTCTTAGATTCATGCTTTTGCTTTGCAGGGTCTGAAGACTGGCATGTACTATCTAAGGACAAAGCCAGCTGCTAACCCCATCCAGTTCACGTTGAACAAAGAGAAACTCAGAGAGCGGGAGAAGGCCTCCAAGGAAGAGGAAGAGAAGGAAAGGAACAAAGCAGCCATGGTGTGCTCCCTGGAGAACCGGGATGAGTGTATGATGTGTGGCTCCTAACAGATCACCCCTGCAGTGCCAGCAAAGCCATTCCACCTGGTGTGATTTCTTCTAAGATAGGTGCATCTAGTATAACTTCAGGATGTAGGGGCTTGCTGGAACTGTGGCAAGAGGGGGTATCTGTGTAGTGTATTGTAGCTTCCCCATCGATGAACTGGGGGTTGGTGCACAGGTATGGATAGAGTGCATAAGAAGTTTGTATATTGCTTTTGTAGCTGGGCTTCCAGGAAACTTAAGTGCTCTTGCAAGGTCTTACATTCAACCCTATATGTAGGACTCTTCCTGAACATATAGGGAAAGTTCTAATGCCACTTACTTTAAAGGTCAGTCCTCGGGACTTCAGACAATTCTTTTCATTTACTGAAGACTCATACTCATGTCTTCAGAGAAAGAAGCGGACCTAACTGCTATGTTCTCCTTTGCTGTGATAAGACAGCAGGAAAATAGCCCTAGGCTAGCTGTGTTATACGCCTGCTAGGCAGTCTGTCATGGCAAAGGAGCAATTTACGTTAAGCTTAAAAAGGTGGTGTTTACACATCTGCCAGGCCCTTCTCCCACCATTTCTTGCTCTCCTTGTCCCTTCCTCTTCCCTTTCCAAAAGTATTTTCAAAGGTGCAGAATGGTGGTAGGTGCTCTGCCACTTAGAGACTTCATTTCCTCCATCCAGCCTGACAGGATGGAGCATTGCTCTTGGTAAATACTCCTTTTCATCTCTGACCAGGAAATGGCAGAACTGCTGCAATGTGTTCTATTCTGTATTAAAAACCCACTCTAATTTACCAGTCAGTTTGCTGGTAATGGAATTCCATGCTGTCCAAGTGTACACACCATCTTTTTTGAAGAGTTGCATTTATCCACCCCAGCTAGTTATTTGAACTTTTAGAAATGTATTTTTACTTCCCTATGTACTTAACCCCCTGCTCTAATGCAATGGGGTTTCATCACCCAGTTCTTAAATATTTATTGAATTCATGTACCATACAACTAACCCTTTAATCCAGCCAAACTCAATAAAACGTGGAATGTCAAAGGAATGAACGGTGGTATCTTGGGAACACTTCTTTTTTTTTTTTTTTTTTGATTAAAATTGAATTGTAGCAGCTGGAGGCTGGAACCTTGTATGTGAGCCCTGCACCTACCACACACAGTTCCATGTACAGAACTGCCTGAAGGCTCTTGTGTAATACGAGGTATGTGAACAGAATCCTGTATTTGCTGGGGCAACCCTGCTTAACTCAGGAGGCTGTCTGTTTATTTGTGTCATTTTGAAGATCTGGGCTTAAGGTAAACATGAGGAAGGGGCTGAAGTAATGCCATGTCTGTGTTTCAGTAATGTGCAGGGGAGGTAGGCTGAGTACACAGGGCAGATCTGTAACTGTGCCAGAGGTAAGGCTTGAACCCTTGTGTCTTGTTTTTCAATCCAGCACTTGCCCTGGTACTTCTGCTTTCAGTTCCTCTTATAAGGCACCACTGCAAGTATCTTGGGAAGTGTCTCTCTTTGCTTCCAGAGGAAGACTGGTAGGTCTAAGCAGCACTCCTGGCAGCTGTGCCTCCCAAGAAATGTCACCAAAAAGATACCGAGGGGATAGGGCCTTTTGACTGCAAAAATCCTCTTCTGAGGCAGTTTTTGAAAGTTCAGAACTTGGAAGGGCTAATGGGGAAGCAGAATCCCTCTTGCAGAGCATGATAACCTCACCTGTTGGATGGACCAGAGAGAACTTAGTGAGTGCTTAAATACAGTGTGTTGGGTTGTCAGCAGGTATGTGGAAATGTATGGGCTGGAGGCAAAAATCTACTGAGGAACTGCTGTTTAGTCTGTAATGGATGGGTTTAGTGAAGTTATAAAGATGCTTGTGCCTGTCTCTTCTCACTTGTTTGCTGGAGAACTTTGGTGGGATGGATGAGGTCCTTTCCCCTCTGCGGCTGCTCCTGCCCACCTGGCGCTGACTCTTTACTGTCTCAACTGTAGAGCACAGATGGGGCCGCCTAGGCTGTGGCTGCTGTCCGGACCAGTGTGAGATCTCGTGCAGTCAAGAGCAGGGCTGCTCAAAGCTGGGCATGTCCTCTGCAGCCACCTCAGCCTTTGCTCAAGCATCACAAGGAGAGTTTTGGGGGTTAGTTGTAGGTGGATAACACACCATTAATGTGTCCCTGTGTAAACAGGAGTAGCTCCCAGTGGACCCTACAGTCTAGTGCCTCAGAGTCTCTCTGAGGCACTCCTAAACACGAGTGCTGTTGAAATCGGCACTCCTGCCTGATCTGGTCTCCTGGGCTAAGAGTGAAGAGGGCTTGTGCTTTCTGCTAGACAGAGAGGTGCTGGAGTGGAGGATAAGAGTTGCACTGAATGCTGTTCCTTCTTTGTGGGGAGAAGAAAGCCTCAGGGGCCACCACCTCTATCCCATATGCAATTTGTCCTTAACTACTGCCCTGTCTGCTATTTGCCTGGCCTTTGGGCCATCTTCTGCCATCTGTATTGTTCCTATAAACAGTGTTACTTCTTTAAAGACCAATTAGATTTTCCTGTTGCTGTTTCCTTAATCTCCCAACTGCTGTCACTAGCTAGGGAAATAGTCTGTCATTGCTTGAATGGAGTTAGTTTTGCTCAGTTCCTTTTCTGAAATAGGTTTCTGTTACCTCTGCTGCAGTTGGGCTAAAGCAACACTTAACACTCAGGCTCTTGTTCCCTCTTTAACATCTCCCCACTTGACAGCAAGGTGCTGCTGCTCTCTAGGAAATAGCTCCGAGCTACAGAGTAAAAAAAGAAAGGGTTTAAATGCTGGAGACCCAGACTGATGGCAACTTGATGGTGTGTAGCTCCCGGAGCAGGGGGAGAATGGGAGAAGCTAGTGGGTTCATAGCGGTAACTGCCTGATGTGGTCAGTGGGAAATCCTGAGCAAAGAGACGGTTTGAGACCCTGTCCCTTCAGCCTTGGCACTTCATAGCCAGGATCCTCTCCAGGAGGCCAGCGCTTGCTGCCCTTTTGTCCTAGTATGGCTGAAGTGAGGGGGTGAGACCTGCACATCCTGCCCTGAGGCTGCGAGGCAGGGATCGATGCCTTCCCTGGCCTGAAGGGTTCCTATGGAGCATCTACAGAGAAGCAGCCTGGAAGAGGAGCATGCCTCTTGCTAATAATGGACATGGCAACCAAAAGGTTTAAAATTCACACGAGTCAGACCAAAAGGCAGTTTGAAGGACAACAAGGACAGCAGGTGCCTATGAGAAGTAGTCAGGGCTGTGTTCCTGGCTCTGTTTCTCTAACAGCCCTTGAGCACACAAGCAGCTCTCCCTGCTCCCAGCTGAATCCCAAACAACAGCACCGAAGCTGGGCACATTCTTTTTCAGGCTGACATGAATGTGAAGTTCCTATGGCCTTCAGCAGTGGTCCAAGCCCACCTCAGGAAGGTGGGAATTAACCCATCTTGGCCAGTTTTGTGGGACACGTTCACGGAAGGAGTAGCCTTGAACCTCCTTGTGTCTGGGTGAGCATAACATCAAGATTTGTCACCTCTGTGATAATTCCTATGCGTATCCAGCTGTCCATCCCAAGGTCAGCAGCAGCACTTCTAACATGCTGGGATGCAAGTGGCTCTGGGAACTGAGCTATTATATCCAAAGATTTAGCAAAGCTTCGGCCTATGCAGAACTTCATTGGCGAAAAACATACCCAGGAGCTCTGTTGCTGAGACTTGGTTCAAGTTGGGGTGGGTGTAGTTGGGTTATGCTGACTAAGAGGGCAGCCCTTCAGCCACCTTTCACACTTCTGACCACCCGCGCTTCCTGTCAGTCCGAGAAGGAATTGCTTTTATTGCTGTCGACTGCACTGCCTTGTGACTGCTCATGCCAACAGATGGGAAGTGGTGGGTAGGAGCAGCCAAGGAATGGCCCATCGTTCCGTAACAGCAGGATTTTGGACTTGCTTAAGCCAATTTTGAGGCTGCACCTGCGGTGCTTTGTGGCACTTTGCCCATGGTCGTGCATAAGGACCTGAGCCAGAGCAGTGAGCATGGCTCACACCTATCCCAGGCTGCTGCCCTCAGCACCGTCCCTTCCTTCTCTGAGTTGTTTGTGTTCTCTCCAGCCTTCTGCAGAAAGACTGTAGCATTCGTGGGTTTTGTCACTTGACCACACTGGCTGAGGACTTTCTCAGGTTTTGTCCCTACAGCCTGTAACTCCGAGCATCTTTGTTTATTTCTCTGCTGCTCCCAAAACAGGATCTCTCCTGTGTTGTAGCCTTAACTCATTCCTCAGTAAACTATCCCAGAGAAAACTGTGCTTAGTAAATTAATTTTTCCATTTTTCAAGATGCATTTAGAGCAGGAATCCTACCTAATCCCGTGCCACAACTTCTACGAGGTACTCTGCTAGCATCCATGGCATTTAGCAGCAAGAGATCTGCTGGAGGTTTTGTGATGCAGAACCTAAAGCTGGCAGGGTATCTTGGGAAGTGGGGCTCCATCCTCTGCAATCACAGGAAAAACTGGCACATAATGTGCTTCCTAGATATGGCATATGCTTTCCTAGAACTGTCTTTTTTGGCTTATTTCTGTCCTTCCTACTTTCACTGGTTGGCTGATCCAGGCTCTCAGTGTCTAGTAGACATCCCGGAACCAAAAGGAGTGTGTTTTATTCATAGCATACTTACTCATGCTTTTTTTCCTGCTAGGTGCGCTGTCCTGGCATTTACTTCTGTCCCACAGCTTCTGATTTGGATCTCCTGGAGGGGATTTTACGGTGTGATGTGTTGCTCAGGAAGCCGAGTGCAGCCGAGCGTGCAGGTGCCATGCACGGTGCGTGTGCTGCGTGCTCTGCTTGGTGACAGCGAGGACGGGCGGCTGCGGTCAGTGACCGCGCTGGTGGCAGCCTGCATGCTCGCTGACGCGGGCACGGCCCGCTCTGCCAAACCGCAGCACCGCGTGGCTGCAGGAACGTGTGCTCGCCGGCAGCACCCAGGTTTGAGAGCTGCTCGTTTAACCTGCTTGTCACAGCCTCCAGTGAAGGATGCTCCGTGACTTCCTTGCTTCTAGTGTTTCATTACTGTCACTCAGAGTTTCCCCTAATTCCCAGCTGAATTATCGATGCTGCAAACTAAGCTCCTCATCCTTCCTTTGGTAGTCATGGAGAGAAACAAATCCCCGCTCTTCAGAAAAGCCTCTTACCTCCTGACAACAGGGCTGTTTACCCCTTCCAGCTCCCTGTTTATTCAAGAAAGCAAACCCGGTCTTTCGCTTCTTTTCGCGTGTCGTTATTTTCTTATTGATCTGGTTCAAATGGATTCTTTCCATGTCTGCCTGTCTGAGACCGCAGTGCCCAAGCCCTGGTGCAGTACTTGGCTGAGACCACATCAATATCAAGCAGAGTGGAATAACAACACCCAGTTCTTGCGTGCAAAGCTGCTTTTATCAAGCTTCAGAATGAGACAGGTCTTTTCTGGTACTGGCACAGCATTGCTGGCTCATCGGGGATATGATCTGCTCCGAGCCCAGCCCCGTCCTTACCACCCTGCTGCCTACCCAGGAACTTCTCACTGTAGAAACCGTGTTCTGGTTTCCCTGTGAAGTAAGGAACTTCCCACTGGTTTGGGCTGGATTTCACATGGTGGATTTCAGGCTAGCTGTCTCATTTGTCAAGGTCGTTTGAATTCTGCTCCTGTTCCTGGGATGTCTGCAGCCCTCCTTGGCTAGGGCTTGGTCCCAGGTTTCTTCCATCACTCAGTCTTTTTAAGGCTCAGCCTGGGAAGACTGTGCCACTCAGCTGCAGGAGTGATTTTTTCCCTTTTCTTATTGCCTCTGTGTGTATTTGAGCTGATGCTTCTTAATTTATGGCAGTAAAGCATAACTGAGATTCTTGACTCTGCAGCCGCAATGCAGCAGGAAAACAAGGAACTTGTCTTTCCCCCTAAGGCTCTTCCCTATCTAATTTTCCTATTTTAAAAACATATTTTTTAATGTATCAATTTCTTGCTATAGAAAGTGCCCAATGAACTTTTTGTAGGCACCGTTGAGAAATATCAGATGGCAAATACAGAAAGTACCTACAGACTACACCATCTCATGCCTTGTAAAAAGTGAGGGATTTATGCTGGGGGAAGATGCTAAATCCCTGGAGCTCTTGCACTGCCTATATTTTTTTTTCCACCAGCATTGAAGTCAAACTCAGTAACAAGCATAAAGTTTTGCTGTACAGCTAGTTCTGTTTAATATTCATTTTGCAGCTCTGTCAGCTCCTGTTCTCTGTTGCTTCCCATACAACCTTCATCCGCACAGTGTGGCAAATACCATGCAGGTGTTTAGACATCTAACTTCTCATTAATTTCAACCCAGGTTTAGATGCCTAGCAGGAATAAAATGATAGAGGGTTTGTAGTAGCTTTTATGAGACTAAGTGAGGTAGCTGGGAGGAAAGGGAAGAAACAGCAGCCGTGGGCACAGCGTCCTTCCTTTGGGTTGTTACTGGGCTTTTTGTAAATGTCTCAGCAAACCCTGACTGCCATGTAAATGAAATAATAGGCGTAAAAGGTACCTGAATTGCTTAAACATCTGAGAGAGATGTTGGATTTTACCCCCAACCTTTGGTGCTTCCCCAAGTCCAGCGGTCGGCGCGCAGAGGTCTGCGGTGGCGGTTGGAGAGCACTTTGCTGGGGCTGGCGGCGCAGCTGGCTCGGTTCTGACCCGGAGCTCTGCTGCAGTGGGAGCAAGAGGTGGCACTTGCCAGTTTTGAACCCGGGACTTGTAGAAAATAGGACTGGAAGGAACCTGGAGAGGCCAGCTGGTCCACCACCCCTGAGGAAGGATCACCTCACCCCAGCCATATCAGATGGATGTGAATCTGACCTGATGTGAAATCCTCCAGTGCTGGAGGTTCCCCAAGCACAGTGCTCACAGGCTGTCTTACTGGTAGAAAGTTTTTCCTAAAGCCTAGGCTAAATTTGCCCGGATTTGTTTAAGCCTCTGACTGTTTGTCTACCCTAGTGTTTATTCCCTTTTTCACCCTAGCAGTGTTTTTACATGCCTGAGGATGATTATTTCTCTCCTCAAGGTCTCTGCTGTGTGGTCCTACTCCTTTCCACCTTTCTTGGCTGGCCATGTTTTTCAAGACCCGAATTATTCACACTTCTGCCTTCTGACCTTGTCCAGTTGGAGTCAATCCTGTATGGTACCAACTACGCCTGACTCTCAGCAAACTCCTGAGGAGTTGAATGTTCCTGGTGCCTCCAGAGGAGCGGTTCCTGCAGATGTCTCCTGCTGTCCTATGGTGCTGAGACTCCCTTAGCAGTGGTGAACAGAAGCTCTCAGGTGAGAGGCGCTTGCTGTCTCCACAGGGACCTCAGGACATGCTGTCTGATCATGGCTCGTGCCCCGTAAAAGATGGGTTAAGGGCAGGTGGGTGGAAGGGATAGCTGGCACTCGGCAAGTGGCGCGTGTCCTGTGAGACTGCCCACCCAGTGCAGTACGTGGTGGAGAAGGCAAGGCAGGGTGCATGCCCACGGTGCTCCTCCGGGATGTGCCAGGGCTGTGCGCTCACAGGCAAGAAGCTGCATGGCGCTGGAGTAGCAGAGAAGGTTTGGAGGCTGTGGGACGAGCCACGGATCAGGGCTGCCAAGGCTGGACCAGCTGGCTGATGTGTGGACGTGATGTCCGTGTGGTGCAGCAGCTTGCAAATTGCCCCATCCCTGTGCAGTGCGGGATGGAGGAATCCAGGATGAGCATTGGGCAGGTGAACAGCATCAGTGCCAGGCAGCAGGATAAGAGCCAAGTGCTGGCACGGTAGCGAGGACCAAACAGCACCTGTGGCAGACCCGTATCGGCCCCTCTGAGCCCCATGGCAGAGGCAGGTGAAGCTGGAGGGAGCACACAAGGGAGCGCGGGCTTTTCCCCACCTCGACTGCGTGCACAACCACTGGGCACGTGGAGGCAGAGGAAGGGAGGAAGGGCAGAGCCTGAGGTTCCCAGGGCAGGAGTCCCAGAGGATGAAGGTGGTGTTGGAGGGGTCCCTGCCTGGCTTTGCAGCGCAGGGCCATACAGCCACGTGGGGATATTTGCCTCTAGTCAGAGCGCTCCGCCAAGATGCTGTGATTGCAAAAGGAGGGGCAGCTTTGCAAAGAAATTACGTTGAAATGGCTGGGTCTGAGAGCCATTTCTTTATCTCTCTGGTTAGATGCAATAGCTCTTGCTGTGCAGCCTGGGCTGTTGATTGAGAGCGTGCTCTTGACTGCAAGATCAACCACCATGATCCTGAGGTTCCTGTGGCCCATTAGTTTTTGTTCCTTGAGTGACAGGCTGAGTCTGAGGAACTCCTTGCATGCCTTGCTGGGGCAGACAGGGCTGCTGTGATCAGCACAGAGGTGCCTGGCACTTTTGTCCTCCTGTACGCGCGTCCTGCGGGGCTGATCTCCGAACACCGGAGTCACAGGGCTGCTGGTCTTAGCATGCACAGGCAGCGGCTTTCTGCCCGGTGCTGCACCTCTGTGCTTTGTAACAGTGTCCTGTGCAGTAAGGATATTTGCTTACTGTTGTTACAGTAAGTTTGCTCTACCTCAATACGCTGCATTATGTTGTAGGTTTTTTTTGGCAGAGGTTGCTGTCCAAATTGGACAGATATCCTATGGCCCCGTGGATATTTTGGGCTGTGTGTTACATTGTGACTGTACGCATGTTTTTTGAAACATTGATTTTTTATTTTGTTAGATTAAAAATACCAAAACATTTGTTTCAAAAGGAAAAACAACACACTCCGAGAATTCAAAGGCTTTAAAGTCGCAAACAGAAAGCTCTGTGTACCTGTGGACAGATCCTACCGCTGTTTTTCAGCTACTTGAATAGGAAACACCACGTTTCTGGACTAAACCACCCAGCTCTCCGTAATCCCCTCGGTGCTCCTCTGAGCACCCTGAGTCTGCCTGGCAGAAGTAGTTGTGATCCTCAGCCCTGCCTCCCTCCTTCCCAGCTGCCCATGTGGTTGCTTTTGAATAGTTTCCTTCGGGATGATTTGGTGCAGAAGAGAGAAATGTTTTCTCTTGTCAGACAGCTGATGGGTACCTACCAGCACTGGCTTTCAGATGCACTAGAACATGTGTGAATATTTCTGTCTCTGGCCCCTCTTCTGAAAAACAAGGGAAGAAGAGAAACCGGATCTGATCCAGGAAAGGCGCAGGGATCTTGAATAGCTCTTTGTTAGCCAGCTGCACTGGGCAAAAGTATGTCCTTTCGGCTTTGAACCACACTCAGGACTTGGGTATTTACCACCGATTAAAACTTCAGTTGCCTCGTGTGAGTAAGGAGAACTTGGCATTAGCAACACCATGTGTTCTGTTCTTTGTCTGCTGCAGGTTTTTGCAGGAATTGCCACTAACACGTATTAGGAGTTGGACTCAACGATCCTTGTGGGTCCCTTCCAACTCAGGATATTCTATGATTCTATTATTTCTGCAACGCTTCTCATCTGGTGGGCTTGTCAGAACGAAGCAGTTCCTGGGGAAGAAGGGCTCAAGGAGCCCGCGAGCTGGTGACTGCCAGGGCCTGGGAGGGGATAAAGAAGGAGCGTGGCACTTGGTGTCTTGCCCTCCCGTTTCTTACTTCTTTTCCCCATGCATTTGCCGCTCTCCCCTCTCGGAGCTGAGGCACTGACCGGACCTCTGGTCTGGCCCAGCCTGGTGTTTTTGGAAGACAGGAGAAGCACTGTACCTGGGTGGGCAGAGGCCCCAGCAGGGGCCCCGCGGACGTGCCTGCAGTTACAGGCTGAAAGTGGGCGCTTGCAGCAGCCGAGGGACGTGGGCTGCGGGCTGCCTGGGCGTCTCGCTCGCTGTCTCTGCATCTGCCAGGCTCTTTCTGATTTGCCTAGGCAATGAAGCAAGGAAACTTCAGAGAAAAGCTTCTGGTGGGCTTTTCCACTTGACACAAGCACAACATTTTTATCCCGTATTCCTGAAGGGAGCTTTTCAGGCACCATGCATTGCTGGGGATCTTCTCACTCTTGCGCACTGGGTAACTTGGGATGGGGCGTTTGGGGATCAGATGTCCGACCAACCGGGAGGATACCTACCAGCAGGATGGCGTCCCTCCTCCAATTAGCCCCTGGCCCGAAGGGCCCTCACAGGCAAGGGAGGTCAGACTCGCTGAGCTCTCGCATGCTTGGGTCAACTGGCAGAATCTCCAGCGGGGACAAATTAGAAGAGGCAGGTTATCTGTGTTGCCACGTGGGCTGTTCACACCAAGTGCTGGGACAGAGGAAAGCTACATGGATGCAGCATCCAAAGCCTGCGGTTCCCAGTCTCTGCTACAGGCTGGTTTCAGGGAGCTTGCTCTGGGTCACTGGCCTGGGCACTGTACCCTCTTGTCCCCCCGGTCTGGGAAGGGAACCTGTGGCTTGGCAGCCCCGAATCCCTCACCTTAAATTTGTGTGCCAGGTAACACGAATTTACGTAGCAATGACTGTTAGATTCTTGTTTGGCTGGTCCAGAGAAACTGGAAATTGCTCGTTTGGGTACATACAGTCTTTTTACTGCTTTCCTTTGCCTTTGCCTTGCCTTTACAATTAACTTTTGTCGTATGTCATCAAATTCTCTTCTCCCTCTGACAGAGGGTATTCAGAGCTCCATTTCCATGGTGATGAGCAGGATGCTGAGTGTCTGCACAGGGAGATGTTATCTGCACTTGCTTGTGGCTGCTGGCTTAATGACACCAAACCTCTTTTCTTCAGGAGTGCTGGGAGGTGCTCCCTGATGTCTGTGGTCCTCATACCATCGATGATAGGGTTGATACCACTCGGCAGTAGTGGGTGTAGCACACTGATCAGGTTGTGCGCGTCCTCAGAGACAGACCTCCCCATGCAGTACACTATTAAGGAGGAGAGGCTGGACAAGTAAGTCATCAGGATGACCATGAGATGAGTGGAACACATGGAAAGCTTCATGCCTGACTTTCCCAGAAGCAGTTCTCAGGGCCATGTGGATTATCCTGTGGTAGGATGTCAGGAGGAAGCCTAAGCTGAAGATGATTGTCATAGTCCTACCGTCTTGTACCTGGACATGTCCCTGCAGGACAGGCTCACTGGGGCTGGGCTCGCAGAAAAGTGCTGGATGACATGAGAGTGGCAGAAGTGCACCTTGGACGCTTGGACCACCACGGGACTGATGAAGGAGACTCCCCTCACCACTGCAGCCAGGGATAACCAGGACAGGTACTTTCTGGTCATTATGTCTGCGTACTGTGGTGAGTTGCAAATGGCCACGTACCTATCCAATGCCATGAGGATGTTACAGTCCAACATGATGAAGTAGTACAGGGCCAGGCAGCCCCCCAGAGAGATGTGGCTGAGGGAAAAGAGGAAATCTGGCAGCATCCTGGGCACAAATGTGCTGGAGCAGCAGAGATCAGAGCGATCAGCAGGTCCACGGGGGAGTGGAGGCTTTCCTGCGCCCTCACAGTGTAGATGAGGATGGAGTTTCTGGTGATGATCTGAAGGTACAGGCAGAAAAAAGGGATGAAGAGGAGCAACCTGGGCTTGTGCACCCCAGGGAATCCAAGCAGGAGGAACTCAGCTTGGGATGTGCTGGCTGACCCCATCTGGTTCCCACCATCCCAGCGTCAACCTGCTGGAAGGGCTCAGCTTTCCTGGGCCCGAAGGGAGAAAGCACAGTTTCTCCTGCTGCAGATGTAGATCTCTTCTCCTTACAATAAAATGCTTGTTAGGCTGGACAGGCCATGGAAACTGAAGCTACAAGCAGTGAGAATGGGAAATCTGATCACTGGTGAGGGACTGTGCTTGCACAGCAAGCGTAGCACTAACCTCCACTGCCTATTTTCTCTTCAGTTCCTTTCGTAAGTGAAAAGCAGCAGAAGTCTTGAAAAGTGAGTCAAAACTCTGATTACTTTTACTAAAGAAGCACCTGCATACTCAAGGATTTACTGCACTTGGTCCAGCTCTAACCTGCCAGCAGGTTTCATCCATTATCAAGCAAGACTGAGAGGAGGGAAACAGGACAGAGGAATAAAGTGACGTGCTTGGAGTCATAAACCCAGCCAAAGGCTGAGCCAGGTTTCCTTTGTGTTGCCAATACCCGTAAACAAGCCGCTCTCTCTGTCTGCATCATGTTCAGAGCACATTTCTCAGGAAGAAACCAAGCAGGTGACTTTCCTGCGAGGGGAAGTGCAAGTTTTGGTATGCACATAAGCACAGTGAACCCAATTTTCCATGTGCTCTCCATTTATACTGTTAAGAGTAGCTGGGAGCAGCAGGAGCTGAAATGCTACACGAGCGATAGAAAAATAAAACTGTACTGGGTCCTGGGCATTACAGCCAGACTGTCCACACTGTTGAGTTCCTGGTGTGGTCACTGGCACAGTTTAGACAACAGCAAACTATCCCAAGCAATTCCTGGGCTTGCTCTGGGGGCTGGCAGGGGTGCTTTCAATGTGGCCACTTTTTGTTTTTGAGTCTAGAAGGTTATCAGCGCGGGGGCATAGCAAGAGCCTGCCAGTTGGCCAGGGGGCCAATTTGGCTAATTTATGTAGGTGTAGAGAAAAGTCACCATGAAGTCTGAGAAGATCCGAAGGCTGGCATTTTCCTGTATGTGATGCCATGGCCATGAGCCCCCTTTGGGGGCCACAAGGCTGAGCTCAGGTTCTGCCTCTCCCAAGGACCCCCAGGTGACCCCTTTGCAAGCATTTGCACGAGTGTCCATGTCCGAATGCAAGGAGGGGTCTGGGCATGGTGCAGCAGTGCTTGGCAGGGAAGTGAGGCCCCTCGGGCGCGCGTACCACCGCGGCAATCCATGCGTGTGGACGCAATGCACCGTCCTCAGTGCCGGTGCTGTTTGATGGGGTTCTGGAAGGGACCCGAACAGCACGCCCTCTTGCACAGGCGGTGATCCAGAGTCAGCATTAATTTCAGAGAGGGTCCAAGGTACAGATCCCTCTTTTTTTTCCACCTGTGGCTGGTGTTCAGTGAACCCTGTTTGCACCTTCCCCATGACTGCGTGGTCTCATGTTGAAGTTAAGTACCCTGGTCTCTGTCCCATAAGGTTTTGTCTGCTCTCAGCTCCAGCTGCTTTGCTTTCAGATGCTGTGACTCAGGCACATGTTTTGTTCAGGGTAAGGAAGCAAGCCCACTGCTACAATAGCACAAAAGGAACTATTCAGAGCATGTCTTTGGCCTTGCTAGAGCTAGGATGCTTTGGGAATCTTGATCAGTTTCTGGAGGGGAGTCTGCCATGCTACGAGGCTGGGACCTGAGCCCTGACTCAGCCAGCCCCCTGCCCTGTGGCTCTCAAAAGTCGCCAGTAATGCACATGTGTATTGTCCAGGGAGCCCTGGGGGAGGGCAGCATGTGGCATTTGCTCTTCTCCCTCCTCCTCCTGTGTCTTCCCCTTGTTTGTGTAGCAGGGAGTGCTGTCCCTGCAAGCGCCTGCACCGGGGCTGTGGATGCTGCTGGCGCAAGGGGGGGCTGCGCTCCCAGGGACGGGCTGGACTGGGGGAGCTTTAGCCGTGAGATGTGCGCTTCTCCTTGCTTGGGAAGGGTGAGAGTCTGAGCGTTGGCAAAGAATAACTAAGCACAATTATCAATACAAGCCATTTTAGAGCAGAGAGAGGGACATTAAATTGATTCAGTGTTGACTGAAGCATCCCAGCTTTTGTGTATTTGTCTTAGCAAATCTCTTCCACTCTGCTATTTCCTCAATAAACATAAAAATCCCTGCTTTCCTGCTGTGAGCTGAGCTCCAGCCCAGCACTGGCAGAAGTCTCCTCTCTGAGAGCAGAGGGAAGTGGGACCGGTGCCAGGGCACCCACAATCCGGGATCCCCGAGGCTCCGTTCAGTGAGCCCTCAGGGCAGCTCGTGGCTCACCGCAACCAGTCCCCTGCTGTCACCAGCACCGCAGCACGGAGCCTCCAAAAGCAGCACTCTGCATGCCTTCTGGAGGCTGGTTTGGTTGTCCTCCCCTGCTACACAGCTGTTCCTGCAGCTCCGTGCTGCAATAGCAAGCCCCAGTCCTCTTTCAGCCTAACAAATGTGCTTGGTTTCTGACAGCAGCCTTCACTTCGCATCGCTCGCCCGCTTCCTGAGCACCCGCAGTGAGAATCCCAGCCCTCTCCCGGCTCTCCAAGCCCTGCCAGTGCCCTCAGGGAGGAAAGGGCTCCGTGCTCAGGTCCCACGCAGCTAACACAGGGGTGCGAATGAGGGTCTCACATAGTGTAGGGCCCCTTGGTGGCGTGGCAGAGACTTTCCTCCCACGTGGGGAGGGGGACCACAGCACGGCAGCAGTGAGGTGTCCCCACACCTCGACCAGGAACCAGCAGTTTCATCCCCAGCCCTGGAAACAAAGCTATTCATCACAGCTGCTGACACCATGCTCCGGGGCATCTGTAAAAGCCAGTTTTCAAGGGGCGGGCAGTTTTAAAGACATTACTTGGGCAGCGTCAGTCCATTGCGCTCGTCAGGGAAATGTGATCCGAGTCTGTGCGGCAACATGCAGCTTCCCAGCAGCATGGACCCAAAAAGGTTCATTTTAAATACATGCTCAGGGCTGTGAATGTCAACGAACTGACTCATCAACAGTGTGTACCCAGCAGAGCACCTGATGGGAGGAACATTGCTGGGACCTCCCTTGGGTGAGGAGTGGGGAGGGGTCCCCCCGCGGGAAGCCCAGCACAGGCACCTCCACCTGGAACGGGAGGAGGCCGTGCAGAGCAGGAGGTGCCCATGCAGAGCAGGAGGTGCTGGAGGGATGCCCTCAGGTGCTGCAGCCCTGCACCACCAAGGGCACCGGGACAAAAAGCCTCCCCTGACAAAAACAGATGCAGAAAGGGCAAAGGAGAAAATGTGCAGCAGGGGGAGATGATGAACGTGTGCATGCCAAAAGAGCGGGCAGGAGGCAAGGGAAGAGGAGAAATGATGGGCAGTGAGAAAACTGTCTCTACAGAGCAGAAGCAGCCGTGTGGCCAGGGCAGGTGCTGGCCAAGTGGTGGGTGATGCTGGGGACAGGCAGAAGCACCGTGACACCCTTCTGCTCCGTGCCCGGCGGGCAGCGGGAGCAAGGCCGAGCCCTGTCTGACGGAGTGGGCGCAGGAGAAAGTCTGACGTCTGACCGAGGAGGCTGCAGGACAGCATCTGCTACATTAAACCAAGTGTTGGTCATCAAACGGCTGAAAGGAACAAACCAAAGGGCTCCCTGATGCATCCCAGGTTGCTTTTGTTTCAGCAAGTGCTTGAAATCTGCATTTCTCTCCAACCGCCTGTGCTCAGTGCTGCAGCACTGGTGGAGGCAGAGGTGGCTCTGGGATTTAGGAAGAGCAGCAGCGCCAAGCCCTGCTCCCTTGGGACACCCCGAATCCCCCCAGCCTGGGCCCTCTGCTCGCAAGCAGCCAGACCCCAGAGCACCGGGGTGCGCTCCAGAAGGGGGGAAGGAGCAGTTAACCGGGGACTCTGCCAACACGCAGCCAGAGGCTAAAAATACAGCCCATGCCTGCCAGCTCGGTTTCACAGGAGGCAGGTTTCTGGCAAGGAAACCGGCTGTTTTTTCCTGCAGGATTATATGTTCCTCCACTGAAGTGTGTGGGCTTTGCCACAGGTGGATTTCTCCAAGGTTTCTGACAGTGCTGCAAGCGGCCTTGGTGAGAAACCTTGCTCTGCGAGGGATGAACGGGGAGCATCGGAGGATTAAGTGGCTCATGAGTCACTTGCGGTGCTTGAGGCAGCATTATTAATTAGAAGGGCTCAAGGCTGTTCGCAGCAAGGACTTCCAGCAATTGCTTCTTCCTCCACTCCTATTAGAGATGTTGCTGGCAATCTGGATGTCAGTATGAGATCTGGAGACTTCTCTCCCGTCCTCTGTGATGAAGCCCTGGGCGATGCCTCCCAGCCCTGGGCTGTCAGCGGCTGTCATCGCCCCTGCAGTCTGTGATAAGGCCCTTAATGACCGCAACAATCGAGGCCGGTCCTGAGCCCCAGGGTATCCACCCGTGCGCTCCCTGGGGCTGGAATGTCCCTTGCTGGTGCTGCCTGATACCTTCTCTCCTGGTCCTTGCTCCTCTGCCAATTCCTCTCCTTGACAGGTCCCATCTCCTCCTGCTGAGCTGCCATGCGGGCATCTGCGGCTTTCCTGGGCCTGTTCCCATAGCCAGGAGCCATCAGGGCCAGCTGGTCTGGCACCACCTCCTTTGGGTCAACCCTTGATGGGTTTTACCCCATTTCCACTCAGCTCTAGTTATTCTTCTCTTCACACCAGCAATCATTTGCTGGATGAGTCACAGAGGAGCACAACTTGGGCAAAAATCAAATCCTGGCTAGGCAGGGGATTTGTAACCACCCCCTCCCTCTATATCTGATGCACAATCAGAATGGAAGGAGGAGAGCTAGGCAGTAGTCAGTATGAATGCTAAGTATGACGTTAATACGATTGGAAAAGTTGGAAAAGCCCAAGTCTTCAGTAAAGATTCCTGAGTGCAGGGTGAAGGCTGAGGAAAAACAAAACAACAACAAATATTAAGAAAATATTCTAAAATGAATATTCTAGAATGAAGAAAACACTCCCACTAAATGATGGTAAAACTGCTGGTATTGCTGCAGACAAAAGGGAGGTGTTTGGTTAAGCACTGAGTTTGGAGAGAAGCTGGCCATTGCCCTGGCATCACATGAGATGAAGAAGCACCTTCAAGGACAAAGTGCCTGAGAGCATCTGCTGTAGGTAGTAGTTCTGAGCTGCCGTCCTGCTTCTCTTCATATCTGAAATGAGCAAAGGGGATCTGGCCCAAACTCTGGAAGCTGGGAAGAGCCGGGGTTTTGCCAGACCTGGGTAACCCTCCCTGGCAAGAGAGTGGCATCAGGGTCATGCTGCAAAGACTTGAAGGACCAGAAGGCCATTGATGCTGGTTGGTGTGGCCATATGGCAAGAACATTTTAAACAAACTCTGATGTTGGGCCATTTGGGAAAGGTGATGATTTAGACATTGCATGGTTTTCACCCAGCTGGACACACCGAGAGCTGGATCTGCAGCACAAGGTGCACCCAGCTGGGATCTCAAGAGACCAGCAGTGCGGGATGCCCGCTGAGTGCCATGGGCCAGGGAAGGGATAAAAATCATCAGGAGTCCAGAAAACACGGCCAGAAGGAAAGGCTGAAGGAACTGGTGGCATTTAGTATGCAGAAGACTGAGGTAAGATACAAAACCAGTCATCAAGCGCATAAGAAGCTCTTGCAGAGAAAGCAGGAAAAGGTCTTTTAACAGCAAGGAGAGATACAGGCTAAAGAGACAGGAGCTCCTTAAAACATCTGCAAAATGTTTAAAGAACAGCTAAACCCCATCAGCTGTGATGGGTGCCAGTGCAGCTGGCCCAGCTGGCCCAGGGGGACAGACCCAGTGGCCTCCCAAGGGCTGTCCCAGCCTGGTTTTGGGATGCGCGCAGGCAGTGGTGCAAGCAAGGCTTGGGACTCGGGACCCCTCCTGGGCCTCCCTCATTCAGCCTCACCCTAAGCACAAGCCCAAGGGAAAGGGCATCGCGTCCCCTGAGCCAGACCCTCCCCACGCAGCCACCCTGCGACTCGCCCAGCTGCGGGGCCCCGGGGCTGCCGGGGCTGAAATAAGAAGACATCAGCGGCTCCTTTTGCTGCTGTTGCTGCTCTCTCCCAGGCAGACGTACTCATTAGTTCTCCACCGAGGGTTTCTAGAGATTAATAAATACTACTCCCTTGATCTCTGTGATCGCTGGGGTGAAGAGATGCTGGCCGTGGCCCAGCTCTGCAGAGCTCTGCGAGCGCGCCGTCCGACGCAGAGCGGCTCCAGCCTGCATCTCGCATCGCCTGCCCCGCTGGTCCCGGGATGGCAGCACCAGACCGGAGCGCAGGGAGGGGTCGGCACAGGGGCTGCTGTTCTGTTGCTTTCCTGCAGGAAGCAATGCCCCTGGCGTTGTGCTGCTGCTGCCTCCCTCTCCTAACACTGGAGCCTGTTGGCCAGTGCCAACGCGGTGGAGAGGAGCAACCTCAGCTGCATGAAACCGCAGCAGGGTTCATGGGAGCAGAGCGTCAGGATGAACGCGTACACATCAGGCATCAAAGAATCCACATAGGAAACACCTACACAAATCCCAGTTTTGTAAGCTTGTCCACTTTGCTTTGCTTTCCAGCTCGAGTGCTGCAGTCTCACAGCCCCCCAGGAGGAAGGCATCAAAATGAAAGAGCCCTCAGGGCTGTTGCCTCTCGATGGATCCTCGTGGAGAAGGCCACCACCACCAGGGGACGTTCAGTGGAGGAGGACCTCCTTGGTCCACAGGTCTGTTGTCCTCTGCTCTTCATCCTCTGTGCATTGGCGCACCCCCTGAAATTGCTGTTCAGCTTCTTGTTGGGCTTCGACAGCACCTCCCTGTTTGGGTGCCCAACTCAGCTGCTCTTCTAGGGCCTCCTACCAACAAGCCCAGTGAGACTTTTCTTATGGTGGTGGATGGGTACGTGGCCATCTGCACATCCCTGCACATCCTCCTGAGCGTCCTGCGCAGAGTGCCTGTTGTCAGCCCCACGACTGCTCTGTCCTCCCCAGCGCATTTCTGTCCGCGCAGTGCTCAGCATTTCAGCTGGTCCACCAGGCCCTCCCCGCCCTCCCCCTGTCCCCAGTGGTGCTGTGCTGACTCGGGGACGCTCGCAGCCTCCTGCATTTCCAGTGGAGAAAGACAGCAAGAGATCCCAGCAAGAAAAAAGCAAGGAGCCCAGCACAGAGGCCCAAAGCGCTGCCCAAGCAGGATGCGAGCACAGGGATGCCAGCTGTATGCTCTGATTTGGGCATGAACCATCATCAGTTTGCTTGTGTGGACACCAAGCAGAGCTGAAGTAGCGGAGGCAGCGCTCGGGACGGATCCCAGCTACCTGGTGCCCATTCACAGTTTGTACGCCCCATGTGCATCCCTGCAACCAGCGCTGGCCCAGGGAGCAGGGGTCTCGGCCGAGCCGTGGACATGACGGGGCAGCGCCGTGTTGTGCCCCGTGCTTGCCTGCCCCCGCGCCGCTCCTTGCTGCCACCCCTCTGGCACGGGCCACTCTGATACCTTTAGGGGATGGCTCCTGGTTTGCACCTGAAATCTGAATCCTGTGTGCTCCTCTGTGTTTCCATGGAAGTTGAGGCTGTTTCCTGCAGCCTCTTTTTTTGCATCGCTCCTTGTGGTGTTTGCATTTAACACCGCATGATGTGTCACGAGGATCGGTAAGGGCCTTGGGCAATCAGGCAGGTAGGAACAGCGCAACGTAGGAGCAGAGAATCATGCAATGGTTTGGGTTGGAAGGGACCTTAAAGATCATCTGATTCCAACCCCCTGCCATAGGCAGGGACACCTCCCACCAGACCAGGCTGCCCAAAGCCCTGACATGAGACATCTCAGTCAGGTTTGCCTCCAGTGATGGGGTCCATCGCAACACAATCTCACTGTGTGGAGGGAGCGTGTAAAGCCCCAGTCCCACGCAGGGCCTCGCTGGACTGATCCTGGTCAGACCCATAAAGCCTGGTGAGCAAAGTCCATCAGACAGCACCAGGAAAGGCTCCTGGAGGGGTGGCCCTGCCCTCTTCGCTGTTCGCATGCAGCGAGCATCTCCCAGCCAGGTCCCAGCCGCGGTTCGGGCGTTACCAGGGCCCAGGCCCGTTGCTGCAGGCAGACGCAGCGCTCCTGTTGTGAAGGCCATCAGAGTTTAATGCATGGACTTGGGCTGGGGACAGCTCAGGGCAAGCTAAATGTGCAGATACAGATGTGACAGGAGACTTGAGAAAGGGCACGAGGAAGCCCACATGCTCACAGGAGATACTAGAGCGGCGTCAGAGCAGGACGTTTTGCTCTAGACACTACTTGCAAAGGCCAGTGTGAAGCCCCCATACTGGTGGCTGGAGGATGTTTTTGGTGCTGCGATGCTCCAGCCCCACGGCAGCTGCTGGGCTCTGTGCTGCCCATGCTGGAACAGCCTTGGGGAGGATCAGGGCATGCTCTACGCTTTATGCTTTCAGCAGGGGTGGCTGCTTTGCACTGGGGGGACCTCCCCGGGGGCAGGGGCTGTGTGGATGGCAGCCCCTCGCCTTGCTGGGCTACGCTCCGGGAAGAGGAGGTGACACTGCAGGGACGTGGCACGGCAGGGACGTGGCAGGGTGGGAAGTGGCAGTGCCGGAGGTGACACTGCAGGAGGTGACACTGCAGGAGGTGGCAGTGCTGCCTTCTGGCCAGGAGGTGCCTCCCTCGCTCCATGCTGGGTGCCCGGTGCCGGCAGCGTCCCCGGGGCCGCCCGCTCGCTGCTGCCCCGGGCAGGGGGACGAGGAGCGGGGCTGCGTTCAGCGCCATTTTCTGTCACGTCCCACATCTCCGGGCAGAACGAGCAGCAGCAGCAGCAGCAGCAGCAGCGGGAAGCGCTGCCCTCTGTGCTCTGCACCCCCTGAGCACCCAGCAGAGCGGCTGCCACCCTGGCAGAGGCGCGAGCTGCTCGGATCTCACCGGGGAGCCGCTGGATCTGCTCCAGCACCAGACACCCGCAAACCCAAACTCTGCCCTGGGCTGTGCCCAGGGCCCCCACTTGGAGGGTGCCTGGGCACCGCTCCCCTGGCTGCCCCTGCAGCCCGGCCCAGGGCACGCTCCTGCTGCCCCCGGCCCCGGCGTGCCCACCCGTGGTGCCGAGCTGGGGCAGGGAGCGGATCTGCTCCAGGAGCTCGGCTGTGCAGGGCCCCTCGGTGGGGCTGAGGATTTGGTGTCCTGGGCTGGACCCATGCCCCTCTGCAAGGGCTGCTGGTGTGTCATAGCTAGTGGGGTGTGTGTGTGGGGGTGACATTGTCCCTCTGTGGGGCCCAGCGTCCAAGCATTGAAGGGGCTTCAGGTCACCGTCCTGGCAGCACAGGGTGCTTCTGACACCCCCCAGGGCCCGTTTGGTCCCAGCAGCAGTGTTGGCCGCGTAGGGCTGTGGGGGCCTGCAGGATGCGCACCGGCTTACACTGCCCACTGCCCAATGGCTTCACCAGCAAAGCCCCTCCCAACCCACACGAGCCCCTGGGCTTGCAGGGCTCTGGCTGGCTCGGCCCAGTGCAGTGCAATGGGGTGGTTTGGGGAGGCTCATGGGCGGACACTGACAAGGTCTCACCCCAGCAGCTCCCTGCAACCCCCTGGGGCTGCTTGCAGGCTTGGACCATCCCCTGGTCTCCCCCCTCTGTGCCCCTGGGATCAAATGCTCTGGGGGTACCCAGGACACCCCGCTTCCAAGGTGTTTGGCTCTGGGGTTGTGCCCGCGCACGGGGATGCAGAAGAAGGGGGGCGTGTGGCAATCCGGACCCTCTCCCTGACCACTGCCCATCCGGCCCTGTCCCCTGGGCCACCCCTCAGCTGCTTGGACCTGGTGGCACTTGTCCTGGTCCACCAGATAGGATGGGAGCAGGAAGCAGTGGTGGCCAAGGGACCTGTCACCGATGCACTCAGCTCCTGCTGCCACCTCCACGGCCCTGGAGAAACTCGCCCTGGGTGGCACTGCAGCTTGCTTTCTGCTGGGACATGGCCTTGAACCCTCTCTGCAAGGGCCTGGGGACATCAAGCAAGGGCAGCTGGGTGCGCAGCCAGTGCACTGTGGGTCCGGGATTGGGGACAGGGAGCCAGGGGGCTCTGGGAGGGGGCAGCAAGACCCCGCCCCCCAGCCCCCCCACCTCAGAGGGTGGGGCAGCCCCTTCTGTTGGCTGCGCTCCTGAAGCAGCTCCAGGGCTGCAGGACCCCTGTGGGGGGTGCAGGGTGCGCAGGGGTCCATGCAACTCGGGGATGCAGAGCATGGGCGGTGCTGGTCCTGTGGGTGGGGGACGCTGGCCTGGTGATGCACGAGGTGAAGGGTTTGCTGTGGTGCAGCTTGCAGAGAGCAGCACCTGGAGGAGCCACGCGATGTCCCGCGCAGCCGGGGCTGAGCCCCTCGAGGCTGTCCCTGCTCCGTGCCCCCGCAGCCCCAGTGCACGCCTGGCTGCACTGCGCGGCCCGCGGCGGGAGCTCCCTTACAGCACCGCGGCACTGCCCTGAGTCGGGCATCGGGTGTGGGTCACACGCCCGCTAAATGGGGGCAGCGGGGGCAAAAATCGGGACTCCCCGGCACTGTGTGCTGGCTAAGAAGCAGCCTGGGGACCCAGAGCCGGAGCAGCCGGTGTGCTCACTGAGAGCCCCCCAGGGGAAGCGGCCCCCGGCTCAGCCACCCGCGCTGTGCCCCCCCCGCAGCTGGGACAGGCACGGGATTTTGTGACGGAGCGTCGCTGCTGGCGGTGAGCAGAGCACCCCCTGCCCCAGGGGCTGGGCCGGATCCTGCCTGCAGGAGGGCGCGTGCCATTGGCCTCGGTGGGAGATGTCCCCTCGCCCCAGGAGGTGCTGGGCTGTGAGCCAGGAGCGTCCCTCCCAGATGTCTCGGGGCCCTCTGACTTAGTTTCTTTCCAGGCTTTCGAACAAGTCAAAGTTAAAAGCAATTGAACTTTGTTTATTTTTCTTTTCTTTTTTTTTTTTTTCCATCAGGCTACTTTCCTGGGAGTAGTCCAATTAGTGCTAATGAGCTGGACGGTAATTACAGCACGGGCCTCAGGAGGATTGATTACTGGTGGCTGTGCTGGCAGGGCCCCAGGCCCCCTGGCTGGCTGCGGATGGGCCAATTAGTGGGTTTGCAACTGTTGACGCTTAGCTGGGGATTTTGCATCAGTTTCTTGGCGGGAGCTGGGAGCTGGAGGCTCTGTGTGGGGGGAGCGCCCCAGGTCCCCGCACCCCTCATTGCACTGCGGGGAGAGCCCTGGCTGCAGGACCCCACTCCCTGCTTCCAGCCCCCCCCCGTAATTAACTGCTTTCCTCCCCAGCCCCAGCTCTGCAGGGGGCACTGGGACGCCTCTGTCCCCTGTGGCAGTCTGGCCCCTCTGCAGAGGGACGGTGTTGGCGGCTGTGCCTCGCTGTCCCCTGGCACCCAGCTATGTTGTGCGAAAAACAACAGCCAAGTCCAAACTTTTCAGAGTCTGTGAAAATCAGAGAGGCACCCCCCCACCCTCAACACAGTCCCAGGGCTGGGGCATTTCTAGGGCCTGAAAACACAGAGGTGAAATAAGACAAACTGTTTGGTGGCACCTCCACCAAAAAACTGTTTGGTGGCAGCCGCCACTGTCTGCCTGGGGTCCCAGTCCGACAGCCAAATGGCAAAATGGACCCCTTGTGCCACGGATCCCATGGAGGGCTGTGTGCTGCAGCGGTGTAAGAAGTGCTGCTGAAGGGTGTTAATTTCGCTGGGATTACAACATGTGTTGATTTCCAGAGACAGGAAGGCGCAGGCCTGTGTGTGGCCACCGCGCTGGAGCACTTTGCACCAGCCTGGGCACTGCCTGTGAGCTGCGGCCAAGGCAGCGTCCCCGTCCCGAGGCCCCTGCAGACGGCTCTGGAGGGGCAGCACGGCCAGGGTTCGGTGTCACTGCCCAAACCACCGGCCTTCGCAGGGCTCTGGGGGACGCACGGCTCCGCGCCGCCCCCCGCCGCCCTTGCTGGGGCACCTGCCCCTGCCCAGCAGTCGCAGGGTTAAGCTGTTGTTTGCTTTGGACACTTCACCCGAAGGAGAAATTAAAAATTAGCAAGTGAGATATGGTTAATAGCTGGAAGTGTCCTGAGGCTAATTACTGCTGCAATGTACGTATCGGTTGCCACTCGTGGCTGCTGCTAGCAGGGCTCATCCTGCGAACTGTGCAGGTAAACACGGGAAGGGGCCTCTTTGTCCAGGGTCCTCGGCACCGGGGCTGGACAGACCCCGGGCTGGGGGAGCCGGCAAACAGGTGAGGGAGAAATCACGGCCCGGGAGCAGCTCATGGGCTGAGCACCAGCGGAAGGGATGCCCCGAGCCCCCTGCCACAGCCCGCCTGCAGGGGCTGGGGGGATGCTTGCAGAGGGGTCCTGCAGGGCATGGGGCTGGGGGCATTGCCCCAGTGGGCAGAGCAGGTCCAGCCCTGCACCCAGGCTGGGTTCAGCCCATCCCTTGGGCTCCCCTTGCTCCGAGCCACCCGTGACACCTGCTTGAGGGCAGAACAGGCACCTGCTTCGTTTGCAAGCGGGGCTCTTGTCCTCCTCTGCACCATGCCGGGGGAGAAACGCCCCAAATTCCCCAATGGCCAGTGCCCCCTAGCTGGGGCTTGTACCATCAGCGCTGGGTTTATGGCTGCAGTGCAGACAGAGCACTTCACGAGGCCCAATCCTGCTCACAGCCAAGTGTGGTGGTTTTACCCTGCTGGGCAGCTGAACTCCGCCACAACTGATCTCTCACTCCCCCTCCTCAAAAGAAGAGGGGGAGAAGGGAAAAAAAAAAACTCTTGGGTTGAGATGAGGATAGTTTAATTACAGGAGAGGAAGGGAAAACAACAACAACAACAAATATATATATACACAAGCAAAGCCTGTGCGCAAGCACAGAGAAAAAGAGAAAACAAGTGATTCTCCCACCAACGAGCGATGCCCGGCCACGTCCTGGGACGCAGAGCCTCAATACCCGCAGTGGCTGTTCAGAAGGACAGACATCCTCACAATGAGAGCCCCCCCCTTCTCCTTCCCTTTCCCAGCTTTTATTACTGAGTGTGACATCACATGGTATGGAATATACCTTTGGTCGGTTTAGGTCAGCTGCCCTGGTGATGTCCCCTCCCCACTTCTTGCCCACCCCCACCTACTGGCTTTGGGGGTCTGGAGAGAGTCCTGGTGCTGTGCCAGCACTGCTCGGCAGTAGCCAAAACAGTGGTGTGATACCAGCGCTGTTCTAGCTACAAGGGCTGCTGCAGGGAAAGTTAACTCTATCCCAGCCAGACCCAGTACACCAAGTCCCTGGGAGTTTTGCTCAGTGAAATGATGGGTACAGGGGGGTGCATCCTGCGTGAATGTCCCTGAGCACTGCTGTTAGGAAGCCTGCTTGGCCGGGGCCAACTTCTCCATCCTTGTACTTACACATGGAGGATGGCTGGTTCACCCTGCGGGTGTGCTGCTGCTAAAAGGGACATGGACATGGAGAAACGGGCTGCAGGAACCTGACAGAGATCAACCAGAAGTGCAAAGTCCTGTCCCTGGGGAGAACAGCCCCAGCAGGCACACACCTCCGGCTCAGCTCTGCCCTCTGTGGTCAGAGGACGCTCAGGGGTCTGCAGAGGCAAATGGGTCCAGCAGCGTTTCGGAGAGCTGGTGGCTGAGAAACCAGTGGCAGATGTCACGGCTTTAACACAGAGGGCACTGGCAGAAAGATTTTCTCTTACAGGTGGTGCCTTGCTTCATTGACCTGGCGTCAGGAGCAGAGGCCCCGGGCCCAGCCTGGAGCACGGGAGGTGCCCTCTGGGCCCCAGGAAGCGCTTCTGTGCCGGGCGGGGGCCGGAGCCCTGGCCCAGGCTGCCCAGAGAGGGGCTGGGGGCTCCTGCGGGGGGGTCTCCAGCAGCCGCCTGGACGTGGTGCTGGGCGAGCGGCTCCGGGTGGCCCTGCTGGGGCAGGGGGGAGCCGGTGCGCCCAGGGGTGCTCCTGGCCTCAGCCAGGCTGTGGTTCTGCGATTCTGTGATCTGGGGAAGGTTATGGTGGAGATTTGTAGCCCACCATAGCATGTGGGACAGAGCGGCTGGTCTAAGGGAGCGTACCAGCTGGGAGCACCCTGGGCTCCGTCCTCTTCTGCGCAGCAAAATGCTCCCGGTTTCACAGTGCCACACTAAATACTGGCTACCTGTAGCCTTATCTAATCCTTGCCAATGCACAATTCTCCTGCCCTGCAGCAGGGTCAGCAAGATGCTTGCCTGGAGTCCCCCAGTGGTGGGGTGCCTTCTTTCCAAGCAATCTGCTCACGGCCTAAGCACCTTTCATGGCAGACTGTATTTCTGTTGTCTAACCTAAATGTTCATAGCCAAGACATAGCCTAAATGTTCATAGCCATTGTCCCTTTGCTTGTGGCACTGGTGAGACCACATCTCGAGTCCTCTGTTTGCTTTTGGGCCCCTCGCTACAGGAAGGACATCGAGGTGCTGGAGCAGGGCCAGAGAAGAGCAACGAAGCTGGTGAGGGGTCTGGAGAACAAGAGATATGAGGAGGGGTTATGAGGTTGCAGCGAGGAGTGTCGGTCTCTTTCTCAGGTGACAAGCGATAGGACACGAGGCAATGGCCTCGAGTTGCACCAGGGGAGGTTTAGACTGGGCACGGGGAAGAATTTCCTCATGGAGGGGGTGGTCAGGCGGGAACGGGCTGCCCGGGGCAGTGGTGGAGTCCCCGTCCCTGGAGGTGTTTGAGATGCGTGGACGTGGCACTGAGGGACATGGGTTAGTGGTGGGACTCAGTAGGTCAGGCTGATGGTTAGGCTTGGTGATCTTGAAGGTCTTTTCCAACCTAAATGATTCTATGATTTTAAAATTAATGTGAAAGGCTTCCAGCTGATTCATGTCAGTGGGACTCTGCCAGTTTGTCAGTTTAGAGAGAGAATTGGATGATCTCAAAAGGGAGGAAGGAAGGAAGCAAAGATGGATGGATGCATCACATTTTAGAGGAACCATTTTCTTTTCCTTATTTCTTGACTAGACCACCCTCTCTCCAAAGCAGGTGATAAATCTGCAATCACTCTTTGCAGAATTATGAAGTAATGCTACTTCCTAGAGTGAGCTGTGATCGTTCCTGGCACCTGTAACTATAGGATATGTCAGGAATAGGAAACAGCTTTTGCTTTAGATTTCTGAGTGATTTCTGAGCTCAGCAAACACATCAGCAATTGCTTCTATGCAGAGCACCACCCTCTTCTTAGGTTCCTCCTTCCCAGCTGATTCCTGCGGCGCTGATGCTTGGGTAGGCTCACTGTTCCTTGCACTGGTTTTGCTGGATTTGCAAACTCCTGTAGCAGGGCTCGCAACACTTCAGCTTACCATGCTGCCTTTGCGTCGACGTGCTTGTGGTCCCCACCAGGACATTACAGCAGAGGTGCACAGAGAGGCACGGGAGGTGGCGGCTGAGGCTGCTGCAGTGAATGTCTAACCTTAGCCGTGGTTAAGGCAGCCTCCGGTTCCCAGAGATCCTGGCAGCTGCACCGCTTCTTAGATGCATCAGTCTGACTCCTGATCAGAAGCGGAGCACAGATGTCTCTTGCACAGAGGGGTGGATAAGATGCAGGGTGAACCGTTCCCATCCCTTGTAAGCAAGGGGGGGGGGGGGGCGGGGNCACCCTCCCGTTTCCTCCACGAGGGACCCGAGGCACTGCGCTGCTGCCTGAGGGACACAGCTGTCCCCTCTGGCTGGTGCACCCTGGTCTGTGGGGCACCTCAGCCATGTGCCACAGGGGCTGAAGTGCTGCTGCTGTCAAAGTGATACCACAATATTACATTTCCAAGTGATATCTTGGAAAACATGAGTGCATTGGCCAAGGAGGCAGTTGTCCAGCATCCATCAGGACTGACCCACTGGTTTCACACCAATAAACTGGTGTCATGTCAGTGTTAGGTGTTTGCTCTAGGTTCGCTTTCCAGTCATTGGAGAAAGATGGACATTTCTGGGGGATAATTAATTGCACCTAAGGTTACACCTAGTCTAGGGTGAGATGAATTATTTTCTGGGAAGTGCCTTGCTCTCTCAGCGTCTTGCCTGCCTTTGTAAGCATGTGAGAACCTGAGTCCTGACAATTTCTCCAGCAGTCTGGAAATCCCTCCCCGTATCTGCTTCATCTTTATGCCATAAATGAGTGGGTTGAGCATGGGAGGGACTGTCAAATAGAAATCAGCCACCAGGACTTGGGTGTGAGGTGCCAAGCCAAAAGAGAAAATCTGCAGGTACATAGAGAGGAGACCACCTACGTAAAACAGGAAGATGATGGAAATGTGGGACCCACAGGTGCTGAGGGCCTTGAGACGTGCCTCTCGGGATGGCATCCTCAACACAGACCTGAGGACCATACCATAGGAGAAGGTGATGAAGACAGAGTCTGTCCCGACCAATAGTGTTGCCACAATGATGCTGTAGAGATCGCTGACAGATGGGTCAGCACAGGCCTGCTCCACCACAGCCATGTGCTCGCAGTAGGAATGAAGGATGACTCTGTTTTTGCAGTAGGGTAAGCTGGTGATGAGGCACATTAAAGGTGTCATGACAGCAGCTCCCCTGGCCAGAGACAGCAGTCCTATCTGGATGGTCCTTGAGCTCGTTAGGATGGTGGTGTATCTCAGGGGGTTGCAGATGGCTACATACCGGTCAAAGGACATTGCCAGGAGCACCCCTGACTCCACTGCGGTGAACGTGTGGATGAAGAACATCTGGATGAAGCAGGCCTCAAAAGCAATCTCTCTCGAACCCAACCAGAATACATCCAGCAGTTTGGGAACTACAGCAGTTGAGAAGATGAGGTCAATGACAGCCAACATGGAAATGAAATAGTACATAGGCTCATGGAGATTTTTGTCCAGCCTCACAGCAAGAAGGACCATGCTATTTCCCAGCAGGGTCACGATGTACATAAAGCAGAATGGGATGGAAAACCATATGTGGAGATCTTCCAGGCCAGGGATGCCCGTCAGGAGAAAAGGCAAAGACTTGGTGTTGGTTTGGTTGGGGCTTGACATGGCACAGGTGGACCAAGTCACGCATTTGTTCCTGACTTTAGTTCCCTGTAACACAGTGACAGAAAGGTTGGGATTTTGCTACCATCTGGTTAGTCATAAAACTGTGCACACTACAGTTTTCAGGCATCATACAATTTAGGGAAAAACTTTCAGAACCTGTTACCTACAGTCAGGCTTTTAAACTGATGCTGTGGTCAGTGCTTTCCAGAGGACTCATCGCTGGAGAGTCCAACCTGTCCTATTGCTCACGTGTGGCCACCTTCCCTTCTGATTCCCCGCCCAGCCACCCTGTTTAACCTCTAGCTTTTGCAGCAGGTGTGTCTGTCTAAAGGCTGGCACCATGGTGCCCTGCCATGGCTTCCAGGTGCTATTGCAGGGGTCAGTGGGCAGAAGTGACCCCAGGCTCTTTGCCCCCTGTCCAGCTCTGCC
Source organism: Anseranas semipalmata (assembly GCA_013399115.1). Taxonomy (NCBI): domain Eukaryota; kingdom Metazoa; phylum Chordata; class Aves; order Anseriformes; family Anseranatidae; genus Anseranas; species Anseranas semipalmata. The sequence continues at coordinate 188,513 of VXAA01006621.1, forward strand.
CATTGGATATTGCCTGTCTACTCCTTCCAGCCCAGCATCCTATTCTGCCTTCCTGTGCTTGGCCAGAGAGCCCTTTGTGGCAGAGTATTTTCACTGCATGAAGGTATGCAGTTCCCATGACCAAGGAGTTATTCTTGATAAACTACAGACCCAGAGCACTGTGAGTTTCTCATCTGCAGCCACCTGTCCCACCACCTGGCTTATGAGAGGGTTTTTATCCACACATCTACAAGATTTTGACATTTTTTTTTTTAAATATAACCTCCATTTCTTTCTTATGCATCCAAAATTGCACTAGCACTTTAGCCCCAGCGTCACCCTGTAAGTGTGCTGTCAGCCACTTTCCAGAGCCTCTGTTTTCTAGGATGCAGTGCCCCACTGTGAGAACCTGCCCTGCTCTCCTCGGCCTGGTATTCAGTTTATTGCAGGCAGTTCCTTTGAATGACCAAGTCCACCAATCTCTGTAGGCTGCTCTGCATGACTTATCTTTCCCCAGCACCATTTGAGACACAACCTGTACTGATTTTAGGACTACTGAGGAAAGTAGCACAGAATAATTTCTAGTCTAGAGCCAGCCATTGTGGAGTCCTTGCAGAAACATGACCATTTTGTGATGGGTCTGACAGCTTCATTTCGAGGTCTCTTAATCATCCCGTTCTTCTCCCACTCTCCTGATACTTCACAGACACTGCACAGTGTCAGCTCCTCACCTGGGAGCAGCGTGGTGGAGGCGCAGTCTGTGTACTGCACACAAATGCGCGCGTACACGCACATTGGTTAACCACACTTGCCATCTCATCAGAAAATGAAATCAAGTTTGTTTGACAAGAGCTATTTCCTGTGAAGCCACACTGATTGCCATTAATTTAATTTGATTCCAATCTTGTAAATCTTTATTGACCGAATCTCCTATTAGCATCTTGGGCAGTCTGCTGGGCATTGACGTCAGGCTAAGCAATCTGCAGTTAATCACATCATCTCACCTTCTCGCTGAAGTAATGGCCTGAGGAAGCGTGTCTGCAGTCACCGCAGCATGCCAGGACTCATAAAGGCTTGGCAGAGCAGGCCAAAGACCTCTTTGGCCAACTCTCAGAGAGTTTTTCCCTTGTGCAATTTACCCAGATCTGCTGTACTTGTTTTCTGCTCTTGACAGAAGCTGTTTAACATATTTCTCAGCTTTTAATCAATTAAATTACATTAAAAAAAAAAAGGTTCTCTGCCTGTCTCTCAGGTAGGCATAGACCTCTCTCCTTCCTGCAGAGGGGTGGGTGTCTTCATCTGCTTTTATCTGATTTCTCTACTTAATAGCTTCTGATTACATGAGATCCTGACCAGCTCCCCCATTCCACTTTTGCCCGTGGTGCTGTAGCTGCAGATTCACGTGCCCCATTCACTTTCCTAACCAAAGCCACCCTTTGCTGCAGGCATGCAAGGGTGCAGGCTTGGCCATCAGCTGGACCTGTTCAAAGCACCTCTCAATGCTCTCTGTGGTTTCTTTGTCTAATTTCCCTCTGCCTTTAAGTTTCATCAGCTTTGGGAAACCAAAACTTTATGAAAAATCAGTACTGCAGGCTGAAATACACTTAGATGACTGCTACCAGTTCCTAGGCACCACCAACCTTTTTCCTTTACTTTAATTCCTCTTCATCACAGTGAAGTCCCTTGTGCTGTTAATTAGTGCTGGATGCAGAATCCTTTGATTGAGAAATGGGCCCTGTGCTCTCCTGTGACATTTTATGTCTGCTTGTCATGTCTCAGACTGAGCTCTCCCCATCCCAACTCTTGCACCCCCTTCCTTCTCATCACAGGCACCTCAAGGGCAGCGGGGAATTGCCATGCAGGTTTATGGTGCATAAAGCACACCTCAAACATACTTTCCTGTGGAAATAAAACCAGGTTATTACTCCTGGCTGGAGCACAAAGCGAGTGCTGCCTGGTCTGGCCACTAGCGCGGGGTTTAGGACACCCGGTCACATCAGAGCCAAGTTTCCAGCTCTGGAACAGTTGCTGCCCTGGACCATGCCCTGACCTGTGCGTGTGTCTGGCCCTGGTGCTCCTGCTCCTCCTCCGCCAATTGCACCACAGGCGCAGGGAACTTCCCCGAGCAACGGTTTGTGCCCCAGTCCCTGCCTGCGCCTGAGCTCAAGCTGCCTCCTTTCTGGGTTTGGGCAGCAAACAAACCCGTCCTCCCGCACCCTGCTTCCAGCCCCTGGTGACCGGAGCTGGGTGCGGATCCCGGGCCAGCGGCTGCCCGCTTCGTGCAGCATCGCCAGCCGATCCCGAGCGAGCTTCCCTGCGTCTGACAGATCCCAGCCCATTCGCCAAATCCTGCCTGTCCGCGAGAGCTGCAGCTGTGTGCCCATGGCTCGCAAGTCAGATATCTCCTATTGTACGCAAGCAATTAAGAATATTACCCATGGCTGAACATTTAGTTTGTTTTACAGAGAACGTGTGTTTAGCTAATTGCTGATTGATTTATATAAACGGAAACAAACTGACTTTTTTTTTTTTTTTAGTGAGCAATTTCTGGTTTTAGTTAAAAAGCTTGATATTTGTTTGTTTACTTTTTTTTTAACTCAAGGCCTATTTTTAGCTAAAAAAATACTTAAAAATCAGAATTCTGCAGCCTTCAGTCTGTGTTTTCATTTAATAGGAGACCTAAATTTTGAAGAACTGATTTTTTAAAGAAAGTTTCCAGCAACGGCCTGTTTCCTAGCTGACTCAGCTTGTGAGCGTATGCGGGCTGACTGCTGTCCCCCAGCCAGCCTCCAGCCCCCGGGCATCTGCAGCAGCCTGCTTGCCTGCACCCGAAGAAGCCTGCCGCAGCTCCGTCCTCCTCCACCTCCACCCACCTCACGCTCCGCTTGCAGGCACCTGCCGCTCTGGGGGATGCTCGCGCCGAGAAAGAGAGGCCTCCACGTGTGAGGGCAGCGCTGCAGGGATGTGCATATATCACCCCAGCAAAGCTGCAGGGAGACTGCCAAGATGGGGAGTCCCACGAGCACGAGTCCTCTCCAGACAGCTTCTGTAATAACCTCAGCAAAGGGGCTGGACAGTAACAGCCTTAGTCCCAAGCCAATTCTCTCCCATCTAGTTTGTTTTTCAAATGGCAGGTGCAAGGAGATGACCAAGTGAGGCAGGAATAGGCTGCACGAGTCATCTCCAGCAGCATGACACCTTTGTGTTTCTGCCTGGAGCAAATGCAAGTGCAGTTTTGTTTCTGGCTGCTGCAGGACGAGTGCTGGAAGCGCCCCGTGGCCCTCCCAGGGACAGAGCAAGGGGCCATGCCATGCCATGGGCTGTGGTCCCCCCAGTCCCCTCCCCAGGCCCCAGGCAGTGTGTGGCTCAAATGTGCAAATTCAGGATAGCAAAAAATGCAAATTCAGGATAGCAGAAACATTCTGACAAGTACTTTTTTTTTTCAAGCTGTCAGGAAAGAGTGCAGCAGAAAGTCAGAGAAACACCACAAAGACTGGAAAAAGAAAAATTCTGACGTGGGGAATGACATGCTTGAACCAGTTTTGATTTTGAATGTGTATCACTGAGTTTAATTTAAATAATAATGTAGAAATGAGATTAAACAGAACATTCTGGGTGGGATTCATCTGAACAAACACAGGTGGCAGATGTAGACATGGTGTCAGTCTATGGCTGGAGCTAGTCCTCCACATCGACTTCAGGGCCCTGGAGACGAGCAGTGTGTGCTTTTCTTCTGAATCCTTGCATTAATGGAGCCAGTCCCCAGCTTCTCCCCTCTGCTCCTCTCCCACCCTCAGACCCAGGTGGGGCCGTGGCTGCTGCCTCTGGTGAAAATCCCCCCTCTTTACAGAGGACCATGAGCAACTGAAACTGCGCGCACCTCTGAGACAGAGCCATTCACCTCCACTGAACAGTCTCTACTACAGGACAAGGGGCAATGGCCACAAAATGGAGCATAGGAAGTTCTGCACCAATATGTGAAAGAACTTCTTCACAGTGAGGGTGACGGAACACTGGAACAGGCTGCCCAGGGAGGTTGTGGAGTCTCCTTCTCTGGAGATATTCAAGACCCGTCTGGACGCCTACCTGTGCAGCCTGCTCTAGGGAACCTGCTGTGGCAGCGGGGTTGGACCCAATGATCTCTGGAGGTCCCTTCCAACCCCTACAATTCTGTGATTCTGTGATTCTGTGATCCTGATGGGAGCTGCCACTTATCCCTGGCAAAACCTCCCTGGCAAACGCTCACCAGACCACTGCTTTTGTCCCAAAATGCTGACTGTTTGTAGTTTAAGCATTCATGAGTCTCAGAAGTCTCCCGCCAGAGCCCAGGAGTAGCATCTCTGCAGAGGAGGGTAGAGATGCTCTGTTATTGGAGCATCCTCCATTTCTGAGGAGCAGAAACCCTTGTGGGTGGCCCTGCTGAACCTCTTGGTACTGAAGAATGGTAAGGTATAGGGATAAGTATTGTTGGTGTTGGTACTTTGGGTAGTTGCTGCTGACATGTATCTTCAGGTTCACTGAGAGTGCAGCTCTCCCAGGGAGCCTCCAGTACCCGTTCAAAGTAATGCCTGCGGAGCATCTCCTCATCCCAGCTCAGAGCTGTGCTTCCCATCTGCTGATCCTAAGGTGTAGAGCCTCAGAACGACTCCCTGCACCTGCAGTTTCCAGATAAAACCTGGGTGGGGGACCTGACCTGCCTGCATCGTTGCTGGCTGGATCCTGGCTTCCAGGACAGGAGGGCTCCTGCACCCAGGGAAACCTCAACGTGGTCAGGTGCTGTGACACCTGGACAGGGTCTGAATCCTGGCTGGACATAGCTGGCTGGCTCAGACACAGCTCAGAGAAGTCTGAGAAGCAGCTGGTGTACCTGCAGCAGTAGTTAGCTGGGCTCAGGACACTCAGATCTATGGCATGCTGTTCTTCAGGCCTCTGAGACATGATAGATTTAGCTATTCACCAACTTGTGGTCATTACAGCGAGCAGACACTGGATTAGTAAGTATCCACAAGCAGATTCAGTGTTTATTTTCACCACTACAAGATATGGACACCTAGAAGCAGTAATAAACACCATTGTGCATCTCCCTGCTTTGGTTTCCATACCCAGCTGGTGTGATCTGTTGGACTGACGGAATGCTTTGAAGATTTCAGGATGTTTCTCCTCTTTTTAAAAGCCACCTGCTTTTAGAAATTCCTCCAGACCATGGGCATCTCCCTTCCCCGGCTGTTTCCAGCACTCTACAAAACAGTTGGTGAAAGACCACTTTTATGCTTGGAGTGACTCCCTGGTAAGCTTTCCTAGGTAATCAAATTACTCATCAAATACTCAGTTGCCATCATCACCCAGAAACCTGGGAAAGCTGGTCTGTGCCCAGCAAGGGAAAGCCTTTCACGGAATCATAGAATTACAAAATGGTTGAGGTTGGAAGGGACCTCTGGAGATCATCCAGTCCAACCCCCTGCCAAGCAGGGTCACCTAGAGCACGTTGCACAGGATCACATCCAGGCAGGTTTTGAATGTCTCCAGAGAAGGAGACTCCACAGCCTCTCTGGGCAGCCTGTTCCAGTGCTCTGTCTCCCTCACAGTAAAGAAGTGCTTTCTCATATTCAGCCGGAACTTTCTGTGTTTCAGTTTGTGCCCGTTGCCTCTTGTCCTGTCACTGGGCACCACTGAAAAGAGTCCGGCCCCATCCTCTTGACCCCCTCCCTTCAGATATTTGTACACATTGATAAGATCTCCCCTCAGCCTTCTCTTCTCCAAGCTGAACAGGCCCAGCTCTCTCAGCCTCTCCTCGTAGGAGAGATGCTCCAGTCCCCTCATCATCTTCGTAGCCCTCCGCTGGACCCGCTCCAGGAGCTCCATGTCCCTCTTGTACCGGGGAGCCCAGAAATGGACACAACACTCCAGGGGTGGCCTCACCTGGGCTGAGCAGAGGGGGACAATCACCTCCCTCGACCTGCTGGCAACACTCCTCCTAACGCACCCCAGGACACCATTGGCCTTCTTGGCCGCAAGGGCACACTGCTGGCTCATGGTAACCTGCTGTCCACCAGGACTCCCAGGTCCTTCTCCGCAGGGCTGCTTTCCAGCAGGTCAGCCCCCAACCTGTACTGGTGCATGGGGTTATTCCTCCCCAGGTGCAGGACCCTGCACTCGCCTTTGTTGAACTTTCATGCGAGAGAGGCCCAGAGAGGAGATCCTCTGTGGCCAGAGCACCTGCAGTTTGTGGCAATCTTCTACTGCTAGCCCTGAGAGTCCAGCAGGGACTAAAAAAGACACTGCAGAAGAAAATTCCCCATTTCAAATAAAATCTTTTTATTGACACAAATATACATGGAATTGTGAATGGTCGCTTTCAATTATCACAGGGACATTCGTGGCATTGGGAACATCTCAAAACTCAAAGGTGGCTGCTTGCCTCTCTATCACCTGGTAAGAAGGAAGGGAAATGGGACCCTGATATTTGTTTATGATCCCAGTCCCCAATACCTCTTGTCACAAAGTAGGGTCTTATGTGATCATTAAAGCCAACAAGCCCTCTCCCATCCTCTGATTACTTTTGTTCAGTGTACATTCGCTGGGAATGAAATTGGTGCTGTCTTTGCATTGATGAATACACCTGGAAAATCATTGACTCCTGTGTCAGGCATGAATCTTCCTGGAAAATAGCATTTTGAGCACTGCCTGACGGATCTGCTTGGTCCTCATGCTGTAAATGATGGGGTTCAGCATGGCAGGGAGGGTGAGGTAGAGATCAGCCAGCAGAACCTGTGCACGCGCAGATACACCGCTGCTAAACTGCTGTGCATATATGGAGACCATCCCAGGGATGTAATACAGCATCATCACGCAGATGTGACATCCGCAGGTGCTGACGGCCTTCCAGCACGATTTCTTCCCCAGGACAGCTTTAAGGATCATCCCATAAGACACAGCAATGCAAGCCATGTCCATCCCTACTATAAGAGAGGACATAGCCACGCAGTAAAGTCTGCTAGGTCTGGGGTCTGCACACGCAACCTTCACCAGGGCCATGTGCTCGCAATACGAATGCGGAACCACAAGGGATTGGCAATAGGAGAGCTTTGTCACCATCCCTGCCAAGGGGACCATGAAAAGGAGAGCTCTTGCCACGATGGCCAGGCCTATTTGGGCAATTGTTTGGTGATTCAAGATCCTTTGGTACTTGAGGGGGTGACAAATTGCAATGTAGCGGTCAAAAGCCATGGCCAGGAGCACTCCAGACTCCTCTGATGTTGTGGAGTGAACAAGGAACATCTGAACAAAACAGGCTGTGTAACCAATCTCATTAGAATTCAGCCAGAATATGCTCAGCATCTTGGGGATGATGGATGTCACCATCACCACATCGATGACTGCCAGCATGCCCAAGAAGCAATGCATGGGGTCACGCAGGGACTTGTCCAGCCCAATGACAAGCAAAACGACACCATTTCCTACCAAGGCAATGATATATGCTGAGCAGAAAAGGATGCCCAGGCAGATGTGGAAAGCTTCCAGGGTGGGGACACCCACAAGGATGAAAGAGGAGGAGCTGCCATTGGGGTAGTTGAAGGGATCAGAAGCCATGCAGGAGAATCTTGCTTTTGTGCTTAATAAAATGAAAAGGACACCTGTTTAGGATCCCTGAGATGTCCAGAACTAAGGGTGAGAAACTGAGGACAATGCATCAATGCATGTGCCAAATCAGGAACAGAGACTGTTATTACAATGTGTGAGATGGGATCTCTACAGTGTAACGTGACTGGGTAGGGGGAATGGAGCAGAAACGCTGACTAAATGGGGCTGTTGTGACTTGCGGGTTACTTCAGATGAAGTTCATGTTTCAATTGTGCCACCAGGGCTGACCAAGGGTCTTCCACAGTCCACTGCTTGTGACAGACTTGTTTCTCTGGTGGCTGCTCACCACCACTCAGTTGAAATCTTGAAATAAGCTGTTACTTCCCTCAGGCAGAGCTTTTGTCTGAGTGGTCCTGGCATGCCTGCAATGGGCTCAACACTGGAATTTCTCCAAATTTGTAAGGCAAAAACTGGTCTCAGAAAGTGCTCTGGGATGTTAAGAAAGACCATGAAAATGTCTTTTGCTGCTCTGTCTTCATTCTTTCATTCACCCATCAGTGAAGCCTGCAAAAATAGGTTTTATTCTGGCAGGAGAAGCTTGAAGGTAATACAAACCCTCCAGGGAAAAATCCTGGAGACAAGAAGAAGAGTCTGAGAACTGTGGGTAGGATCATTTATTTCTGACAGAAGTTTGCTGCTTCTTCTGCTGCTTCTGCTGCTTCTCCCCACACAGTTGCAAAGACAAGGTGGGTGATCACCACATCAGATCCCTGCCTGTTAAAAGAAATTGCCTGTATGATCATCTCCCAGTAGCTTTTTGGCAAGCAGCAGCTGTGGGGTGGCTCATGGCTGACAATACCTGTGATAGTGACAACTTGGAGTAAGATTCACCTGTGTGCAGCCCAGCCCCAGGATCATTTAGGCTAAAATTTAATGTTAGACATGGCCAGCATGGCAGTTGTGAGAAGCAGAAGCTAGTCAAATTCAGAATAGAAAAAAGGAAGATACTGGGAGACAGCTAAGGAAACGTAGCACTTACGTTTTTAAAATAGGGAGTGGACTTTTGAAGGATACCCTCCATTTGAAGGATGGCTTAACCCCAGGTGTGGGGTTGCTGCTGGAGCTGCTGGCTGAAAAGGTTGGTCAGGACAGACGTTGGCCTAAACGTTTGTGAATTGGGACATTTTGGAGGCTGAAGCAGGGTCAAAATTCCTTTTTAATTACTGTACTTTATTGCACTGCACTGACCCCCTGTGTTTGCTTAACCAGCAGCTGCAGGAGTCAATTGTGACTCCAAATTTGCAGAGAGGAGAACAGTAAGGTTAACCAGCGGCTGCTTTCACTGACCTTTGCTCCCAAGCAGACCCACATACTGTCAGTGACATGGACCAACCTTTCAGACCAGCTTCTCTTGCAAAACAGAGATGTCTGCTCATGCAAAACATAGCTGGGATGGCGCAAGCCCCAGTTTAACACACCTACATCTATGTGTCTAAATTTGCAAGGACTCAGGGTATGGTTCAGCTACCTAAACACAGGTGCCAAAAGCCATCTGAGACCACTGGTGTGTCCTGCTTGGCCTCTGCTCCCTTAACACCCAGCAGGGTGCAGGTCCCCTGTGAGCCCAGGGTGGTGGTCTGCCTCTGCCATGTGGATGCCTTGGCTATCTAGTGGCATCCCGAGTGGCTGTAGGCATCCAAGTAAGGGGCAGTGGAATGACACCCTGAGGGTCTGGGCCCCTGTTGCAGTCAGAGAAGAGCTACAGCATGGAGCCTACAGGGTAACTCACTCCCTAAATGTAGGGGTCTGCCCTAGGGTGAGTTAAGTTACCCTACAGGATCTGCTGACCACAGGGGCTGGATCTCCACTGGCTGTAGTCAGTGATTAGACACTAAGCACTCACGCACACAAGTCATCTGGACACCTACCTCTAGGCACTTACGTGTGTTTGAGTCTGGAGCTGGGTCCCCAGGTGCATATATCCAAGGGATGGATAACTTTGCTTCCAGAAGCTCTTTCCCGCAGCCAGTGCCTGGCACAAGCAGGAAATTGTTTCAATATTATTATCAGTATTGCAGCAGTACTGAAGACCCCTGATCACTGGGACTCCTTGGCCTGGAGCACAGAAGAGCTTTGCAGCCTAAGCAAAGGCTTCTGATCCGGGTCTGCCAGGAGGGATGAGCACCGGTAGGACTGTCACCCGGAAGGCGGCAGTGGTACATCTCTGTGTGTTGCAAAGTGCAGAAAGGCTGGAGTTAATCTGTCCTTTGGAAATCCCCTAAGGGACACCAGATGGAGGTTGGGTTTTCTGTCCTGTGAGGAGATGGAAATTTTCAGGGCTGCTTCAGCTTCGTTCATTAGCTTTCTCCATTGGAGTCCTGGGGGGCATGGCAGTCTCCAGAGCCTGCTGGGGCCCGTGAGACCAATGCAAAAAAGTAACTAAGAAGTCCACACATGGAGAAAAATACTTTTGGTTTTGCCAGAGAGAGCAAGACCATTGGAAACTTCCATTCTTTCTCCACTCAGAACCACAACAGCAACCTTTCCCATCTGTTGAATCCCCCAAAAGAATTTGTGCAAGGATCCACACAGGGAAGTGGGATCTCAGAGCAGGTCCTGAGCCTTGACTGCACCACGCAGTACGCAGGTGGGGAATGGTGCTTACTGATCATGCATAAGGAAACCACGTGATGGCAAACCTCCAGCAGGCATAAGGCCTGCCTGCCTTTAAGGATCATTAATGGGATGCCAGCTCATTAGGGAATAATTCTTCCCTAATTTTTCAGCTTATTTTCCAAAAAAACATTTTGTGGGAAGTGCAGATGAGAACCTACGTGTGAGCAGAAGTACAGCACAAGAGGGATGCCATTCTGAAGTGGAGCTGTCCTCTATTTTCCTGCCAGCCATATAAAGCTTTCCCAGCCAGTAAGGCAAGCAGGCACACTTATTTCACTGTGGAGACTGGGCTGTGGTAGGCCATGCAAGCGCAGCACTGAGGGGAGAGGTGGAACTGTCGCAGAGAGCTTCCATCTGTACTCTGTCCCACTGAAATCCCCTTCTGCTTGGTCCTGTCTCTTCTGTCTCCACTCTCAATGCTTCTTGCCCCCCAGATCTCGATAGGAGAGAACAGTGCAGGATTTGTTCTGCACAGGGACTCAGCAATGAGGAAAGTGAGAGATGGGGCAGGAAATAAAGACACGGTCCTTTGTGATGTGTGGGGAACGTCATTCCTACATTTTTTGTCAGAAAGGGGAGGTTTTCCTAAAGTGGGGTTTTTGTTCTGCAGATGCATTCACTGCCCTAAGAGCACTCTGTCCTCAGTCCCTGTGTCCCATCTCCATCTCTGCAAGCAGCAGAGTCCCAGAGGAATGTGTGTCCACGCTCAGGGTGTGAGATGGAGATGCAGTCTCCAAGGCATCTCCATTTCTCTGAGAAGCCCCAGTGTGAGCTATTTCATTCCACAAAACTCCTTTCCAGCCAGCTGCCCTGGGGAGCCTGGGAGGGTGCCTGGGACTGCCTGGCCCCCTGCAGGGTCTGGGAGGCACAGGCCTGATGTGGGATGTGTGCTTCAGCCCCAACATCTGGAAAGCTTTGCTGTGTCAGCGCTTCTGCCCCAAAGCAGTCCTTCAGAGCTGCAGCTCAGAACAGGGCGTTTCTACCATCCATCACTCAGCACCATCTAAAGTCAACGTTGGCTCTACTGCCATGGTCTTTTACAAATGTCTGTCTTGGCCTCTCCTCCCCGCAGGGACCCGTGTCATCTCCACACCTGAACAAGCCCAGCCAGCCACAGATGCACCTGCCCCTGCATCCTGCAGGGATCGCTGCATGTTGGATGGCCATGACGCCTTGCAATTCCTTTTTTCCAGACACGCAAAATAGCACCATGTGCTGTTTTGCAGAGGGAATGTCTCCAGCTGTCAGGTCATCCAGCAGGGCAGGGACAAAGTATTAGCCTGCAGGTGGGGAGCGTGCCAGGCTGTTTTGCCTGGAGCGCACCTATCTGAGTGGTTGAAATGTCTCAATGGCAGGTCAGGAAGTCTCAGCACACCCAAAGCAAGATTCCTTTCCCTAGGGAGCCCCCCTGTGCTTTGCACACAGTTTGGGGCCTGTTGTGTCATGCAGGGCAGTGTGTTTATTGCTCTTGCACTGAGGACTGTCCTGGCTGATGACCTGGACCACAGGTATGGACACACAGCCTGACCCAGGCAGCTTGCAAGTGGAGACCAGCCAGCCATGCAGGTCAACACAGGCTGCAGACACTCACACAAATAGCATCAGTGGCCTGATCCTGTTCCCCTCTCTGTCTGATTGGGATGAACGCTTTTAGTGGGAATTGTATGTACATATGGACAGTATGGATTCCTCTAGTAGCTGGACTTGGACACTCAGTCTACCTGGTTGCTGGCCCTTGAGCCCCGGTCACCTCATGTTCATGCACACACACATGCAAATGGGTCTCTCCAGTAACTGATTGAGACCTGTGGCCTCCCCAGTAACTGACCCCGTGGTTTCTGCAGTACTGTTCTTGGACCCCCATCCCTCCAGTAGCAACTGAGACCCTCTGGTCTCTCCAGCATCCAGCCTGACACAGCCTTGCTGATACCTGGCTCCCAAATCTCAGCCTTCTCACAGGCTGGTCCTGCTTGGTGTTTGCTGGCGATTACACACTGACATACGTACCCACCCCACGTGTGCACCCTGGTCACTCCAGGTGCTGGCATCTGGCTTGTGGGCTCCTAAGGTCCATGGTCCCCACTCCAGCAGCTGGTGCTCAGCCCTCCACGCTCACAGAACAGGCAGCCCTCACCCAGGGATGCTGTTAGAAATGGAGTTTAATGAGAAGACAGGGATGATCACGCTGATCAGGTGCGGGGCATAGACACACAAGCCGGGGGTTGACCAACAACCTATTTACATGTGACTGAAGCCTTTCATCCCCTTATCCCTCTGTCTTCCCACACTTTCTCCCCTTGCTCCACACTTGTTCCCCTTGAGACTAATTTTGTCTAAGTTTAGTTCAGCTGCAAAGTCAGGGTTTGCCACTGAAACCCCCCTGACTGAAGCGGGCATAGCGAAAGGGCTGAGCGGTGTGCTTCGCTGGAGGGGATGGGAGGAGCTGCAAGAAGCCTGGTTGGGTGCCCTCAGGGAAGGGGAGGTTGGGTGGTATCCACAGCGGGATACTACCTGGGCAGCATCAGGCAATGCCAGTGGGGGCAGACCCTTTAACTGGAGAATAACCCCAGCCTGGCAGGCTCCGGGCAGTGCACCTCGTGCTGGCACTGCCAGCCCCGGCTCGGGCCAGGGCTGCAAGGCTTGGGCTGGGAGAGCCTGGTCTCCAAGTCAGGCAGGAGGACTGGCGTTGTATTTGAGTTGTTGGTAACTGTGTATTGTACTGTTGTTGGGGGGTGATATGGCCTGTGACCGTCAGTAGTCCAGAAGGCACCCAAGGCAGCAGGCTACAGTGTGTCAGGAGACACTTCAAGAATCGTGTACATAACCACCAGCTTGAGTTTGGTGGTCACCACAGCACTTTGTAATGCTTTGTTCTCCTCTCTAGCTTGGGCAGAATACGTGCAGGATCGCAGACTTCCTCAGGGTCTCATTAACCACCCCTTCTCCGGCCTTCCCCCCNTCTGAACAGGAAAGTGGTTTACAAAACACTTCTAAAACTTTACCAGGGAAAACAGCTGGGCAGAAACACCTCCACATTTTCAGTGGCCAGCAGCTCTCCCCCTGTGCCAGGATCCAGAGCGTAGCTGATTTCTCACAATGGATTTCTGTGTATAGCTCATCGTGTCACTGAGCCAAGACAGGCAAAAGCCTGTTGAAGTGGTAATTGTTAGATGATAAGACCGGTTCAGTGGCTTCCCATATGCTGTGAAAGGGGCATTTCCCTGGAAGGTACAGGGAAAATAAGTCATGTTATTGCATGGATCCCATGGGGGTTCCCCGACCCCAGTAAGAAATATGCCCTGCTGAGACTCTGCCTGGGCTGCCGAACCTATAGGGTTTGTGGGTTGAACTTCTGATTAGTCTTGTTGGGCTTAACAAATCTTGAGCGTACCCGTCAGGCTCCTTCACAGCTCTGAATTTGCCACTTACCATTATCATTCCAGGAGAAATACAAAGTCCCTGCCAGGGATTTCTGTGCCTTGATTTCCATAGGATGAAAGCATAAGGAGAGTTGGGCTGGTAAGTCCATATGTGGTGTTAGGAAGTGAGTTTTCACCATAGTTACAATCAGGTATAGGTTTGCCGAAGAGAAGAAAAGGAGCTCAGCCCATTCTCTGCTTGCCTACTTTAATCCACACTCCCTCTCCTCACCTCCAGTGCCAGGAGGTCACCCTCCTACGGCAGCCCTGCCGCTTTCTTGTGTTTGTGGCCCTTTACATATGGGAATCTGCACAAAGTGCAGGAAGCTCATGCAACTGCACTCTGCAGCTGCTCTGCACACCCCATCTCAAACAATTCCTGCTCTTCCTAAGGCAGCTCTGCACCTGAGGGGGGAAGGAGCGATGCATTATCCTCATGGCAGTGCAGCACGAGATGAATTACACGATCTCCAAAGGAGAAAGACAGTTTGCTAAAGTGCCATATCCATGGGTCTAGGATCTTACAGGAATTCAGAGGCAAGTGAGGACTTATGGAAAACTGGCACTTTTCAAAGTCCCATTACAGGTACTTAAAGGTTTAAGGAAGAGACACAACAACATAGAAAGTTAGAGAGTCCCATTAAAATATTGGTAAAAAAAATGTAGAACATTTCAGGGCTGATACTGTTTTGGTGTCTCTAATAAGAAAGGAATAAAACCTTATGCAACACTGCAGGGTTTCAGTGTGATTTACAGGCCCTGTTCTCAAGTGAGCTGAGTTTTTGTGACTGCTGCAAATGCTTCAGTAAAGCTTCAAGACAGAATTGGGAGGAAAAGCAAACCTGTTAAGGGCCAACATCTGGATGAGTGTGTGTGTAAATGTGCATAAACACACAACACATGTGAATACACACACCCCACACATAGCCAGGCACCCGGATCAGGCAGTTGCTAAAAACTAGTAAGTCAATAAATGGATAATTACAGATCAGGTGGAAAAGGTACATGTGGAAGGATGAACCCATTAACAGCCTTTCATTTCCGAAGTGGTAGCAGTCTTTTATCAAGAGCTGTGATTAAGAGGAGAGTCATGAGGTGACACAAATCTGAGGAGGACCAAAGGTACGGATACAGTTAGACACAATTTGTCTTTCTGTTCTGAACAGGAATGTAGAATTGAGTTCCTAAAAATAATCAGTTTCACCAGTGAAATTTTTCATGGTGCCTCTGGCTTTCAGGGTTTGGCCAAGACGATGAAGAGATCACCCTGCTTTTCTAGCAGATCACTTTTTAAGATTTTTCTTTGCCCCCCCAGACATGCTGCCATTGTCCTCTGGTCTGATCCCCATTCTTTCCCACATGGCATTAGCGATGGGCTGGGGTCAGGACCCAGGCTGGATCCTCTTCTGCCAGAGCAGGCTCAGCACCCGCTCCCGGATCAGCTTGGTCCTCATCCCATAGATGAGTGGGTTGAGCATGGGAGGCACCAGCAGGTAGAGGTCAGCTATCAGGATGTTGAGGTGTTTGGGGATGCTCTGGCCCCAGCGCTGAACGTAGAAGGAGAAGAGCCCAGGCACGTAGAAGAGCAGGATGACTCCAATGTGGGAGCTACAGGTGCAGAAGGACTTCAGGCGAGCATCTCTGGAGGAGAGGCCTACGACCGCTCTCAGGATCAGTATGTAGGAGATGGCGATGAGGGTGGAGTCTGAGCCCACCACGACGGTGGCAGCTGTGATCCCGTAGAAGCTGTTGGGCCGGGTGTCCCCGCAAGCCAGCTTCACCATTGACATGTGCTGGCAGTAGGAGTGGGGAATGACACGGGGGCCACAGTAGGACAGGCTGCTCACCATACACGTCAGAGGGGTTATGAGTCCGATGCCACGCACCGCAGCAGCCAAGCCCAACTTGGCAACGGTGGGGCCAGTCAGGATAGCAGAGTAGTGCAGGGGCCTGCAGATGGCCAAGTACCGATCGAAGGCCATGGCAAGCAGGACCCCTGACTCCACTACAGAGAAGCTGTGGATGAAGAACATCTGGACCACACAGCCCTCAAAGATGATCTCATGGGTTTGGAACCAGAAGATTCTCAGGAGCTTGGGCATGGTGGAAGTGGTGAGCACCAGGTCGGTGGCAGCCAGCATGGAAAGAAAGTAAAACAAGGGCAGGTGCAGTCTTGGGTCTGCCCTAATCACCAGGAGGACTGTTAAGTTCCCCAGCACTGCTATGACGTACATGGTGCAGAATGGGAAGGCGATCCAGAAGTGAGCGGCCTCCAGCCCGGGAATGCCTGTTAGGATGAAGGATGAGGGACTGGAGCAGTTCGGGTAGGACGTGGTGCACAGCTGCAGAGCTGGAAGGGAAGCCACAGGAGCAGCTGGCATGGAGGAGAGAGGAAAGAGCTGCAGCAAGGCACTGCCGTTGACTCCAGCCACAGGCAGAATACCCCTGCCTGTTTTCTCAGGCACTCAGGCCAGTGATCATATCCTCCTGCTTCTTATCCAGGTACACTCAGCCCCGTCATCTGCAGAATGCAAACACACATGGTCTTAGCCCCAGCATTTGGAGGTTATCTGACCTCTCCTCCCATCCTGGGCTGGCCTCTGGCTGTTGTCCCCATCCCTCCAATCCATAGTTTGGGAGTTATGAACTAGAGGTTGAATCCTTTCAATTGCCATTGGTACAAAAATCTAAGACAGGAGAAAGGGAAGATCCAGAATACTTTGGGGATGCAGCTTAGCAGGACTTGTCACCCACGCACTTTTGCGGGTTGTAAACCGTATCCTCTTCTGGGCTTGTGTGCCCCATATTATCCCCACCTTGGGAAACTGCAGCAGATGTGCATTTGCACTAGCAGTGTTTGCTCCCCAGAGCACTTTTGCTCAGATGAGCACTGTCAGCTTTGGGGCTGCCCCTTCTGGAGACAAAAATCCAAGCAACCTTTCTGCAGTCCCCCTCTGAATGGGCATCCCATCTGCAGGGTCCCTGTCTCCTGCATTAGGAAGGAAAGCCAGCACCATGGAGGCAATCTGTTGCAAACTGGCCTGAGGCTGCAGCACAAGTCCCTTCCAGCACCAAACCTCACATGTAGCATATTCCACCTCATGCCCTTGCTGAAGGAAAGAAGTGCTGTGAAACTTCCTTGTTTTTCAGGGGAAATGTATGCTCAGAAGGGTTAAATTAGCCTAATGGCAGTATGGGAATCAGACGCAAGTTTCTCAGGCGCTTGTACCTTCTGTTTTTCCCAACATACCAAAGATTCAGACTTCATCTCCTTGGCTTTCCAGACATTTGACTTCCCTGACCCCAAAATAGTTTCATCTCTCTGCCAAACTGCTTTGAGCCCTCCACATGACACAAACCAACAAGCATTTCAGTCTGTTTCTAGTCACTGCTATTTGCAGTAAGGCCAAATACTGCAAAGCCAATATTGTGAGAATGCTGTCATGATAACGTTTTTCATAATAGTTTATTGCAGAGAAGACTCTGCTTGCAATGTAGTCAGCTACCTGGGCTGTCAATTCAGGGAGGCAGAGCCACAGCTGGCATGAGCTAGTCCAGCACGAAATGTGTCTCATGCCAGAATTGTTTACCTGGAAAGGGCAAACACATCTGAGATGCTATAATCCTCTGCTTGGAAAAAGCACATGCTTACTCCTTCCTCTCACTCAGAGGTAATTAATCTGAAAATTCCAGGCGCTGTTCTGGGCAGTGTTACTTGTAACTCATCTTGTATAATAAAGCTATCCAGATCATTAAAAGATGCTATTCAACAAACATCAGATTCAGTTTTTCCCAGGACTTGATCCCTCAGTTTACCTTTTTCAGGTATGTTTGCAGTCCTGTTCCCCTAGCACAATCTGATTTCTTGGTTACACATAAACACACAAAGTACCGAGGAAGCAATCCCTCACCTTTAGCTCAGTCCCTCTGACCAGCCCCATCTGTGCCATGCAAAGAAGCTGTCCCGACTGCACTTCAGTGTCACCCGTCTTACACCTGACCTCCTCTACATTTCACGCTTCCTCCTCTCAACGTGCTCACGGTGCATCACGTAGTGCCTCAGGACCCTGACCAGGCACATCGGGACGGGCTCTGGTGTCATGTCCCAGCCCTGCTCAGAGCATCACACCTGGAGGAGCCGTTCCTTCATCTCCTCAGCTCCAACCCAGCCTTGCACAAGCTCTTTCACTTCTACCATCAACTGCCAAGGATGACTGCAGTTGCAGCCTATATAGAAATGCCATGTTAGGAAGATATTGCTGTAATTTTGGCTATTTTTGAGTTGTACATGCAACACTGGCAATGGGAGCAGCACTTTGAGACTTGTTGCTGCTCAAGTGGAACAGCACTTTCAGGTCTGTTGACACACTTCTGAGCATTTTCTTTGTGCTTCATTGGCATGAAAAGCTGACAGGGTTTTATTTCCTTCAATGAGGTAGTTCAGTAATTTGTAAAGTGGCAAGTTGTGTTCGTCGCAGTAGTCATAATCCAGAAGATTTTCTATAAATGGGGAACGTTACCCGTCAGCCTTACCTGGTTTGCTGTACTCCATTAGATTTGTTGCAAACTTACTGTATTTGTTTTTAAACAGTCAAACATTAAAATGCCCTTAGAGAATGAGGTGCTCAGTAGTGAACAAAGCACAACAGGAGTTGCAACGTTTGATTGCTAGCATACTGCCAAAGGTTTCCTGACCTTGTGAGGAGTGAATAGATCCTGGTACTTGAAGTTGAGTTTTTAACTCTCTCCTCACTCATTTTTGTTAGCTCTGCTCCTCTGCTGCTAAGCAATGATCATTAAATTTACTAGATTTGATGGACTTAATATTTCTGTATAGTTCTCAGACATGGCCCGTCTGTCAGCCATGCAGTCTGGGTCCATGTAAAACATACAGCCAACTCTTTTTGCAACCACATGCTGATCTGATTCCAGCATTCCTGATCAGTGTACAGCCTGTCATGAATCAAGGATATCTTGAATTTTGGGTTTTAAGAGACCTAGAGTGATCATCCAGTCCATATCCCATCCTCAGTATAAGATCAAAAGCCATCTCTGATAGGTGAACATACAACCTTATCTTCCATCGCAGAAACTCTGCACTTTCCCCAAAGCATCTGTTTCAGAACTTTTTCCTAGTGTCAGGACTATATCTCACCAGAGCTTATGACTTTTGTCTTTTCCATAAGGAAGAAGAACAAATTATTACCTTCCTGGTGGTGTTTGCCATCCTCTTCAGGTTTGCACAGGCGAAAAGGACAGGACTAGAGCTATGATCAGATAATTGCAGATCTTCACAGATGACTGGATCACCAGATGTCACACCTATGTGTCTACAGCTTGTTTGAAGTCGGCTTAACCAATGAATAGCTTGCAGTCAAATAATTAGCACTGTTGTAATGAATCCATGCAAGAAGGTAAACTGAGGTTGCTGATATATAACTGACAGTTTTCCAACACAATATTCACTTAATGTAGGATATCTGGAAGTAATGAAGTAGATCATTAACCCAATAAGAGACAAAGTCCAATTATATGTACTGGCATAGAGGCAAGGTAGCTTTTAGGTTAGATTGGTTTATATTCACCTCAATTTTGCTAAGATTTAAACTTGGCTTAGAGCTTGGCACTATACTTAAAAATACTGGCATAGCCCTAGGTTAAATGAAAAAAAATTTCCACCCAGCTCACCTGGATGCTTTGAACGTGACCCTGGCTCTACCTACATCACCCTCAAATACTGTTTCTGTTTCGCACAACTAAGCAACTCCTCAACCTGCCAAAAAGACCTGCATGCAAATATTTATGCATCTTAAGGAACCTGATCACCCTAATCACTCACTGATGGGTCTTAAGAGACTGTAATCATCACAGAGGAGAAGCTACTGCTTGGGAATAGCCAGGAATAGCAACGGTTTGTAAACAAATGCACTCCTCTTTCCTACTGCTTAGGTTATCTATGTCTCAGCATTAAGCATTGCTGAGCAGATTTTTGAGAGAGTGGTCCACAAAGGGGGAAGATTTCATCTTTGCATGGGCAAATACCCCACTGGGAGGACTAGCTGTTCTCCTAGTACACACACAACGGTGCACGTGTCCTTCAGGTGTAATCCTGGTGGTGTAAAACCCTCTTTGGGTTTGAATCCAGTGTCACTGCATTCCTTCAGGGGCAGAAGATAGCAGCATGGATTCTTAGGGCTGTGTTTTGATGTCACCTATCATCAGAGGATCCTGAGGCATTCATGAATCATAGAATCCTAGAATCAGAGAATCATAGAATGGTTTGGGTTAGAAGGGGCCTTACAGACCACTCAGTTGCAACCCCCTGCCATGAGCAGGGATGCCTTCCACTAGACCAGGTTGCCTAAAGCCCCATCCAACCTGGCCTTGAACAATTCCAGGGTATCCACAACTTCCCTGGGCAACTTGTTCCAGTGCCTCACCACCCTCATAGTAGAGAGTTTCTTCCTAATGTCTAATCTAAATCTACCCTCTTTTAGTTTAAAACCATTACCCCTTGTTCTATCACTACACACCCTCACACAGAGTTTCTCCCCAGCTTTCCTGTAGGCCCCCTTTAGGTACTGGAAGGCTGTTTTAAGGTCTCCCCGGAGCCTTCTCTTCTCCAGCCTAAACAACCCAAATACCTCAGCCAGTCTCCATAGCAGAGCTGCTCCAGCCCTCTGAGCATCTTTGTGGCTTCCTCTGGACTCACTCCAACAGGTCCATATCCTTCTTGTGCTGGGGGCCCCAAAGCTGAATGCAGTGCTCCAGGTGGGGTCTCATGAGAGCAGAGTAGAGAGGGACAATCACCTTCCTTGCCCTGCTGCGCACTCTGCTTTTGATGCAGCCTAGGATACAATTGGCTTTCTGGGCTGCAAGCACACGTTGCTGGCTCATGTTGAGCTTCTTGTCAGCCAACACCCCCAGGTCCTTCTCCTCAGGGCTGCTCTCAATCCATTCTCCACCCAGCATGTAGTTGTGCTTGTGGTTGCCCTGGCCCAGGTGCAGGTCCTTGCACTTGGCCTTGTTGAACTTCATGAAGTTCGCACAGGCCCATCTCTCAGGCCTGTCCAGGTCCCTCTCAATGGCATCCCTTCCCTCCAGCATGTTGACTGCACCATGCAGCTTCGTGTCATTGGCCAACTTGCCGAGGGTGCACTTGATCCCACTGTCCATGTCGCTGACAAAGATGTTAAATAGTGACAGTCCCGATACCAACACCTGAGGAAGGCCACTTGTCACTGGTCTCCACCTGGATATTGAGCTATTGACCACAACTCTCTGGAGTGCGACCGACCATCCAGCCAATTCCTTACCCACCAAATGGTCCATCTGTCAAATCCATGTCTCTCCAATTTAAAGACAAGCATGTGGTGTGGGACTAAAGTTGCCGCTCATCACTGGTATCCACCTGGACATTGAGCTGCTGACCACAATTCTTTGAATGTGACCAGCCAATTCCTTATCCAGCCTTTAGACACCTGAGGACCTCCCTAATGCTTGCCAGCAGTGGATAGGAACTCAAGGAGGTTGCTTGTGCTGGGTCAGGCCAGAAGTCCTCCTCACCTGGGATCCATTCTCCAGCTGAGGTTATGCCTCTGTGTGCAGGTGGCAGAGCCCCCAGGGGTCTTGGAGAATCAGGGACACCATGGGATGAGCCTATCTGAACTGTACCAGCCTTGTGGTGCTGGGTGCCCATCCACTGCCTCCTCCATCTATGCCAGGAAAGGTGGGACGTCTTGAATGCAAATAAACACCGAAGAATTTCATATCTGAACAATGGTCATCATCTTTTTTTACTTGGTATCACTTCACTCTTTTTTTGATAAGCTCCACAGACTGACCTTGCCATTATGTAGTAGCAAGCAGAGTAATAAATCAACTTCACCCATTATAGGGGAGTTGCAGTGAAAGTGGCACAATCTGTGTATATTTTGCAAGGTCTAATGATAATTTCCATTATGTTTTATTGAAAAGGAAGACTTTCAGGTGTAGTTTGCAAAAGATAACTCTTGGTATCAACCTCTCCAATTCCAACAGCACTACCCCATCCATGTTTTCCTTGACTGGCATTCCTGGACTGGAAGATATGCACCCTTGGATTTCCATCCCATTCAGCAGTGCTCACCATAACCCTCCTTGGAAACAGAACCCTCTTGTATGTGATAAAGATGGAGCTGTATCTCCACAAGCCTGTGTTTTATTTCCCCTCCATGCTGGCCTACATTGACTTGGTGTTGTCCCTGACCACCATGCCCAAAATGCTGAGCATCTTCCAGTTCAACGCTCAGGAGATCACCTTTGTTGTCTGCCTTGTGCATATGTTTTTCCTTCATGCTTTTTCAATCATGGCGTTGGCAATGTTGCTGGCCATGGCTTTCAACAGGTACATTTCCATTTGCAACCCCCTGTGCTACAGCTCCATCCCGACCAACTCTCTGATAGTCAGTATTGGGCTTCTGGCTCTAGCCGGGTCAGCTGGGCTCATGTTGCCTCTGCCTTTCCTCCTCCTGAGGCCACCTGCCATACTGCCTCTCCCATGCCATCTCCCACTGCTACTGTGCACGCATGGTGGTGGTGAAGCTGGCCTGTGCTAATAGCAGATTCAATAACATCTACGGCAACATCATGGATCCCTTCATCATGGGGTTGGATCTGCTGTCTATCAGGCCCTCCTCCCTCAGGATCCTGAGGACTGTGTTGGGCCTGGCATCCAGGGAGGAGAGACTGAAGGCATATGGGACCTGCCTCTCCCACATCTGTGCCATCCTGGTCTTCTACACTCCCCCATGGTTCTCTTGTCAGTAATCCACAGCTTTGGTTGTCATGTTGCCCCTCACATGCACATCCTGATGACCAACTTGTATCTCCTGTTCCCCCTCCATGGTGAATGCTATTGTGTACAGTATCAAAACCAAGTCGATCTGTGACTGGGTACTCATTGCATTTTCTCACAAGAGATTCTAAATTTCAAGTGTTGTATGGTGTCGGTCCAAATTCAGCCAGGGTTTCATACTAGTTAGATCCCCAGAATGATTTGGTGCTCTCACAAAGTTCCTCCAGATCCTTCTCTCCTGAACAGGCCCCAGTATCCCTGCCGTGCTATGGACAAACACAGCCTCCTTGTGCACAGGTAAGATCCCTAAGGTATCCTGCATCTGGGTTCAGCAGAGTGGGAAGGCTGGCACATCCTTGGATGATACAGCACAGGGACCAGATGACCAATCTGCACTGTGCAGGTCAGCACGCACAAGCTGGACTTGGGTCTGGCCCTTGGGTCTGCCTCAACCATTTCATCATGGGCAACACTGTCAAGGCTCAGGTTTTGGATCCCAAAACAGAGAGAGAAAAGACAGCCTTGTGCTGTAAGAAAAGGTTAGTGAAAACTGTTCTCTTGGCAACCTCTCACATAGCTCAGGAAACATCATTCTGGACCATGTACTACCCATCCACAGGAATTTGTATAGATTCCCATGCAACTGCACATGCAAATTGAAGCCCCTGATGGGCCACAGAAATTAACCCTGGACACACAACTCTGCAGCAAGTATATGACCCAATTCAAATGGCTCCTGTCTCTTCTCCTGAATGTTTCCAAGTTAATGACTTGAGAAGAGTGAGATGTTTATACATACGTACTGAAAACAGTAGCATTTCTGCTGATAGCTGCCTACAGCAAGCAGTGAAGCCTGCTTGGCAAACTGAGCAGGGTGCTAAATCCAGCGGTCGGCCTATGCAGAACTGGAAAATTTTCAGAGCATTCAGCTTTGACGTCACAGTGCTGATAGTGAACTGGATGTAAATAATGTTTTTGTTTGAGCTCCACTGGCTGCTCTTCTCTTTTTGTGTGCTAAGGAAATGAGCTGATGGCTGGCAGGTCCTATGCAAAGAGCTATTGATGCTGCTGGATGATTTAACTAAAGGAGGGGGAGAGGGGCTGAAGCAGCTCATGGTGGCAGGCAGCTGGCAGAGGAGTGAGGTTCGAGGCAATGACCCTCGCTGCTGGGACAGGGGGTGGGCAGTGGGCGATGCCCACTGCTCAGCGCACGGCACTGGCATAGCACAGACCAGACGGGAGCCCCGTGCCTGCTCCCAGCCTCTCCGACTCTTTACACAAAGCCTTACAAATATTCCCCACATTTCAGAGTATATTCTCTGCAGCAAGCTGGTGTGCAAAGACCCAGCCATTTCCTCTCACTCCTCTGCTCTGATGGGAAGACCACGGTAGTCTTTTGGGCCATCTGTGTTTTCTGAGGAGGGTCTGTCCCTGCTCAAGGCAACCCACGTTCATGTGCCAGCTCTTTGTCGCAGTGGGCTTTTAACTTTTTGTTTCCTCTTAACTACCTCTGTTTAAGTGTGGGGTGGGTTGTGGTCTGAGGTTTTGGACCACACGGATTTTTGTTAACACACTCAACTGCGTATCATTTGGGGGTTTTAGCTGTCTTTTTGCTTGTGATTCTCCTCAAACGACCTATACATGATTTCTGTTGCCTGAGTTATTTATTGATGCGCTAGCTGCCACAGATCTGATTCACAGGTCGGAGCTGCAAATACAGCACACTCCCCCCGCCTTCCCCAAATCCATAATATTTCTATTGAATTAATGTATCTACTTCCTTTATTTTTCCCAAGTCTTAGAATAAGGAATGTGTTTTGCTCCATAGCTGGCATATTTATAAATCTGGGCTATTAAAAAGGAGATCCCTGTTCACAGTGTCAAATGAATTTATGTGGCACAGGAACTAAGCCTGGTCTATTTTACTTGTATATCTGTAACTGTTGCATCCCTGACCCCGCATGTGCAGTCGCAGCCCAGGAGGCAAGAAATCCCCACACCCAACAAGGTCATGTTGTATTTGTTGGCTCGTCTCCCGCTGCCATGAGGGTCATGCAGGGTCTCTGCTTCCCCCAGGCTGTGTGCAGGAGCTCTCCCTCCAGCCCAGGTGCCACAGCCAAGGAGAAGGAGTAAACATCAACTTTTCACACTTGTGGGAAGCTGTCTATTTAGTCAAGCAGGGGCCTGTGTTGTTGAACATACTGATCAGAGGTTTAGGAAAGGATGTGAATGGGAATGTTATGAAGCTTTTTTGTGATACCACTATACCCAGAATAATAGAAACAAGGGATTATGGGAGAACTTTGCAGTGCTGAGTGACAAAGTGATAACTGGACAGTAAAATTCAGTATAGATTCATTAAAACCAAGGTCCGCTGGCAAAACACAGCCCTAATTCTACATACACAACATTGTGCTATGAGCTGTCCATTCCCACTCAGAAATAGGCATCCTGGAGTTATACCTGGTGAGTCCCTGGAAACATCAGAGCGGTGCCCGGTCACTCCTTGCCAGGCTCCTCTCCTCCCCTTGTTATCACCGCAGCTTGTTTTCAATCCCCCCAGCAAGGCAATAAGTGGTGCAGCTCGGGGTGAGCACGCCATGGTTTCTCTCTGCCATTCCTTCCTTCTCACTCATTTCCCATGCTCCAGAGTGGGCTGATCCTTTCCGCAGTGTGCCTGCTCCAGCACGGGCTTACCTGCGGTCTGCGGTCCCCTCGGGAGTACCTGCTTCAGTGTGGGCTTACCCGCGGTCTGCGGTTCCTCCGGGGAGCACCTGCCCCAGCATGGCTTTACTCACAGGCTGCAGTCCCGCCGGGGTGCGCCTGCTCTGGTGTGCTCCTCCACAGGCCACAGCCCCTTCTCGTGCCATGGAGCACCTCCTGTTTCTCTCACCTGGGTGTTCTCCTTGCCGTTTCTCACTCTTTTTGTCCCCACCTATGTCTCTCTGACATTTTCTGACCTTTTTTAAATATGTTTTCACAGAGGTGTGACACACTCCCCTGATGGGCTCAGCCCTGGTGCATGACAGGTCTGCTGCTGTCCTGCTGGACCCAACTGTGTCCAGCACAGGGAAGTCCCTGACATCCCCCCCACAGAGGCTACCCCTGCAGCCCCCACTACCAAAACCTTACTACCTATACCCAGAACACCTCCCTACAATTATTTTGAGCTGGTATTAACAAATATTATTTATGCTGTGTGGATAATGAGTTTAGTTAATTTGTTCCTAATTCAGGAAATGAAACTCTTAATAAGAGTTCTTCTAGAAACTTCTGCTTCCACCAAGTGGTATTTACCTGTTCCTTCAAAAAATAATTTTCTAAATTATGGGTAACAAATAAATGAAAAAAGAGAAGAGAGGAGAAGGGAAGGGAAGGGAAGGGAAGGGAAGGGAAGGGAAGGGAAGGGAAGGGAAGGGAAAAGGAAAGGGAAGGGAAAGGGAAAGGGAAAGGGAAAGGGAAAGGGAAAGGGAAAGGGAAAAGGAAAGGGAAAGGGAAAGGGAAAGGGAAAGGGAAAGAGGAGACACAATGAAAAAAATAATATTAGATGAAAGTCTTTTGTACCATCTGTCTGTCCTTGTGCTTTTCCTGGATGCACTGGGAGGTACTGCAAGGAAAGGAACAAGTTCCAGCTAAATGTTACCTTCTGAAGGACTCTGGCTATAGCCATAAAGCCATCCACCCGATGGGCTTACATAGCCTTTTACTACAGTACTAGTACTTATTGCACAAAGTATATTTGCTTTACAATTTCCAATCATAAATTATTATTTGTGTTATGATAGTGACTGAGAGCCAGCCAAGGGCTAAGGCAGTATGCTGCATAGTAAAAGAAGAGAAGCACATTCCTCATCCCCAAAGCTACCAACCTAAGTCAAGAAAGGTCAAAGTGAAGTTCAATGGGCAGTTCTGTCACTGGAAATTTTAATTAAAATCAGGGACCTCCTCTGTATCTGTTTGGCCCTCACACCATAGATGATGGGGCACCAGGATCTAGATGTTCCCCATGGTGATATGGACCAGTGGAGCCAGGTCCTTCCCAAACCTGTGCACCACAGACAGCCCGATCAGCAGCACGTAGAAGGCCAAGACCATGCAAATATGGGCAATGCAGGTGCTGAACACCTTGAGCCTCTCTTTCTATGATGCCAGCCACAAGACAGACTTGAGGATCAGGAGATAGGAGAGGCAGACGAGGAGGGCGTCCAGCCCCATGACCAGCAGGGTGATGGTGAGGCCAGTTACAGCCCTTTGCATCGTTGCCCTACAATGAGGGGGCAGTTCATCCAGAATTCCCGCAATAATTCTGCTTTTGAGCAAAGGCCAGACATCACAAATCTGCTCTAACTCATACGTTTTGTATGCAGATCACACAATGCAGGTTGTGCTCTGAACCCTCTGAAGAGGTTGTGGCTCCATCACCCCCTTTAGACAGCACACCAGCTCCCAGCTTCTCCTCTTGCCAGTGAGGATCCGCCCCAGCACCTCTCACTTGGCTGCCATCACACCCTGTCCCCCCCGCAGAGCATCCTGCACATTCGCCCCCCCGCCGGTGTCCCAGCCAGGCTGGGTTTGTGGCCCAGGGTAAGGACAGGCCCCCATGGAAGTGCTCTGTCCTTTACCAGTGCACTTGACAGTGGGACTACAGTAAGGGGCTGAAGCTAGTGTAGGTTAAAAAAAAAAAAAAAATCTGCTTCCCAGTTTTTGCTGCTTTGCCTCTTTGTAGTGTTTTAAGCAACCAACCCAGGACTTTCAGGCAACTTTCCTTCCTGAGACAACAAGGCCACAAACACCAGTCCTGCCATTGTCATCCCTCAAGTAGTTAAAACTGACTTGTCTGCAGGAGGCTCTGGTTTGCCACAAAGGCATCCACAGACATCAGCAAGAGCGTAGGCATCTCCACGAGAAATGGTGGGCAGATGAAGAAGATATGAGGGAAACAAGCACTACAACTGATTTCTCTGTATTTAAACCAGAATATGCCCAGCACAATACATCCTGAAGACAAAGACAGAGTCATGGACAACATGGCCAAGAAATAGCACTTGGCCTTCAGTCCTGTTGTGTTGCATAAAGGATGAGGAGGCATTGCCAAGACTCACAGTGAAACAGATGGAGCAGAGGTGAGAAGTTCCAACCTTGGGAAACCTGTCAGGGGGAAAAACGCAACCCTGAAGCCGATGTTCTTGAATGCTGACATGAGCTCCATGCAAATTTGCTTGAGCTCCTAAGCCTTGAAGCAAAGAGTGGTATTTATCAAATATGCTATTACAATTGGCAACAAGAATTTATAGGCTGTGATGAAGCACAGAGAAGCATCACTATATCCTGCTTTGAATTCCTGGATTCAGACCCTGGTTGGCTCAGGCTCAGCCTTACCTCACTGAAGAAAGTGGAAATATTCACACTGACTCTTGCAAGAAAGGAAAAAGACCTCTGTATTTCAAATTCCCAGTACAACCCTTGAGAAACTTACACTATTACCACTTGCAATAGTATTCACAGACTCATAGTCCATTGTGCTGGGCGCTGAACAGCTGCCACTGCTGAAAACGTCTGCACTCCTGAAGGGCTCCTGATATGCTCTATCACAGATACAAACAGATGGTGTTTGTGGAGGAAGGAAGTGGCAGTAAATGACTTTGTCCCATTACAAGCAAAAATTATCTTACACAGAATAGAAGTTTCAGGAAATTTAAATTCCAGGGGACTTTGTAGGTAAGGATAAAAAATTGCCTTGCCAAGTCCAAAGTGAGCATGTTCCCGATTAGTCTAAATTTTGCAGTTTTTCTGTTCATAGTATAGCTTGTGGATTTGGACATCTCCCATTCCTGTGCTCTACAGCCAGGGCACAAGGTATGTTATGCCACCAATAAGGAAATCTTAAACTGAAAATATATTCACAAAATGCCATCTGGGAATAGCTTCTTTCTTTCCATAGTCCTTCTGAAGACCCTTCCTGATGAACAAAGTGGTCAGAGCCTTTCTCGCAGTATTTTGCATCATTACAGTTGCAGAAAATGTTGGAGAGCCTGCTCTAACCCCCAGAAAACATCGGGAACTTCTGCTCAGCTTCAGCTTTGCTCACTGTGAGCTGAGCTACATCATGTCTAAAAGGTGACACAAGCCCCAAGGAATGACTGTACTCGTCTGACATCCGCAGCTTGTTAAGCTGCAGCAACTCAGTGTCTGAGCTCAGGCTCCTGCTGTTCAGAGACAGTTTTGGGCAAGCCTGGAAGAAATCCTGTGCAAGTGCAGTGCTGCAGATGGCAGAGGGAATCACAGATAACAACAGATTGCAGGGGCAGACAGGTCATGTGTTGACAATGGAGGAAACCCTGGAGACCAAAACCCAACAGCTTCCCAAGGCACTGATAGACCTGCACTGCCCAGGCTCAGCTGTGGCCACAGAATGGTGTCCTGGCCAGGCTCAGTGCTGCCGACACGGGACATGCCTCAGGCTGCCCTGTTTTATAGGACACCCTTACCTGTCCCCCAGGGCACCGCACCAAGCTGGAGTAACTCAGCTGCTGCAGGTGATTTTGTTCGTGCGCACGGCTCTGCACTGTGACACAACTCGCTGTGCTCACCACCACGAGGATGCTCAGAGGGCTGGAGCAGCTCTGCTATGGAGACTGGCTGAGGGAGTTGGGGTTGTTCAGCCTGAAGAAGAGAAGGCTCCGGGGAGACCTTAAATCAGCCTTCCAGTGCCTAAAGGGGGCTGCAGGAAAGCTGTGGAGGGACTCTTTGTCAGGGGATGTAGTGATAGGACAACGGGTAATGGTTTTAAACTAAAAGAGGGGAGGTTTGGACGAGCTGCTGGGAAGAAATTCTTCCCTCTGAGGGCGCTGAGGCCCTGGCCCAGGCTGCCCAGAGAAGCTGTGGGTGCCCCATCCCTGGCAGTGCCCAAGGCCAGGCTGGATGGGGCCTTGGGCAGCCTGGGCTGGTGGGAAGGGTCCCTGCCCATGGCAGGGGGTTGGAATCAGATTAGCTTTAAGGTCGCTTCCAACCCAAACCATTCTGTGATTCTATGATTCTTCCCCTGTCCCCAGACCTTTCGGGCTCCTTCCAGAGCTCATGGCTTGTCTGCAAGCAACCCAGCAGCCAGCCCTGGTGTCTCAGGGTGCAGTGCTATGCTGTGCACCACTGCTTTCTGTAGGCTTCTGAGGGGCAAAGCTGCTTCCTGAAACACAAGCAGTATTTTCAGGGTTTTAAAGGCAGGATTTCTCTCCTTGTGGTCACATTCATTCACTTTTAACTGTTTACATGCGGCACAATGCAGACTGCATTGCACAGAAATTTTGAGGTGTGCCATGGAAGAGAAGTTATTGGAGAAGGGCAGGGAACACTTTATGTTTGGAGGCATGTGTTCGTGCCTCATGCTGTGGTCTACCATCCTTGAGGTGGTGCTGCTCTGCTGTTCTTGGGGCACAGAATGTGCAGATATCACAGTGGGGAAGGAGCCTCAGGGGTTTCTGGGCTCTGCTGCAACATGTGGTAGGTAGGTGGAAGCTCTGAGGTTGGGTGAGCAGCTTCGTGATGGAGCTGAATCACACTGACACTGTGCCTCATGTGCCGATGTGTGAAATAATGAGCTCTGTGCTAAAGCCATAAGGAGATTCAGGATGGTTGGCATGTTTTTGGACAGGCTGTGGTCTCCCTGAGAGGTGCTGGCCCCTCTCTGTGGGTGCTGTCCTTGCTTGTGGGTGCTTTGTCCTTACTTATGTGCTTCACCCAGGGCAAAATCTGGGCTGGCACTATAGCATAGTCCTGCTATGCTAAAGAAGATGTTGCTAAGAGGAGAAAGATCATGCTTCCTCCCACCCAGGATCTCCTGCTGCCACACCACGTGCCTGGCACAGAAGCTTGGCTCTGTACCGGCATTTCTGGGCTTAGGCCTGCCTGGCAAGGAGCAAACAGGCTTGTTCGATTTGGAGATCTTGGCTCAGGGCACCGGGTCAGCCACCTCCAGTTTGTGGCAGCTCCATGCACATAGGTGAGGCTCGGCTCTGGGCCCTGCAGTCAGGGGTGAGGTGTGAGCCTGATGTTCTCTGCCTTGGAGGTTGCCCAGGGTTAGTTCCAGTCTGGCTTCACCTGCTAGAAATCAGCCATTAGACCATGATAAAGAAAATGTAAAAATGTTTTATTGCTATGAAGCACATCTCTGCCCTTACCAACCGCTTGGATGGGTTACTGAAAAAATTAACAGCCACATCTAGTGCTGTACATATGAGGATTATCTGATCTCCCAGTCTTTTTAGAGGATTGTTTTCCATGAGGCTGGGAACAGTCACCCCAAAAGCGCAGCGCTGCATCTGTTTACCCAGCGCATGGCAATACTGCCCGCCAGCGTCGGCCAGGAAGGGATGAAATGCCATGCACCCCACTGAAACAGCAGCAGGGGGGCTGTCAATGGCAGACTGTCAAGGAGATGGTCATTCTGGGGTCTCTGCCTGAGACATGAAGCTGGTGCCTGGTTTTGCTTGTCACTCCCCTGTCGTGCTGTTATCTGGCAGCAGCAGCAGGCTGTCCTTAGTGAACCGTCAGGGTGGAAGGGTGTACAGCTACACCTGTCCCCAGAGTAAGAAATTATGAACCAAATATTTAAAATCATGCAGCTGCCCTAGAAATGGGGAAGTTGCTAGATTGGAAGTTAAGAGAAAATGTATGCTTTGCGGTGCTTTTCATGTGCTTTCTCTATTCTGACCGTTTCGGGATCCTCCTATGTGAGTCTCCCTGCAATGAAGACAAGTAAAAGGTGACTAAAAGAAAGCTGAATATGTTTAATTGTCAACACTGAGTCAGAAAGGGATTGAAGGGAACCATCGGTTACCAGAGTTAATTGACAAAATCATGAGCTGGGCCAGAGGGAACATGCAGGCTGCTGGACCATTGAACAGCTCCATTGTTTACCAGTGTGGGACAAAACTGGTGTTCAAGTCCCGAATATTCAGGTGGGGGGTGTTTTAAATGACTTATAAATGACTACTTCTTTTCACGTTGGCTGAACCAGTGTGAGTGATGAGGACTTTCTTTATGTGGCTGTACTTTTGTGACTATGCATGTGCCTGCCCATCCATCCTCCCTTCCCGTAACTTTTGAACCATCGGCCAGACTCATCCAAATTGGGCTGGGGGACGGAGGGTTGAAGCCTCTGCATTTCGACAGGCTTCGTGAGAGTCAGCAGCCAGGGAAAGTGACGCTTCCTGTTTGGCTTCCTTGACTGAGGGAACAGCTAACAAACCGTGGTCGATGGGAGGTCGGAGGGGCTGCTCTGATGAGACACACGGCAGTGGGTGACATCCCTGGGCCTTTTGCTGCTGTTTGTTTGCTGGTCAGCCCCAGGCCACTGACAGCAGCTGGGGAGGGGTCAGCCCCAGCCACAATTAAATGTGCCTTTATCTTCTCACATGCAGGTTTCACCTGATGTGGTGCGGGGAGCTGTCGCGGAGGATGCACGGAGCCACTGAGGACCAATGTGCTCACCGACGAGCATGCAGCACCAGGGGCTTCCACCAGGCAATGTTCCTGAGGGTCACACGCATGTCCCACAGACACAGCTGTGCCCTGCTCTGTACCACGAGCTGAGCTCCTGCTCCTGCTGGGCCATTGCTGCCTCCTACGGCGAATGTTGAGCAGGTGGTTGAGTCAACCAGGGCAGCAGGAGGTCTCATCCTCCCCCGGCCCAGGATTGCTCACTGGAGATGAAGAAGCTCACGTGGACCCAGTAGGGCATCCCAAATGCAGACAGAATGGTGCTTTCTTTGCTTGAGGTAATTTTTGCTAATGGTGGCACTGGTCACTTTGCTGAATGCACCAAGATGAGCATTTAGAGGAACACTTTATTTGTTCCTCAATGCGCTGGTAGATGGCTGTGTGCCACCTACCAGCACACCTATGTGAAAAGGGGCAACCCGTTCCCCTCCCTTTCACAGCACCCTGGCTCCCATTTTTCTAAAATCCCTAGCTCCTACCCTGTATTACAACCAGCAGATGAGCCTCAGAAAGCTCTGCTTTTTGCTACCCCTGCCTGTGCCTGCAGACACAGATTTTCTCAAGGCGACCCAGCTGGTGCAATTTCTGCCCAGAGCAGAGGGACTAAAGCTGTTCTGTAAGGAGGAATATTTCAGAAAGTTTTCAGGGACCAAATACCCCTGGAAAACTGCTCCTGCATGCACAGGCCTGAAGACAGTACAATTTTGCCTTCAACACGCCTTTTTAACACTTCCTTTTCCTATACAAAGTGAGATACTTTTCCCAATTCAGAACCCCAATGCTGATCCACAGCAAGTCTCACCCTCTGGACCCAGTACCTTTCCCTCATCTTCGTGGGGAGATTTGTCCACTGTGTTGCCTAGATAGTGCCGTGGTGCTGACAGCCCCCGAAGAGCAAGGAAACCAGCTGGGACTGCCTGCTGGGACCCGTGGGGCTTGGTCCGGCCGGGCTAAGTGCGCCTCGCCAGGCGGGCTCAGCCAGTGCCTGCCTGCAGCTGCTGCTCCTGGTGCCCAGCCCACGTCCTCTGCTGGGCTTGGGGTAAGTGCGGGTGGGCTGCCTGCAGGGGAGTGGGATAGAGGGGTTCCTCCCACACAGGGGCAATGGGTTTGAGGGCTTGAGTCAAAGCAAGAAATTGCACAAGTCTCTGCTGGATGCAACAAGCAAACATATTAGAAAAGTGCAAAGACTTTGCTTTACTTGCTGAGTAATTGTTTTACTAAACATTAATTTTGACCCCATGTATTTAGATGGGCTTGATCTGAAAACTGACCCTAAAAATTGACCTTGGTCAATAACTATAAATTTCCCTAATTCTCTGAAGTGCTACGTGAATAGAACAGGTAAGTTTATTTCTACAATGACTTTGCTCTCACCAGGAGCCTAGAAGGGTCTTCAGCTCCTTGGCTTTAGGTCCTTTGTGCCCTCAGCTGCCCTTTTCACCACCCCAGTTTTCCCTCTCCCACACTGCCTGATTCGGTTTCTGAGAGCTTTTTTCCCTCCTTCCGTGGGCAGTCAGCACTAACGCTTGTCCCTGCGTCTTTCCCCTAGCCAGGGAAGCGGGTGGTTGAACAGCTTCTCTGGGGCTGCCTCTTGTGCTGTGGAAGAGACCGGCGCCGTGGTGGGCAGAGCTGTTTGCAGGCACGACGGCTGTCCTAGCACAGCCTTTCAGGCTTTGGCCATGTGAAATCTATATATATATATTTTTTTTTCTGATAGTAGATCAAGTCTCAGAGTGTGCTGGGGTGTGTGCAGAAAAATTCTGGAATAAATCTGAATCATCAGCTCCTCAGTTACACAAAATGTATTAATTTCTAGCAGAATAGACGTGTGTGCATGAAGCTGTGCTGCTGTCACTGCTGGCCGCTCAGCTGGCGCTTTTAAGATGCACTAAATTTAACGACATTTGCAGAGAAGCCTGTTTGGAATTTTTCTCTGGAAATCTCCCCCACCTGCCCTTGCCTCCTGCTGCTGAGCATCACCCGCGCCCCCAGGCCGTGAAGCTGCCCCAGAAGGCAGGCTGCCTGGAGTGCTAATGGAGATGCAGTGTTTGCCGTCTGGTTTTGCAGTGTTTGCCATTGGGTTTTCTAATGGCCTCAGACACATGAAACACCACTTCAGGTTCTCGGTCATTGCTGAGCCTCTGAATCTCTTCCTTTCCATTTAACCTTTTTGTCAGCTGTAAAGCACAAATCCATTTTCCTTCCATCAGGGTTAGTTTGGTTAATTGACCTGCAGGTTTAGCTGATAAAGCTCCCTAAAACATTATACATTTTGCCATGCTTAAAGAAAAAGGGAAGAAATCAATACAGAGTCAATTACAATGGGGCTACTTCTCATCTCAGAGTGAGATGTTATCTCTGGTGGCCTGACTGCATTCGGTTCAGCACAAACATTGGCCTTTCTCTGCCTTGGCCTCTCTCCCGCTCCGTCCCCCTGCCCTGGCCACCCCAGCCGCCCCGCTCCCAGCGCTGCCTCTGGGTCTCTGCGCCCTCCCCACCCTGCCTGTGCTGCTGGGCAGCGCTCAGGCACCTCTCCAAGGGCTGAGCACCAAATGTCCCGAAAACCAAGGTACTTAAAGGATGGGGGCTGCAGCTAGGGGGGGACACGTTAAATGCTGCACTGCTCTTTCCTCTTCTGCTGCTGCGCACAGCCCAGACAGCAATCCTGTGGCTGGTCCAGTGGCCTTTCCTTGGTTGACACGATGGTTATGCACGAGGGCAAATGTGCAGACGTTTCTTGGCTCTCAGGAGCCTGTCCCCACCACACTGTTGTAGCTGTGGTGCATGTGCTGTCCCACCACAGGGCCATCATTCCAGGATGTTCTATTATTTCCAGACCCCCGGACCCTCGGTGCATGAGATGTCGGCTTCCAATAGGACTGGGTCCAGTCCCCTGACCTTCATCCTCACTGGGATTCCTGGTCTGTCGATGAGCAGCTACTGGATGGCATTGCCTCTCTGCTGGCTGTACCTCCTCATGCTCCTGGGGAACTGCACCTTACTCTGGATGATAAAGACCGACCACAGCCTCCATACACCGATGTACTATTTCCTCTCCATGCTGGCCTTGGCAGACCTGGGCTTGTCTCTCTCCACCCTGCCCACCATGTTGGCCGTTTTCTGGTTTAAGTCCACCTCCTTCCATTTTGAGGCATGCATTGTCCAGATGTACTTCATCCACACCTTCTCTGCCATTGAGTCCGGGGTCCTGGTGGCCATGGCCTTCGACCGATTCATTGCTATTTGCTACCCTTTGCGCTACGCCTCTGTCCTGACGAGCACCCTGATAATGAAGGCAGGAGCAGTGATCTTCATGCGGGGCATCTGTGTGGTGCTCCCTGTTGCTGTCCTCATAAAGAAGATGCCTTTTTGCAGGTCCCGTGTCCTGTCTCACTCCTTCTGCCTGCACCAGGACATGCTGAGGCTGGTTTGTGGGGATGTCAAGGTCAACAGCTTGTATGGGCTGACCGCGGTGATCCTCACCAAGGGTCTGGACTCCCTGACCATCCTCCTGTCTTACACGATGATCATCAGGGCCATCTTGAGCATCATCTCCAAGGAAGCACGAGCCAAAGCCTTTAGCACATGCATCTCCCACCTCTGTGCCGTCCTGATCTTCTACATCCCGCTCATTGGCTTGTCCATCATCCACAGGTTTGGGAAGCACCTACCCCCCCTCACTCACACACTCATGGCCGATGCCTATCTCCTGGTGCCTCCTGTCCTGAACCCGCTCGTGTACAGCTGGAAAACCAAGCAGATCCGCAGGCGGATCCTCGTCCTGCTCTGTCAGAGAAAGACCCAGCAGCATGTCTAGTCCTGGAGAGACAAGGTGCCAAAGTCAGTCTCCTCCTTCCTTTCCAGGTA
Source organism: Anseranas semipalmata (assembly GCA_013399115.1). Taxonomy (NCBI): domain Eukaryota; kingdom Metazoa; phylum Chordata; class Aves; order Anseriformes; family Anseranatidae; genus Anseranas; species Anseranas semipalmata. Next base: position 224,366 of record VXAA01006621.1, read on the forward strand.
GGTTTCTCATAAGCAATACCTTATCTTGGAGAAAAAACACTCATGTTACTTCACTTCCCAGGAGAAACCTGTCACCCCTTGTGCAATACAGCTCTTTTCCTTCCCACGGAGGGATGGATTATGACAATTCACTTTATTCCACCTCCCATTTCAGGATGCCCCACTTCTCAGAAAGTCTGCAAGAGGGCAGAGCTGGTGTGGACAGGTGATGAAGCTGTCCTCCCTGCAGGTGGGGAGAGAAGGCTGCTGTGAGCAGGCTTTAGTCAAGGGATTCACCGCTAATGGCAGTTTTAGTCTCTGAAAAAATACAGTGTTACCAGAGTTGTGCTTTTAATTACAAACATCCCTACATCCATTCATCGTATTAAGCTCTCAGTTCCCAGGGTTATGTGATCACATGAGTCTCCTCGGCTTTTGTTTTACAAATAATGTGATTCACTTCATTACAGTTATGAAGAACAGACATGAACTAATGGCCTATGGGCTGTAACCTGAGGCCACAAATCCAGAAAACAGTCTAGTCTCCTTGCAGGTCTGCCTGTTTTTTTCTGTGTTATGATCTCATCTGCTCTGCCTATAACTTTTTGGGAGCATCATGAAAACCTTTCCCCACCTCCCAGGTTATAATTCAAATGAAAGTAGGTTGGCCTGGCATGGAGGTATGGGGTGCAATAGGCACGCAGTGTGATCCAAACACATCCTGTGACATGGTGCTTTCTGTACACCTGCAGTTACATTGCCACATTTCCTCAGGGACTCACGTTATGTGTAAGTGACATGCTTCATACCCAAGCTGGCTGAGCTGCCCCTTCCAGAGCATCAGGCTGCCATTAAAGGAGCCTCCGCCCTGTCCCAAGGCAGTCCACCTGCTGACTAACCACCCTTGCACTGTGTAATGTAATCCTCCCTGCAAGCCACGTGCCTGTGACTTCATCCTGTCCACAGGCAAACCACTTGCTCCCTCTCTTTCTGCCCCCAAATCAATGCCTTCAGTCTTCCTCACGGGCTGGTCTCCTCCTCTGCACTATCTTCAGTTCTTCCACTGCTGTCAACAAGTGCAGGGCCTGAACTGGAGGCAGGGACCAGCTGAGCTTCGCCAGGCTGAAGCATTCCCCAGACCCCAGATCCTCAGACCTCTTGGAGGCTTGCTGGCACGTGCCCAGCATGGAGCATCCCTGTGGCTTGGAGGCACCATGGGGCTGGTGCACATCAGGACAGGGTCTGCTGTGGCCATGCCCCAAGGTGTTCTCCACTTGTATTTGTGCACTCACCCCCAGGAAGCAGCAGCTTCTTTGGTTCAAACAGTTTTCATTGCTTCCCATGATCATTTGCAGTTCTGGCCTGGCCTCCTGCTGCCCAGGCTGCCAGCCGGGGTGTTTGAGCAGCAAACAGTGACCGTCAGCAGGCTCCGTCCCTCTAGCCTGGTGGACAGGGAAAAGCTGGGCCTCGGTACTCAGCCTGCTCCATTTCTCCAACCTCCTTTTCCCTTTCTCCTGGAACCCACAGCCCAGCCTTTGCCTCATCCCAGTAGCTGAGGGCTCAAGAAAAAGGGAGCAGAGTGAAGAGGAGGAGAAAGAGAAACCAGCACCTTGCAGGAGAGGGGGCAGCAGCCCCCGACCACGGGAGAGGATGGCCTGCCCTGATGCTCCGAGCAGCACTCATGCTGGGGAGGGAGGAAGGCAGAGAAAACCACTGATTTCAGCACAGGCACCTGGCAGGGGCAGAGTGCAACCGTGCAAAGAAGGGCTACAAGGTCAGGCCTGGCGCTTGGGATGCCCTCACCAGTGGTTAGCAGCTTTCAGCAAACTGGGTGAGGCTGTGCACTGCAGGGATGTGCTGGAGAGCTTTGGTAGGGAGAACAAACCAGTGTTTCTCCTTTTGTTTTTATTTATTTGTTTATTTATTTATTTGTGTTTATTTTAGTTATTATTTTTTTATTTTATTTTATTTTATTTTATTTTATTTTATTTTATTTTATTTTATTTTATTTTTTAAACAGCTCCAAAAGCTGCCCTGGTAAATGTAATGATAGCTTCTTCCAACTGTCCTAGAAGCTGCTATGGAGAATACAAATGGCAAGGATCAGTGCGGTGAAAGGGAGTTAGGTGCTCTGGCACTTGGAAAGCATGAGAGAGTAATGGGGAAATTGTAGTTGGGTTTTTCTTTTTCATTGGTGAAGGAAATGCTCTGTCTCGTCTCTTCCACTGTCTTTCAGGTACTGTCACCCTCAGGTGCCAAGCTGTAAAACCGGGAAGAGCAGATGGGTGCTTCTGCTGCAAAGTGTCTTGTTATTCAGATGCTGGGAAGGGACTGGTGTCTGCAGGAGGAAACGTACTCAATGCAAAACTAAAGGTAGTTGCAAGGCAAATGTGAGTGGTTAACATGTGAACTCTGGCCCTCATGGCTGGGAAGCTGCCAAAAATCTCTTCTGTATTTTTCCCAGGGTTTGTAAAGTAGATGTCTGAAGACAAGGAATTTGTGTGTCTGTGTAGTGCCAGAAGCACAGCTGTTAGAAATCAGCATTTCTCCATTGACTGGTGGCTTACTCCATCTCTGTATCAGATTTCAGTCCTTTAGAAGATCCTGGCCCTTTCTGTTCTCTGATGACAGCATTTTCAGTTGTTTTTGCCCAGTTTTAACTCCAACATGTGCTTGTACTCCTGCTAGTAAGAGAATTAACAGGGGACAGAGCCTTCAGCTCCTGGAAGGTGGCCATGAGCATCAGCCAAGTTTTACCTTTCTTTATTTCACTTTGGTGCATCCCATTATGCCACACGCGCATGCAGCTTCTCTCTTCTTGGAGTTAGCGGTTCCAGCCCAGCATGCAGCAGGGTCATGATGCTGTAAAACGGTCCAGGTTGGCTGCAGCTCTGATGGCCAGGATTCAGGTGTCAAGAGAAGAGCAAGCCTTCACAACCAATGTTCCCAAAGGAACACACAACTGGCAATGCGCAGACAAAACTATGACAAGTAAGCAGGGTGTTTCCATCTTCCTGCCGAAATTGTCAAGCTGCTCCCACCTGCCAGCAAGAGGTTAGAAGCTGGGGACCTAACCATGGAGACCTGAACTCTCAGCAGTGTTACACTGTGCAAGCATCACATGCAAGTTGTTGTGTGGACACAAGAACGAGCACTTTAACACGTGTTTGAGTGTTTTGCTAATTGCAGTGAATCAAACTGGGGATGCTGTGGGGAAGAGCAAATGCTGCTGTACTCAGCTTGTGGATGGTACAGAGCAGTTCCTGGAGGTGCAGAATAATTCCCTGGGCTGCTTTGAGGTTAGTGCAGTTGATGCTTGTCAGCTGCTGACAGATCTGGTGGCTGTTTTGAACCACTTGCCCCACAGGCAAAATCAACAGCTGGGCTAAACTAAGAGCACCTCATTCATTTCAGCCAAGCAGCGCTGATTGACACCGGGGCTCTGAGTCACCCAGCCCGAAGCAGCCTGTGCCTCTCCTTCCAGGGGCAGGCATGATATGGCAATTTGTCCATCCTGTGTTAAACAGGACTTCCCAGCCCTCCTGGAGGTGGCCTTTCACTCATGAACAGAGCGCAGCTAATGAATTGCAGTTCTGAAAGGTCTGTGTGCTGAGGAATGGGATTTGTAGTAATGTTAGTTTCTATTTATTCTATGTTTGTATTTATTCAAAAATCATCTCACTCACTTTCTGGAGTAACTTGGCCAGGTACCCTGCTGCCTGCTAATTTAGGTTTGCAATAGGAAATATGCTACCCTGAGGCTTGCATTAGCAAAACGTGCAGCTCTCCCTAAACCCGGCTATTTTCCAGCTGTCTCTGAGTCACAGCGATTTGCTGGCTTCATTTAATAATTGACAGGACCACGCGTCTTCCTAACATTCACTGTTTGCTTTTCTGTGTTTGACTTTCCATCAATGGCGCCAAAAGTAATAATGTACATTCCAATTTTTCTACAAGTGCTTTCCACCTGTCAATCCTTTTCTCTTATCTGCATTTGCTCAGCCCTGTACCTGCATATACTATCTGTGAATATATATTATTCACAAAATTCCCTGTTGCCAGCAAAAAGTGTAAATTGTCAGCTTCACGCTAGCACCTCCACTGTCAGGTAAGTACAGTAGCTCTGACGATGCTATAAAGCAATGTGAAAATGAACCATGTCCAATCACTGCCTCACTTGCTTCTTATTCTGGTCAACACTTGTGTTTTTTTCCAATCTCACATTTTAAGCGGGTGTGCAAATTTTCTACTGAAATAGCTAACCACGCACAACCCTTGCAATGGATTTGGCTGGTTTTGTATCAACAAATTTCACAGAGGTTTTCTTCCAAGAAAGGGAGAAAACTCTCTACAACAGCCCACCTTTCTCACTGGTACAACTTCATCTGCTCTGCAAGACACAAAAGCCAGGCCCTAGATATGCAGATGAAGTTAAAGGAGGCCATAAACAACCTTTGAAACTGGGTCAGTTCTGGGATACTCTGATGCATACCAGTGAGATATTTGGGAGATTTTTCATTTTATTATTCTTGGTAGCAAACATCCAACCCTTCTGTTTATGTATCATGGGATTTCACAGTTGTGAGGCCCTGCTTAGTTTCAGGGGACTTTGTAGTAAATCAACATGAATGGAGTGACCCTGAGAAGGGTTACATGTTCACTGGGAAGAAGTTTGGTTTTTCTTTGGAATTGGGCATGGGCTCATCTTCTGACCTAGTTTAAAGCCACACAATCCTCTGTTTACACCTCCAAATCTGTATGCTTGCACATTGCTGGACAGAGCAGCTTTTAGCTCCAGCAAACATTTCATACATCAGTCTCAGCCTTGAGAATGAAATAGATCATGGTTGAGGCCAAAATGAATTGGCCATTTTAAGTACACAGCATGGGTGCACCGTAAAAGGGTATATAGCTTTTCAAAGTGCTAAGGAAAAACCCTAAAAATCCATCTTCTCTTAATGAAGTCTGAGTTTCCACCGACCCAGCTCTGCATTCAGTGTCCCAGTGGTGCTGGGTGAGTCAATGCAGTCTGTGGAGCTGTGGAGCACCTCTGCTCTAAGGTGAGCTGAGCGGCTCAGTAAGCTCAGGCAAGAAAACCTCAAACTAAATCCCACCCTTGAAACCACTTTCGACCTAGGGAATCCTTCATCTTATATTTCACCCTCTGAGTCTGACCCATCGGCGGTGTTTAAGAGCTCTCTAGGTCATGTATCAGTTCTTGATCCATAGGTATCCCTCAAGAAGCTCAAGTCCATTAGACAGTGGTGGGCTGTGCTGGGCAGGTTTCAGGATTTGCAGAATAATCCTGACCTCCAGCTGCGGGAGGGAGTGAGGCGGGACAGCTGCCAGTGTCCTGCTCATGTGGGGACCTGGACAGCCCAGGTCTGGGAGCTGCTGCCGCTGTCCCCAGGCGTTGGCTCTCCTGTGTCCTCCTCCTCCTCTCAGCCCCTCGGCTGCAGCTCTTGGCCCCGCCATTGTGCCAGGTTCTTGCAGAGAGGGGGTCAATCCAGCCTCATTTTAGAAACCTGTGACCCCGCCGCAGTGTGAGGGATGGACCAGATGGCCTCTACAAGTCCCTTTTGACCAAATTGTCTATGATTTCTGTGATTAACACAGGACGAGCAGCATAAAACTATAGCATCATGGCTTTGATGATCTTTAGGGCAGTTGATAGGCATTAATCTCTGCTTCAGTTGCAGAGCACTGCATTACTGACTCCAGGCTGTGGTATCCAGAAACAATTGCCCAGCAAACAGCATCCTTAATCATCAGACATCCATCCTGATAGGCAGGAAAAATAATTGTTATTGTGTGACCAGCAATGAGATTCTGGCTTCACTCAACATCAGTAACTCAGATTTCAGTTATCAAATCTACTTGATTCTTATCCCAGTCCCTTTGGACAGCAGAGTCACCTGATAACATCTCTCAATTGCCGGACCAAATTTCTACCGGTTCGATGATGTCACAGTGATTTTATTTTGAAAAGTGATAGCAATTTAGCAACATAACTTTGTTACTATCTCACCTCATAGCTCTGCTCTCATTTCCTCAGTGCTGTTACTGAGATACCAGTGGTGCTATCTTCTTAAAATGATGGCATAAATCTGACAGCTGCTCTGCTTTTAAGCACCCATCTGACCGGGTGCAGCCTTCCCTTTGGCACAAATGCTGGGAGACACGACATTTTAGCGTGGACCAGAAGACCCTGCTGTTGCTGTTTTGGTGCAACGCAACGCTCTGCGCTGTAACACAGAGAAGTTACAACAGACTGATAAAGGTGAATCAACACATTGGACCTTATCAGGATGAAACCGTTTCAACCTACAGAATACAAAACATGTCAGTGAGATCAGAACCCAAATGATTTTCAACCTTTTGAAAATGATGTTATGGAATTTTGGTCTACCTAAACCTTGCAAAATGAAGACAAATGTGAAATACCTGTGGCACACATGCACGTTGATCCAGATGGGGCCAGACAACCTGGAAACCCTTTGTGTTAATTAATTTGCACCATTCTTTTTTTTTTTTTCTTTTTTTCTGAGAAGGAAATGCTCCTGCAGAGCAGGCCGTGGGCTGTTCCTGCCCCCAGGAAGCATTTGGATTTATTTAACCCCATTTTAGGCACTCAGTGAAGGTTTCTCATAAAAGTGCAGGTGCCTGAGCTTCCCTCTGTCACCTCTAGCAAGAGATGGGCAACTCATGCCTATGGGCAGGAGACATTTTCCTCTCTGCTGGTGACACAGGGGAAGAGGAAAGCTGCTCTGCTAATAGAGGTCATGCTGCTACGTGGAATAAACCTTTCTTCCCACACTGGTGTTTTCCAGTGTTTCTTTGAATTTTGCTGTCCTAAATGGCTGTAGGTGCTTTCCATGCTGCTTTGGCAATTGAATGGTCTCTCTACAGCTCATGCAGTGCCCTCTCCTTCGGCTGGCCCTTCCTGCTGGAGCAGTGCTGCAGATGATGAGCATGAGGAGGTAGGAACCGTGCTTGTAAGGAAATCTCTAAGGAACGACATTTGTCTGACAGTTGCAGCATGCACCACTGAATTTTGGGAGCAGGCAGCACTACTTTCTTTGAGATCACACATAGGCAATGCCCGGGGCAGCAAGTTTCTTAGTTTTGCTTCTATGCTCCTTCCAATCAGGGCAAACTCATTGCATCCCAGCTTTATTTACAGCCCTCAGATAATGTTAGTCTGCTGGTGGGGGGTTGCTGTACATGATGCTGCTTTAGCTTGTATTTTACCAAATTATATGCAGGTCATATTGACCTACGTTCACCTCTCAGTTGCCTGTGAGTCACCTCTGTCCACCAGCTTCACTTAATATGGGAAAATGAGATACAGGGCTTTGCAGTGTTTGCAGATTTCTCTCGTGTTGTTTGATTTTCCACCCCGCACACTAAAAGCAGAGAGTTTGCTGTCTTTGCGACAGAACTACCTGTCCTTTCTCCATTTTCTGAACCCCCCATTGTATTATTTACCTGATGTACCTAGTCAGGCATTAAATATGTCAATGTTTGCCCATACAAGAGCTCATTCACTTCTGCAGGATGGAGCGCCAGTGACCAAGGATCTCCTGTGTGTCACTCATGGCAGCACAGGAAATTTGGTTGACACAACTTCACTTTATCCAGGGCTTTTGTGATGATTTCAATTAAAGACACTATTTTTCTGCTGAAAAAGTTCAGATGGTTTGGCCTCTGAACAAGTTGCAGTTGTACGGGCTAAAAAGCGCTTCGTACAGGTTTAAACCTGCTCTGTTTCCTGCAGAAGACCATGCTGGAAAGGCATTGTGTGCCTCTGTAATTCCTTCCGGGCTCTATGTTGAGGTCACCCAGTTGTTCCTAACGTGGTGAAATTAAAGTGGGCCAGGTTTAGGATGGATAATAGAGCTAGAGACTGCAATGCTCCAGCAGATAGCTGACTTTTATTAGCAGCCACTGAATGAGGATTTTCTTTAGACATATCTCTGGATTTCACAGGCACAGGCATGTCTTTTACTGCTTCCCAGTATTTACACTGTTGGTGTAAATTCACAGAAACCTAACAGTCATTTGGAAAAATGTACAAGCAACAAGATAATGAGCACTAAGTACAGAAACACAGCTGTATTGCAAAACCTGGGAGAGGTTGGGAGGGTTTTAATTGCAGCTACTGCACCATGCTTTTTTGGCAGGGCATTCAGCACAGGGCCAGAGCTAGCAAGGGTTTCTGCCGTTTTGGAAGTTGCCCAGAAGCCCTGCACTGAAATACCTAAACAGAACCATATCTGGGCTTCACCTTCTCTTGATCCTGCCTTTTGCAGTTCAGACTGCAAGAAGTCTTGCAGTCAGTTTAGGTATCTCAAACATAGCTTGCAGGAGACCCACTGTTAACACCAGGCACAGCAATGAGGTGCTGGGCAGAAGGGAGGGACCTCCTGTCCCCTTCCAATGCTATTTAAACTTCCATGCTTGAAGAGGTGACAGTCACAGAGGATCCTGTAGCTGAGGTGTCTGCAGCAAACCCTGTCTCCAGGTCCAGACCCTGATCCGAGGACTCATGCATAAGTATAGCTGCCCCCCTCCTGAATCCTGCCCCTCAGGTGCTTACTGCAACCCTAAACCAGAGCCTGACCAAAGCCTCCCTTCTCCATCCTTCCCCAGGACTTCTCTGCCACCGCAAGCCCAAGCCTGGCCCCACGGCACTCTTCTGCAATGTCTACCTACACCTTTCAAGCCAGGACTGTAGTCCCAACCCCACCAGTTCCACCACCTTCAACCTTCAGCATGCACACAGCAGGGACCAGCAAACAACTGCTGGCTGTAAGTTGCTGCTGGATCTCAGGTGTTTAACCCACTGCACCTGCCCTGGGTGCAGTGCTCAGCAGGAGAGGGATTCCCCCTAGCACTATGGCTCAAAGAGGATCTCAAAACAGGAGAGCTGCCTGGTTCTTTGGGGCATCCTTCTTTAGAGCAGCTGGTCTCAGTCCAGGTCCCGCTGAGCTCTTCTCCTCAGTGCTATTTTTGAGCCCCAGTAGATGGCTGACTTCAAAAAATGTTGCGTCACTGCTTGGAGCTGCTGGTGCAAATGCGGTCAGCTGCTCCTTTGGTGGTGGCAAGCGAGAGGACAGCCTGCCAACGAGAAGACATCCCTCCTGTGCTGCACTCTCTCCTTCCGGGCAGCTGGGATATTTTTGTCCATCTCAACACAGCCGCTGTGGCCAAAGAAAACAGTGCATGAGCAAAGAGCCTGTGTATTTTTGAAGGTTTCTGAAGCAGAGAAGGATGAGGGACGTTCCCTTCCTTCCTTCTTTCCCCTCTGCAAGGGGATCTCCAAGGTCTGGAGCCACAATTAGGGACACTGCTGGCTTGGAGGGACATGAAACCTCCACTGCAGCATACTTTGTTCTGGGTTTGAGAGGGGCCTCACCTGTCAGTTCAGATCCGTGCACGGATCCCTGTCCTTCCATGACCCATCCTGAAGAATCCCTCTCCAGGAGAAAAGAATAAAGCCCGAATTGGTGCTAAAGTGGTGATTTCAGGTAACGATGGTGGTCCTGTTCTCCTGGATCTTAGTAAACCCTTTCCTTATTCTTTCTTTGCATATCTCTAGTGATCATTACCTTCCTGAGTGTTATGAGCGCACTTGTTTTGAACAGGGTCTTCTAAAGGCTTTTGTATGGGACGGCCGACCCCCGTCCCCCCTTCCCTTCCCTCCTCGACATCCCTTCTCACAGTCCATCACTAATCAAATGCTGAACTCTGGCCTATACAGTAAATATGATTAGGGCTGGCTGAGGCTCAAACTGTAAACATTTCCAGCAAATAGACTGATGCTGTGCCAAGTGGTGGCTGTGTTCCCCCGCACCAGTGGTTCTGGGAAAGTGTTTTTTTTTAAATGGGAAAATAGATGAACAGATCCCCGCATCCTTCCCTACACGCATGCAGTACCTACGCCGCTGGGAAAAGGAATTAAGCAGCAAACCAGCAAGTACAGCTGGGTGAGAGCACACTATGCAAAGATCACTGCAGGAAGCTCAGTGCACATGGGCAACTCTTGAGACACAAATCAGAGGGAATCAAGATTTTGAGCATATCTGGTGCAAGATGAATCAATCTTACACTGTACAATAGGCATGTTGAGGAGTTACTTTAAGTCTGATGATTCAAGCAAGATCCGTGTTGGGTGGTTTATTCTGGCTGCTGGAAGCCTGAGCCCTTTTCCTCACTGAGCCACAGGTCTGCTGGATAACCCTGGGCAGTCATTTTCATCTCCAAGCCATCTCCAGAAGACCCCATGCAGCCCTTCTCAATGTGCCAACGCAAGCTGCCAAGATGCCCAGCATGCTGGTCTTGAGAGGACCTTCAAGCCCTATGTTCGTGCCAGAAGTAGGTCATCATTTCAGCACCTGCAGGGTAGGCAATGAGGGGAAATTTTCTCCTTGGCAGTTCCTAGGGGTGACGCTGAACCTTGCAAACCAGATCATTGCTTCCTCCTGCACAGAAAGAGCAGCCTCCCAGTGCAGGAGGCTGAACTAGCAATGCTGGAAAAGGCCTGGCATGTGCAGTAAATGATGACAGAGTCCCAAGGGAAAGAAACTAAAGGTGCCAGGGTACGTGAAGGATGAGCGTGTGCATGCAGCTGGGCTATGAGGAGAGCAGGGGAAGAGATACTGTGTCATTTCCACAGACTGGATCAGTCCAAAGAGAGTCAAGATTATGCCTTTTCTTGAGAACTGTGGAAAAACAGGTCTGGAAAGGCCCTTGGGAGGGTCTGTGCCTTTGCCCTGAGACAGGACTGGCTCAGCTGAAACCATTACTGAGATGTATTCAGGAAAACCAGTTGTGGTGGTGAGTCCATGCACACGCCCACCTGCTTGCCCATTTCAATGTCCACTCCTTGCCTAACCTCAGGTTTTCTTCCTGCCAGCTCAGCCCATGACACTTTGTCTTCGCCCTGCAGGCATGGTTATTCCCATCTCTTTGCAGCATCCTTTTACATTGCTGCAGGACGCTCTCCTCTCTCTGCTGCCTCTGAGGTCGTCTCCTGCTTCCACTCTGCACTGTGGCATCCCAGCCACTCTGAACCCATCACACCATGTTCGAGTTTTGTGCCTGTTATGGCCAGCTGCCTTGCAGCTTTCAGTTTCCAATGTAAAGATGTTCTCTGGCTAAAGCTGGTTTGCACTGAAGACCGGAAGAACCATTCTACTAGATGAAACTAAAAAGTCCCTGCAGCCTGCAATCCTGCCATGAAGAATGGCCATTAATGGGCATTTAGGAAGGTTATTTACAGTTGATCCTTCCCTTGGCACATAACCCAGTGTCTAGCAATCAGTGCAGAGGCTTCCTGAACAGGAGGCCACACCTTGGCCATCCTGTTTAATAGAAATCAATGAATCTTTCATGCATGAATATGTTTAACACTTTTTTGAACCTATATATATTTTTGGCTCCCACAACATCGGTGTCAACGAATGGAATCATTCCATATTTATCTTTTCTTCCCTTTTTATTACCTTATGGACCTTTTTTTTTTAGACAATATTGCTTTACTGTCTCTTCTCAAGGCTGAAGAGCCCTTGTCTAATAATCCCGTTTCTGCAGGATCTATTCCACGCCTCTAACCATGTTCGCTCCAGGATGTAGGTTAGCTTTGATAGCTCCTCTTCCTCTCTATTTTTTTGCATGAGACACATCAGGAGATAACAAAATTATGCCAGAACCAGCTGGATGAGTGTCACAAAGACTCAGTGTATTCAGCCACAAGCCTGGCTGTGAGGTTTAACAACCAGATAGGAGCAGGCAACTCCCTTAAGCCTGTGCTTGTAAATTATCTGCTCTTTGGTGCTGGAGCCAGCTGACACCAGGAGGTCCGGGATCATGCTAGCAAACCCCTTAGTCTCTAAAAAGAGGTGGCCACATGCAAATTGCCCGTGCAGGTTCCTGAACCCCTGCCTGGGAGTTGCTGAAGTGCTGTTGGCTCAGGTCGGCACTGTACCAGGGAGCACTATGACAATTCACTGGTGCTGATAGTGGGCAGAGCCCCAGTATGGTCTAATTTCCTGCTGCAGAAGTATCTCTTAGGTCCAGTGACTGTATTTACCATAGATATCTCATATGAGAATGGGGAAAACCATTAGATCAGCTCTTGTATGCCTTGGTCTGGCAGCCACAGAACTAGGGGTTAATAGCACTTTCCACCTCATAGCTGAGGTGGTAAAGATAAATTTATTACCACGAGATATCTAGATACAACAGACTTCCAGGACATCTGAGAGGATATCTGCTAATGTGTCTGTGTTTGGCTTTGTAATATTGAGTTTGTTTTTATTGTGCAACGTATTATGATTTTAATTAAACATTTCATGTCTCACTGGTTATGAAGGGAGGACAGCCAGCACCGTTTCACCTCTGTTATTCCCTTGGAGAGATGCTGCAAGCACACTTCTTGCAAAATTTATTATTATTTGCATTACAGTTCCATTCTCACAATAAAAAATTGTGCGTATTGCCAGCATGCTGCAGCATTGCCAGCCATAAATCACGGGGAGCTATAAACGTGTCGCCCAATAAACTACCAGGAGAATATCATGCCTGCTGGGAGGGCATCATAAATGGAAAAGATCATTTACTTCACACACTATTTTCACTCGTACGTCTCATGCTGTTTACGCACAGGGAGCTTGGGCTCCGGCGGCTCCCGATTGATTGGCTGCGAGGCCAGGACGGGCCAGTCCTCGGGGCGCCTTATAAACACTGCCCTCCCCACGCCGCGGCGTGGACACGGGTTCTTCCTCTGCATCACGGGTGGTAAAGCACCCGGGCCCCCACCGCTGCGCCTGGTAAGTACCCTGGGCAATTAGCAGCTTCTTCCTCACAAACACATCACACTCCCTCTTTTCCTAACGCAGTGCCTGTTGTTTATGGGGCAGGACACCTCGTGGGCGGGGATGTGTGTCTCCAAAGCACTGCTGGGGACATCCACGCTGCTCCAGGGGACCCGCGGGGCTGGGAGCGCTGGGTGGGGTGCGTGGCGGCAGTGTCAGCACAGTCAGGGAGTGCTGGCATGCGGCAGAGCTGCGCTACCGCCAGGGACAACCTGGCCATCACAGCACCACTCACCGCTGTGCCGTGGGCTTTGTGCATGAGTCAGGCTGCTCTCCCACTGTCTGACAGCCTGGCTCGGCCGGTGGGAATGGCACGATCCTGTTCTTGCCTTTAAAGTCAACAGGAATTTGGCTTTGTGGGTGCTGTGTCCCCAGAGTCCCTTCGCTAAGCCTCCTTGCTTCGCTGAGCCCCCACTCGGATGCTTGAGTTGGCAGCAATGCGGTTGTGAAAACAACCAAGTCTCCTCTTGGGAAAAAAGCAGATGTCTTGGTCTCATCCTTCCCCACCCCCTGCACTTGCCTGGGCTGAGGAGATGCCCTTAAAGCACCAAGACTTTTCTGAAGCTACTGTGTGAAAATCAAGGTCAGAGACAGGCAAGAAGGTGGTCTTTGAGTGATGGAGAGCGAAGGAGGGTGGTGTGGCTGGATCGTGCCCTGAGCAGGAGCACAGTTTTCTATTGCAGTAGGATGCCTTTCTAGGCTGGCTGCAAATGGTGCTCAGGTGCTGCCATGAATCTTTAAATTCACACCCCCCTGTAACTGGGCATTGGCCTCCTCATCAGGGCTTGAATGCAATGTGAAAGGTGCAATTGTTGTCTCACAATAGTCAGCTGGGACATGTAACATGTGTGTGTGTTATATGGTATATATACACCTATAATATACATATTATATATGTAAATGTACACAATCATACACGTATGTTTATATATTTTATATATTCTACGTATTTTATACATTTGTGTATCTATATTTATGTTACTTGTATACATACATATATACGCATATAAAACATTGAGGGAAAAAAAAGGCTTGGAATGGGATCACTCAGTCACCTGCAGGAGCACACAGCAAACCAGCACAGTTCAGAGAAGAGCAGAGCTAGTAAAGACAATTTCTTTTAATGCTGTGTAGCATAGTAGGAGTTACCAGTATCAAACAAAGTCATTTTTGCATGAAGGCTTTCTTGCAGGAAAAGAATCCCTGACAGACCCATTTGGTCATGACCAATCCTTTCTTTCCCAGTGTGAGCTGACAGTCTCTCCTCTTTATCTAATTTCTTATTCCTGGAAAACTGTTGAATCTCAATATCTTTGAGAGTCCTGGATATCTACCATATGCTGTCGTAAAGGAGACAGTTAGACAGACATAGATACATGCGTGCACTTGTTTTTTTTTAATTTATTTTACCCAGTCTCCAGATGAGACTGAATTGCACAAGTCTGCAGATTAATTCTTGCTGATCAGACACTGTGACATTGGCAGAAAGGAACAGCTCTTACCTTAGGGGAGGGCAAAGCTGCCAACTGGGACCCGAGGTCCCTTTGCACAGCTGCCTGTGCCAACGTCGACCACTGTCGCTGTGATAGGGAGAGCACCAGCTGCCCTTTGGCAGGCAGCTTCACCCATGCCTGTGCTGCTCCGATGAGGTCCTCCAGTGCCTTGTCCCTCCGGCAACTGACAGCGGGGCTGCGTGCCGGCCAGGGCAGTTCATGATGCAGATGTGTGACTTTGCAATGAAGACTGAGTGGAAAGGAAATGGTTTGGGGGCTCTTCCCCACTTGCCATCAGCTACATGTCACGTTTGTCCCAGAGCAGGAGGATGTCTATCCTTGCTAAGCTTTGGGTTTTATTGCCACATTTGCAAGGAGGTTGAGAACCTAATGGAGCAAAATCATATTAGGAACATAATAAATACATTGTGGAGGATATGTGTATTTGTTCAAAAATGAACTGTGTTATGGTAAACCCTCTAGCTCATAATTTAGGTACTTTTTGACCTGCTTTTTTGTATCCTACAGAAAGTACATTAAGACTGAAGCCACAGATATTTGCTTTCCTTTAAATAGCTCTTGTTTTCCACATCCACTGCTTTTCCCCATCCACCCAAACAGCCTTTCAGTCACAGAAGGCCCAGAGAGGGCTCAGGAAACCCATTAGCCTCTCCAGCATCTTAGGGTGCATTGTTGCTCATGCAGTCTAGGTACCTGGATAGTGTTGAGATGGCTGAATCCTATACGAGGACTGAACCTATGGTAAGAGCATAGGCTCATAGGCTCATAGGAAAATTCAGGCTGGAGAGACTTCAGATCTCCAGTCCAACGTCCTGTTATGAGCAGGGTCAGCTAGGTCAGATGAGGCTGCCTATGGCTTTATCCAGTTAGGTCTTCAAAACTTCTAAGATCACACCACCTCTCTGGGCAACCTGCTCCAATGCTCAACAGGCCTCATTGAGAAACTGTTCTCCTTATATCCAGTCTAAACTTCCATTGTTTCAACTTATACTTGTTGTTTCTTATCCTCCTGCCACACACTGCTGTGAAGATCCTTCTTGATAGCCTCCCTGTAGGTAGGGGAAAGCTGACGTTGCATCCTTGTGAGATCTTCTCTTCTGCAGGCTGAACAAGCCTCTTTCCTTGTCCTCTCAACATGGGGCATTGCTCCAACCACAACCATCTCAGTGGCCTTCTGAACTCACTTAAGCAGACTCCTGCTAGGTTTCTGTAAAAGCCTCATGCACCTCATACTCTTGATCCCTGTGTAAAAACCCCACCATATCCCTTGTGTACTTCACCCCTGATTCTCACTCTGAGAATTTCCATGGACACCTCCCCAGTGTCTTTGAACCTGTAACTTCTTGTGCATTTTCCTGTTCTTAATAAAAATCACAGACACCACATGAGTGGGTCTTGCTCATTTATTTCCCTTTACCTGATAGTGAGGTAGATTATGAAATGAAGAACAACTTGGATGTGAGAACAGCTGGAATTCCACCTTACCCTGGTGGCCATCTTCTGAGTTGAGAGCAGTGATGTCTAATTGCCTGATTCTCTGTTATATTTTATCTATTTCCAATGTTGATGTCTTAACTGAGACATCAGGGTGTAATTTTCACCATCTTCAGGTCCTTCAATCTCCAGTGAGTACCAATAAGCTAGTTTCTTAGCAGCTTTGTCTTGGTTGGGATGACTGTAGAAAAAGCATTTGTTAACACAGTAATTCAACCTGTGGAATTTGTGGACAAAAGTAAAGTAGTAGCACTCACCAGGAATATTTTAACTTTCATTTTAAGAAAAAAAATCTTTTTATTTTTAAGGAAAAATGTTGGTTCTTTTCCTTCATTTTATAGTTTAATGGGCAGCTGAGAGTGTAGTCATATGTGACACTATGATAATCCTAATGATGGACTAAATAGCACAGAGGCATCTGCGTAGGTTGATGGGGAGGTGGATGAATGTGGGGCTTGTCATTACCCAGTTCTATATTCAGTGGAGAACCCAACTATGTGGAGTTTCTGTTGTTGATTTTGTTTTAGGTATAGGTCATGTGAGATCTGAGCTGGGATGGAGCATGACTCACATACCACGTGGGAATTCAATGGCTCCTTCTATCAGCCTTCAGCTTTCCTCATGATGGGCATCCCAGGCCTGGAAGCCCTTCACCACTGGATCTCCATCCCTTTCTGTGCACTCTACCTTATTGCTCTCTTGGGAAACTGCATGATCCTATTCATCATAAAGAAGACCCAAAGTCTTCACGAACCAATGTACTACTTCCTCTCCATGCTAGCGGTCACTGACCTGGGCTTGGTTTTATGTACACTGCCTACTACTCTGGGCATTTTTTGGTTTAATATCCGAAAGATTGGGTTTGATGCTTGCCTCACTCAGATGTACTTCATCCACATACTGTCCTTCATCGAATCCTCTGTGCTCCTGGCAATGGCGTTTGACCGCTTCATTGCCATCTCCCATCCACTGAGATATCCATCCATACTGACCAAGACGACTGTCATAAAAATAGGTCTGGCAATTATATTGAGAGGTATGGTCTCCCTCCTTCCCATACCCTTCTTGCTCAAGAGATTAACCTATTGTGGGAAGACTGAGCTTTCTCATTCATTTTGCTTCCATCCTGATATCATGAACCTAGCATGTGCAGATATAAAAGTCAATGTCTTCTATGGTATGATTATTCTCTTATCAACGGTGGGGATGGACTTCATCTTCATTGTGCTGTCCTACATCCTGATCATTAAAACTGTTATCAGCCTTGCAACCAAGGAGGAGTGTCTCAAGGCTTTGAATACATGTGTCTCCCACATCTGTGCTGTCCTAATATTCTTCATCCCAATGATCGGACTGTCCATGATTCATCGTTTTGGAAAGAACATTCCTCCTCTGGTCAACACTTTGGTGGCCTATACCTACCTTATAATTCCCCCTGCTCTCAACCCTATTATCTACAGCATAAAATCCAGTCACATCCGTGAGGCTTTGTTCAGGGCACTGCGGAGGAAGAGTGAATCTGACTGGTAGCTTCTTCCACCAATTCTTCCAGAGAGTGCTAGTGGACTGGTTTCTCGGTCAGAGCTAGTGGACTGGTTGCTTGGTGCTGCACCCATGGGGGTCACTGCCAGACAAAGGAACGGCAGATCCGCTCAGACACCGTCCCTCAACCCAGAGCTGTCATCTTCCATGTTTTGTCCTAGCTTGATCCTTTATCCATTCCAACAGCCTGTGAACACCCCAAGCACTGATGATAGTAATACATACAGATGGAAGCCTCAATTAGGGGGAGACAATTACAGGAAAATGGACTTCTCTTTTCAAGTTACAAAATGGGGTGGATCAAGGTATCTCTGCAATGCATGTTATGTATGTTATATAAACTCTAGTAGACAGATACTAGTGCATAAGCTTGACTTGAACTCCCTTGCATGGGCTCATTGCTCCCTCACTGTATGTCACCAGATAGCTAACCAAGACAGCAAACTCCACTGGACAAGGCTTGGGCCAAGAGCTTCAAGCCACTCTGAATATCCCAGTCATTTTGTTCAACTGGAAACATCCCACAAGATGGAGCTCAGTTCCAGTATTTGAGCACAGAGCATTTTCTGAAGATCATGTTAAGTGAGCCCTCAACACTCTTAGTCCTCCTAAAAAAACAGCTCAGCCTTCATCTTCATCTGTGTTTCTAAACTGCCATACACATCTACAGTGATGGAAACCATGTTGCTTTTGCACCTTCTTTTGATTTTTTTGAGCCTTACTGTCTTACCAAGTCTAATGTTCCAGCCATTGTTTTGCATTGAATGTAATGTATGTGTACAATATCTTCAATAAAAGACATGTATTCATTGTAAAAGGTAAAAAGATGAGATGAAGCCATTTTTTTTTTTCTGTGTATATGCTGCAGAGATAATATGCTAGAGTTGCTTAAAATCTTCAGGATCTGCTCTACACAAGCATAGGATTGTATCAATTAGATATGAATCAAGATGGTACTTGGGGGTCTGGTGTGGCTAGCTCTCTTGCTGAAAAAGAAGGGTTTCAGAAATATAATAAGAATGGCTTATCTTCCTGACATTATAGATCATGCACTACAACCATCCAGCTGAGATCCACCAGGCACCAAATGTACCCCTCAGAGTGATGGGAGGTGGAGACTTCCAGGGGCAGGTTGCAGATGGGAGGTGACAGTATCTCCCAGCATCTTATTCCTCTGCTGATGGGTCTCAGCCAGGAGTGCAGAAAGATTTCACAATCCTCCTGGCTTGCTTCCTCCCACAGACAGAACAGAAATACCCCAAATCTTTCATGCCTCCAAATGTTGGATCTGTATTTTCATTGGTCTTAAACCATATTGCACCACAGTATGACAAGGACATAAAACTATTAGAGAGTGTCCAAAGGAGAGCTACAAAGATGGCAAAGGGTCTAGAGGGCAAGACACACGAGGAGCGGCTGAGGTCACTTGGTTTGTTCAGCCCAGAGAAGGGGAGATGAGGGGAGGCCTCATGGCGGCCTGCAGCTTCCTCACGAGGGGAGCGGAGGGACAGGTGCTGAGCTCTGCTCTCTGGTGATAGGGACAGGACCCAAGGGAACGGCATGGAGCTGTGACAGGAGAGGGTCAGGCTGGGTGTTAGGAAAAGGTTCTTCACCGAGATGGTGGTCGGGCACTGGAACAGGCTGCCCGGGGCAGTGGTCACGGCACCGAACCTGCTGGAGTTCAAGAAGCGTTTGGACAATGCTCTCAGACACAAGGTCTGATTTTTGTTGTGGTCCTGTGTGGAGCCAGGAGTTGGACTCGATGATCCTTGTGGGTCCCTTCCAACTGGGGATATTCTATGACATTTTATCCAGTCTGGACCAGAGTAAGAAGAAATGTTCAAAATTCATCTTGGAAGGGTGAAGCAGCAGAGGATTTGGGGACAGGATTGAACACTGGAGCTGGTCTGTCTCTGCCTGTTGCTAAGCTCTTCACATTTCAGATTAATTTAGGGTTGGTGTCTTTTTCTGTTCTGCTCTACTCAAAGCTGTGCCTAGAATAAAGAGAGAGAAGAATAATGAGGGAACATCTCCATAAGGAAATGGAAAGGGAGAAGGGAAGATTCCCAAGCGGAGGATTCCCAGGACACTCTTTGCTTTGTGTTATGCTAATTATTTTGCAGACGATCCCTTTAGGTCCTCGCACGGGGTGAAATACTGTTCATCAGAACACCATCAGAACCTCTGCCTTGCCAGTAGGCACAGCAGCTACCGCTTGCATTGAGACAGCTCCTAGTGGGAGCACTCTTTGCTCAAAGTATCTAAGGTCCAGCATCTAAGGCCTGGTGCTGGTAGCCAACTGCTATCAGAGGAACAAGGGAACAAACAAATCTTTCAGCAGAAAAGCCTAGAAAAGAGCTTTGCTGGGGAGATGCTCAGCTCACAGGAGCCATGTACAGCACTGTTCCCAGACTGAAAACTTCCAGAGAGTTTCTCCCTGGACCAGTAGCTACAACCATTCTCAGAAACAACAAAAACCTGAGGATCCTGTGCCATGGCAAGCAAATATGCATTTGGGTGGTGGTGGTAAGCCTGGCGAAAACATGTAGGAGATGTATTAGCACAGCTGGAGACCACAGCAGAGTGAGCCTTGCAGTGCATTTGGTGCATCTTCATCCCATTCAGCAGAGCTTCATCTGTCTTCCTGTTTGCTTCCCAGCTGGTGTAGCTGAAGGATACCAAGCAGATGTTCAGGATCTGAGAACCTCTATAAGGTACTGTCTTTTAGGAACATGTGTTTGAGTGACAGTTAATTGTGGTTTAACATCTGTGTGAGACAAAAAAGATAAATGAGCCACTTAAACCTGCTAATTCCTATTCTGTGGTGCCCTGAGCTCTGCACTCTGTACCATGGGATCACTTACAGTACTTGCCAATGGATTTATTTCCTATGAGGCAGAGGAAGAGCAGTGTGAGACATATCACAGGTATGTCTTAATGAGGAGAGGAGAAGGAGAAGGAGAAGGAGAAGGAGAAGGAGAAGGAGAAGGAGAAGGAGAAGGAGAAGGAGAAGGAGAAGGAGAGAAGGATGGGGAGTAGAAGGGTGAGGTGAGAGGAAGAGAGAGGGAAGTGGAAGGGGAAGGTTTAAGAAAAGGAGGAGAAAGAAAGAAGGGAAGGAAAGCCACATAGAGTTGCGGAGCCTTGCTGCACACCCTGCCAAGCTCTAAGCCTTTGTCTATACCATAACTGAAAGAAGAATAAGGACAGTTCTCTGTCCTGGAGACACCTCAGTCACATCTACATCTGTCCTTTCTCCCTCCCTTGGGCAGGGTGGCTGTACTCCACCACATGGTGGGCATCAACCCTGGCCAGTGCTGTCCCCTTGCCTGTGCCAGGCACAGCCTGGGGCAGTGCTGGTGGCCAGCAGCTGGGGCTGTCCCTGCAGGTGAGGAACAGGCTGACAGCGTGGCTGGCGGTGGGATGAGGCTCGAGCCACATCCTGCTTGTTGTAGCACAGGCAGAGCTGGTCTGACTCCAAGCAGAGCGAGCGCCTGCCCAGAGCAACTGACTTAGCCAGGACATGGGTATATTTGTAAAACAAACAGCAGCTGAATTGCAAGCAGGTACAGCTGCTTACAAGTGATGACAACCAGCCAGGAAAAAACAAACAAACAAACAAACAAAAAATTAATCAAACCATCAGTTAAGAGGAAATTTTAACTTTGTTTCAAAAAAATGCTTTGATTTTGATTGAAGTCTTATGTTTTTTAATGTTTCTTTTCTCTTTTCCCTCTGAAGTAATATTTTGGCTTGATGTATACTTTTTTTTCTGGTGAGAAGATAAGGAAAAACAAATATAGTCAATGTGGCTTTCTAGGGTTTTAAAGGAAAAAAAAATGTTCAGATGAAAAATTCTGATCATGTCTAGTAACAGGAGAAAACAAGTATAAACAGCACTGGATTAAGGATATCGGCCCATTCCCCAGAAGTACTCAACTTTTGAAATCTGCACATATGGCCTTCAAAATTCTTGGGACATATGGTCCCAGAGGTGAAAAGCTCCAAGACACTGAATCAGAGAGTTGGGAGGGAGGTCATGGTGCAGCTACCAAAATGCAGAAATTCACACCAAGGAGTTGCAATGGTTAATGCTAATTAAAATACAGAGGAGGTAAGAAATCTTGTGTCCGTGTCAGGTTTTATACAGTCTGTTAGGGTGCTGGAAGAAGTCCCATATCACATTTCCACATTTAGTGTCTGCAGGGGCATCTGGTACCTGCAACCATCCAGAACAGGCTTGACCCAGTCTGGTAGCCCTCTGTGGATGGCCCCTCTGATTAGATTTTGCACCCAGAGGAAAAACCCTACGTTTTGCTCAGGAAAACATTTTGTACCACAAGAGTGTCATGGGGTTGCAGGCTACTCTGGAGAAGAGCGCAAACAGCAGAGTTCATCCATGAGCTCACCCATTCCCAATTCCTTTGGCCCTACTTGCAGGCATCCCTGCAGACCTTGCAGTGCCTGTGTTTAGAAAGCAGCATATTTCCTTGAAGTCAGCAGGCCAAATCCATCACAGGTGTCCTTATGTGTAACCCTCTGGGACAGTTTATATAGATATCAACCGGAGCTCACCTCTGCAAAGACCTGGTCCCAACTCATTAAGAAAACAGGTCTCATTAGGATGGCCTTTCATGAGTAGTTCTTTTTAGAAAGACTGATATCATTGGAGACTTTGAAAAACAAGGAGGTGGTTCAAAGGGCTTTTGAGGAGGTATATATTCCCCTCTCACTGCCACATTACAGGTGGGACAAGTGGAGAGGATTGTTCAGTGGTGAAGACTGTCCCATTGCCTGCTTCACCCTGGGAAGCTGATCTCTGCCCACTTTTGGCTCAATGGGACAAGTTTGGTCAATGTTTATGAGTATTTACTGAGATTGGTCACTGTGGCTGTTGTTAGGGGTCCTCTGGCTTGGATGGTTCTGCTGTCTGCATGTGCTCACTTCTTGCCAAATGCAGTTACTGGGGCTTGCTGGTGGGAGGATCAGCTGGGGAAAATAAATGTGCATTTACTGGTGCTTTAAAGGTATGGATCCAGTTTTCGTCTCTACAAAAAACGCAAGCTCCTTATGTACCTGGTCTTCATCACACTAGATATCCAAAATTGTTAGTCACTTCTGAAAATGTTGGTGTGTTTATCAATGCCGAAGAACTAATGATGAACTGAAACATCCAGGGATTATTTACTTTGTGTGTTTGTCTCTCCCAGTCACGTTCTCTCAAAATAAATGAATAGGATGGCAGATTTTTTTGCAATGAGATTCATACTATAATTACACTTCAGTGGCTGGCAGGTAAGTTGGCTCAGATACTTGTTGGCAGTTACTGAAGGGCTTTGTTCATTCCACTTGCATCTGAATGTAAGTGGTTTACTGAAAAATTCATTGCTAGAATAGCTTTCAGGCAACTTGATGGAAACAGTCCGCCTACGTTGTTTGTAAATTGTGTATAAAAAGCTAGTGTATGAGCCTTATTTATCATAGATTCAAAATGGAAAAACCCCACATCAGGGAAATAAACTATGATTGCTATTTTAGGGCAAATGCTTCACCACAGATGTGCAGTAAAAAAGGAGTTTTTCGCAACTGAATGCTACTTTTAAAATTATTTGTATTAATAGCCTGCCATAAAAATATTTTGCATCCGTGTTTTACATGGATAGCGCATGAAATTCATTATCAGAAAGCTCACTAATGCTGCAGATAGCAGTTCTGTGAGAGTCAGGCAGGGTCTGCGCCTCTGTCCCGGATCCTCCCGGGCTGCCCCAGGCAGGCTGGGCTGTACAGCTCTGGGGCTATAATGCTGATGTTGCGTCAGCAATTGGTGCTCCATCCCAACGCTTTTAAATCCCAGTAAAAAATCTGATCCCTGAGAATAAAAGGACAACTAAAGCAAATGCTTTTACATATTTTCCTGCTCATTCTTCTTGTACCACAGCACTATGGGAAAGTATACAGTTTACAGATACAGAATAAGGTGAATAATCATGAGATTTTTTTTTTCTCTACAGTAGTTCTGATATTTCTATGTGTGTTTTCAGATAGAAAGGATGAAACCCCAATTTGTGTGCACAAACAAATAAATATGTACATCTCAGTGTTTGTGTATGCACTACTTGGGAGTGGTGGACCATGGGAGGCAGCACTGCCAGTTTCACAGAGTACATTTGACAGGGCAGCACAGCACATACGGACAAACTCAAGCAGAACTGAAGTTTAACAGGAAGCACTAAAAAACTGTTTTCTTCCCCCCCCCCACTTTTTTTTTTTTTTTGATGTTGCCTTTTAAAAATAAAAGAAAACAAGTTCAGCTGTTGGGTTTACCATTTAAAATGTTGATTTAGCACTGTTTTGCATTTAAAAGAATTCAAGCAATTCCTGTTCAGTTTCAAAGGCTGCCTGGTATGCATTGCTGTATATAGCCATACTGGGCTAAAGAAGAAAGAGAGCAGCTGTCTGTATTGGTATGGCTACTATAAGATGCCGCTGCATTTCACAAGCACAGCCCCATGGGATTCATAGCCATGGGAAAGGATTTATAGCACTGCTGTTTCTTTTTCCCTTGCAGCGGAGCATGTGCCATGGCATAGCATGACTGCTCTTCACCCTACATGCCATGCCCTTCCCCAACAGCTCTGACCTCAGCCCGTCCTCCTTCATCTTGGCCAGCATCCCGGGGCTGGAGGCTGCCCATTTCTGGGTGGCGATTCCACTGTGCTCCGTGTACATCATGGCTGTAGCAGGCAACTGCGCGGTGCTGTTCATTGTGAAGACGGAGCCCAGCCTGCACGTTCCCATGTATTTCTTCCTCTGCATGCTGGCTGCCATCGACCTGGCCTTGTCCACGTCCACAGTGCCACGTGTCCTTGCCTTCTACTGGTTCAACACCAGGGAGATCAGCTTTGGTGCCTGCCTCATCCAGATGTTCTTCATACACACCCTCTCGGCCATTGAGTCCACCATCCTCCTGGCCATGGCTGTGGACCGGTACGTGGCCATCTGCCACCCACTGAGACATGCTGCCATCCTCACCAACGCCGCAACAGTGAAAATAGGGCTGGCAGCCATGGCCAGAGGAGTCCTCTTCTTCCTGCCCTTGCCTTTGCTCCTCCTGCCCCTTCCCTTCTGCAGCTCGCGGGTGCTGTCACACTCCTTCTGCCTGCACCAGGACGTGATGAACCTGGCCTGCGCCAACACTACCCCCAGTGTGGTGTATGGCCTCACTGCCATCCTGCTGGTCATGGGGCTGGATGCCCTCCTCATCTGCCTCTCCTACCTCCTGATCCTCAAGTCTGTCTTGCGGCTGGCATTGTGGAAGGAGAGGCTCAAGGTGTTCAGCACCTGCATTGCCCATATCTGTGTGGTCTTGGCCTTCTACGTGCCACTGATCGGGCTGTCCGTGGTGCACAGATTTGGGAAGGACCTGGCTCCACTGGTCCATATCACCATGGGGAACATCTACATCCTGGTGCCTGCTGTGCTCAACCCCATCATCTATGGGGTGAGGACCAAACAGATACAGAGGAGGATCCTGAATTTAATTCACATATACAACAACAGAACTGCCCAGTAACTTGTGCTCAGCTGTTGTCTCCTGTTTCCTCTCAATGTCTCAACTTGTTTTACGCTCAGAGTCTTTGAAGTGGGGGCTATCCTCTGCGCAGCAGCCAGGTAGGACATTCAAAAGTGCTACCACAAGGTAAAAAGTAAATAGCAATTATAATCTCCTTCCAGGAGTGCTTACCCCACCAAACCTGGAGTGAATCTACTACAATGATCTGAATCCTACCCTGATCCAGCAGGTAGTGTAATGGGGAGGAAAAATGGCTCAGTAAACTAATAAAAATGTCTTGACATTGCACTTTTTTGTTCCCTTCTCCCCCATAGCATTTGCAGAGCTGAGTGAATGCTACAGGGTTTTTTTGAATGATTTTGTTAATTCATGATTTGTGTTTGTGACATGTTCACTTTCCAAAAATATTTTAGCAAAATTTTTGGCCCAAACTTTATGTGTAGCAACCATTTTTAAGTGACATTATAGATGCAGATATGCACTTAAGAAGTCCTCTACCTGTGGTCTTGTTCTGACCTATTGGGTCAAAAGAAAAAAAATTCAGGGACAAAAAAAATAATTCAGGGACAAAATCAGAAAGGCCA
>VXAA01006623.1:0-12295 GCA_013399115.1 Anseranas semipalmata
GGCCGCTGGGGAGCCCCGGGAGTCCCCGCGCGGGTCCCACCGCGGCTCGTGTGGGGTCGGAGGGGTCGGAGGGGTCGGTTCTCACAGGGAAACCCCCGTCGGGAGAATTGTGTCCTTTGGGAGTCGTTGCAGGGGCCGGGCGTTCCAGCGGTGGGAGCAAAAAGTGCATGCTGGAGTCTGCAACACCTGGTAGGAGTTGCAGCTCCGTTGCTACTAAAGGTATTTACTCAGCACTTTCCTGAAATCGTGCTTTTTTTTTTTTTTTTTTCGCTACCCGAGCCCACAGCCTCTCACACCCCCAGTCTTATCTTCGTCATTAATAATTCTGCTAACTGCAGTGGGTTTGCTTCGCGCTTCAGATTCACCACGTAGGAAAGTACCTCAGCGATCAAGAAGACAGTGTGTGACAAACATACAACATGTAGGTATCTTTTGATTTTTTTTTTTGATTTTTTTTCCCCCCTGTAATAAAAGAGCTGACAAATAGCAGCACGTTGACACTTGTATGTGTCTCAAGAGTTCTCAGAAGGCATCTAAACATTCAGGTTTTCAAAGCTTTGCATTACCCAAAAGTATTAAGTGAATTTCTCCCGAGGCCACTAAAACAAACTACTACTCCCACTTTCACGGCTCCCCCGCCAACCTCTTTTTATCTGCAGAAATGAAGTTTCATATCTTGCCTTCTAAAGGCAAAATTTGCTTCCAGTTACACCACTAGTATCAGTGGAATTATGCTGGGTTTGTGCCCACTGTCAGAGCAGAAGCTGGCTCTAGCCCTCAGTTTACAGAATTATAGCACGTTTATACCCTGCTGTTTTTCTGTTAAAGAAATTGCAGTTTCGACAGCAATCTCTTATGATTTTGATTTT
Source organism: Anseranas semipalmata (assembly GCA_013399115.1). Classification (NCBI taxonomy): domain Eukaryota; kingdom Metazoa; phylum Chordata; class Aves; order Anseriformes; family Anseranatidae; genus Anseranas; species Anseranas semipalmata. The sequence goes on from VXAA01006623.1 coordinate 870, forward strand.
TGCATTGCAGTGTTTCACTGTTGTGTATGTAATTCCAAATTGCCTTGAAGCCTACTGTCTCTGTAGGCTTCTATTTATTGCTGTTTGCTTTCCCTCACAGATTTTTAAGTAAAACGATTTTAGCACAGTCTTGTTACTGTTGTGAAGTGATATTCCTAAATATAGAACTGCAGCGTAAATATTTGTAAGATTGCCTTAATGAGGCTGGCTTTTCTAAGTGCCTTCAAGGGCAGCAGCATGTGTGTATGGGTGTGCGGGGACTAGGGCAGCGGTGCTGGAATTTCCTGCAGGAGGGGGTAATGTAACTGCAGCACTCTTTCGAGAGAGTGATTTTGAGGAGAGCGGTTTTAAATTTGGTAAGGATTCCACAGAAAGAGAACTTTCTGCAAGACCAGCAGAGTTGTTGCATTGGCTGTTTCTCCTCACTTGGCAGGCAAAGTCCTCTGTCTCAGGTCGTTTGGTGTTGCACTAGCACAGACAGCTTCCTGTATTTGCTCTAAAGGAAGGTTGACTTCCAAGCTTTGATGGGGCTTTATTTAAATACATTTGGTTGACAGAACAAGTGTAATGATATTTTTCTTAATACTTCTTGTGCATTTACAGATCTGTCTTTCTGAACGCTCTGGTGTAAATGATGCTAGGATGGTTACTTCTTCCTCCCTGCTGTGAACGGTGTCAGGCTAGATTCTGCGAGGAGTGTTTCTGCGTGCACGTTAGTCAGTTTGCAGGACAGCTAATCTGGGAATACACACAATTTTTTGCTGTGCTGGCTGTTGGGTCTGGTATCCCTTATACCCAGTCTAGCATGGAAGTATCAGAGCACAGGTAGGTTAGGACTTTTCTGTTCTACATTAAAGACCAATCTGTAGAAAGGCCAAAACCAACTCTCACACAGTAAAGTACATTGTTGCACATTTTTTAATGCTGCCATTCATTAATGGTGATGCTCCCTGACAGTACTCTCAGTTCACTTATTTATGGTTGATAAAATTATTAGCAGAGGATACTGCCTGTGGAGGACGTACACAGTGTCTGGCTGTGCTCGTAAGTAAAGCAGTATTTTTGGGTGCCGAGATATGGTGTCTGCAGCATGCAGGGTGTAGCACCCTCCCCTGCCGTGCCCCGAGCGTGCCACCAGCTGCTCCGCAGGGGCTGGTCAGCGGCTGAGGTGCTGCAGGGACCTTGCCCGGCGGGCAGCTTGCGGGGACCGAGAGTTCCCCCGCGGCACCGCATGCCTTTCCATGCCAGCTGGCTTAGAGAATGTTCACAAGGTCACTTAATTTGCTGGTGTTGTGTAGATACAGGCATACATTGCTGTTTTTTTACTGATGGTAACAGATGTACAAAGTCTTTCATAGATCCCGTCCATACCGCGAGGATTTGGGGATCCAAAGCTGTATCTTCCAGTGCAGTAACGGGTGAATTCCAGTGGCGCCAAGGACCTGCTTTGAACTGTGTTACCTAGTCAGAGCCCCGGGTTTGTATAGGCTGCTTGTGCAGTGCCACTCGTACACAGCTGGGACTGGTGTATGGTATATATATAACATGTACCATAGGAACGGTGGCAGTGGTGGCATGTTGCGGTCAGCTGGATACATGATTAAGAACTTAAAGAGTTTTCAGGCTGGATTTGTTCCTGATTTGCATGGCCTTGTAATGTGTACAAGGTTACGCTTTCTTCATCAGTAAAGTAAGGAGTTATTTCACAGATGTGTCAGAGGACTAACTAGTTTGTTGGTTTTTTTTTTTCCAACATTTGAAAACTGTTGAGCATTGATGCTTATGAGGATGAAGAGCCACATAAAGCGAATGACCCAGTATTTCAGTCACATGTTATTTATAGAGAGGTTACTTGGATCATTGATATAACCACTGTGTAACTTTCACCTTTACACCTTACTTCAGCGCAAAACCTGCTTCTGTACTCCACCTGAGCACAAATTATTTCGGCTTTTACAAAGGTGTTATCCTGTCTCAGAAATTAATAGCAATCAATCTTCAATCTTTCTCTTGCAAGATGGAGTGACAAGGAAACACCCTCACCATAATGAACCAGAATGCTCCAACTTTTCCAGTTCTTCCCCTTGTACTCCCCCATCTATATAATACACTGTTACGGAGTCAGTGCTAGTTCTTCCTACCTGCACAGCTGTTATAGCTCCATAGAAGGTCATCTGTGTTGCTGGGGAGCTGGACAGGAGGGCAGAATCTGGACAACAGCCTGAATACCGATGTTTTTATTTCCTGTGACTTAAATGCTTTTCTTTCATCATGTTTACATTTTCTTTTATTTTTATCAAATAAAGATGACTCTATTCCCAGACTAATTATTACAAGGTTATCATTGAACAGCAGTCATCACTATCTGCATATTTAATTTTGGGTCTGTCAACTCTTCCATTTTCGTGGTACAAATCAGAAACTTCTGTTTGCATTGAATATTTCATTGGTATCAAATCTCTGAGTAGATCATTAACGATAAGCTTATTTTTAAATTCTTTCCCTTCATTTTAAAAGCCTAACAGATTTTAAATGTTATTTTTGTTTAACGACTTCCAGATTATTATGGATTTGCAAGAACATTTTTGTCACATGGGAAATCATAGAATGATCTCTGTCAAACTCCAGTCTCTTTCATAACCTTTTGTCCCTACTCACTCTGTTCTTGTTCAGTTTGATGTCCTTTCAAATAAGCGTCCAAGCTAGAGTTCAGATGAACTAAGCCCAAATAAAAACTATAATCCCCAGAGTAGCAGAAATTGTATACTATCTTAAGAGTCAGTATGTATTAGACTTCAGAATTCATAAAGAAATTACTACTTGATCAATACCTTTTTTTTTTTGTCGTATCTTAAGCAAATGCAAAAAGATACGTGAACGGTTATATTGAGGTAATAATTTTTATTAGTATATGATATTGTTCTCTTTAGTTTCTCTTGCCTGTCTTCCAAAATGGCTTTAAAAGGTTTTGTATAGTTGTTTGTAATTTTTCACTTTCTCTTTTTGATTTTAGAAGAGCACCGTTATACAGAGACTTAAGTTTTTGCTTGTCTCACTTCACTTCAGGCTGCATCTGGAAAAGAAATCTCTTTTTTTTCCCCCTCTAACTTTGCATATTTCATCGTTTTGATGTTGTAAGTAGGAGTGTGGTATTTCAGTCCCTTTCAAGAGCCCTCAGTGCATGCGGCAAATCTTTTTCCTTTCAGAAACAAATTGATATTACAGTTTGATACCCGGCCTCAGCACAACATGTTTTTGAGTCTTAAACCTTATGTTAATTAGAACATTGATGCTCAAAATCTTCCTGTCAAATCTAGTTCCTTGCTCCTAGTGTGGCACTACTTCTACCCAGTCATTCCAGTCATGAACATTGATGGAAATACTTTTGCTACCTTTATTATTTGCACATCCTGCCAGATTTTCTCAGAACCTGTCGTGTTGAGGTTTTTTTTGAGAATTAGCCTTGGAAAACACAAAATTTCTGTGCCATACAATTTAAATGTTGTACAGAACTTAATAATTTAATCAAAGAGTGGTTATTTTGCTGTTAACTTCTTTAGATCCATTTCTTTTGTTTGAGTGTAATACACTGATGCCAGTATACATATTTTTACCCTAATTATTCCTACATTAGCAGTAAATTTTCAAAATACCATGTATTTGTACTGTATTTTTCTATTTCTTAGATTGCTAGTTTTGGACCACTCGCTGTCTTCATGAGATGTAAAATGGTAGTTTGTGACATGCCTGTGCAAATATACAGTATTCATTTTGGGTGATATAGTATATCAGCAACTGAATTACTCAAAACCAACCATTTTAAGAAAGAGTAACACCATTCGGTAACACTCTGGAGGCATTCACACCTTGGCCTGTACTAACAAAGAGTCAGAAGTTTTGTTTGCTGCTGCCTTCTGCTTTGGTGAGTCAGTGCCCAACTTTCTGTTCTTTCAGACCTTCTACAGCAACAAACCAGGTGATATTTTTCTCCCTGAATCCTAACAAAGTGCTGTGATCATGTGAACTGTAAAGGCTGGAACCTTTAATTGTGTACATAGCATAAGAGAATGGAAAAAAAAAATCAAACTGTGTAAAATAAAAACAGTGAAATAGTACATCAGACTGTCCTAATTACAGTATTTTCTGGTGGCCAATACTTTCCTGCTTTTGTCTGTGTGTCTGAGAAAATGCATATTCACTGATGCCCCTTGCTACATTTTTTTAGCACTTTGCAGGATTTTACTTTCAGAAAAGCTACTGCAGTTTGACTTTCAGATGCATTTTACCTGCCAAGTTTAGACTGATGTGCTAGCACTTCACATACATCTCCTGCAGTAGGTGCTTTAAAAATAGGCACAGATAACGAAAACTTTACCGGTTCTTGTATGTAGATCTCCAAGTTGCGATTGTTACTCCTCAATGACTGTTAGCTTGTATGTGGCAAAATGTTTTGACAAAAGCAGTATGTTTGAGAGATCAGGCTTATCAGTTCAGACAGGGCACAGTCAAATGCAGCTACACCTGTGCTGGCTTGTTCTCAAAACATTGTACTGGGTTTCACGCAGTCTTGGGTCGGTACAAACTTGGAATTAAGTGTTGTATTTTAATTTACTGATGTCTGAAAATGTATGAACTAGTCTAGAGACTGGATGAAACTGTGTTAGAAGTGGAAAAAATGATGACGAGGTTAAGTTTCAGTCACAGTGGTGGTGGCATCTTAGCACACAGGAGGCAACAGGGAGTATGTTTTCCATATAACAGCATGGCAGTTGTCCCCATCCATGTTCTACCTGAAATAGGTCGGCAGCTGCAAAGATGTAAGTGGACATGGGGCCTGGAAAATAGACCAGCCATGTAAATAGTCTGTTTTTCCAAAGGAAATGTTTCAAGAGTCAAATCATAGTAACAAACTACAAAACAAAAAATTAAGAACACTTTTTATTTGTTTTGAAGAACTCTTTGTGATTTTCCATATGTAATTTTTATATGTCTTTTTCCTCATCAAGATCATATGTGATAAATTGTCTTTTTTTAGTACATAATAGTTGATTAACCAGAACCAGTGTTGTTCTTTTTTCTGAGGGCTAAAGTTTATGTCCCTGAAAGACCATGGCAAAATACACCCTTAACTTCAGTAGCGCAGGGACGAGTGTTACATGAATACTCTGTGAGTCTTACTTCACAGTTTTTTAATTTTAATTCCATATTGCTGCATATATTTAAACGTGAGAGACCTGTGTTTTTCTACTTGTCTATATACATAATTTATGCCTTCACATAAAAACAGTGTAGATTCTCTTCTGAGCCTATAGGTACTGAACAACTCGATTTATAGACTTACTGAACAGTTGCATTATTTTTTATGCAACACTAGCAATTGTCTTCATTTTCAGAAGCTGATTTGTTAGTTATTAACTTTTTCCATAAGAAGAGACAAAAACTGAGTTTCAAAGGATAAACAACAATTTTTTTCCATTTTGCATGTGAAAATATTTTGCATGTAATAATTTTCTCTGCTTTGTTAATTACAGCTCACATCCATAAAGGTTCTCAGTAATGAATGACCTTGGGTTATGCAGCATATCTCTGACTGTTGATAGACAAAAATTTACACATTGACAAACATCTTTGTATTTTTGCAGCTGTTTAGGTATCCTTTGGATGTTTATATAGGTGCTCTTACAGGAGCTGGAGAAAGGAAAAAAGTCTGATAAGAATGAACAAACAGGAAAATGTGATTATGCTCATAATACCTACAGAACTTCCTCTCAGACCCATTATGTAACCTGTGCAGGATAATCCCAGCCGCGGCGTGGGGGACAGTCTTTCATTTCAAGCTGGGGCAATTTTTCATGCTGTTTACTCTGACACTGTTAAACAAACATTTAATCACGGTATTGAGGAATATATCTTTTACATTAATTTCAATAGCCTAACTTCCCGGTTTGTGATTGTTAGTTGCAATGACTAAGCCACCTACCTATATCTTGTATTTAAATAAAGGATATTTCTGTCAAGTACAGGTAACAGGTATTAATGTCAATTAAATTATATACATCTATAAAATCAATAAAAAACTGTATATATTAGCAGGCTCATAGTTTGCATCAACTGTAGGAAATGATATCCTGCCTTAATAGAGTAATTTAAGTGTAAAAAGTGTCTGCTTCTAGATGTAGCTTTAATATAGCTAACAAATAGCTATATATTGGTCTTTCCAAAGAGTATTTGTATTGCAGAACTCATAAAATAACAACAAAGGTAAGTATTTATCTTTTAATTCCAAATTTTCACTTCAATTTCCAGTTACAAAAAAAATTGTAATAAACTCTTTTGACCTGATATTTTTCAAAGAATGTCTTCATGAACAGTGCTGTTGAAAACTGAAAAAAATCAGGAAAGAAAGTACTGTTTCATGTATAATACATAAATTTAGCCATTATATAGCTAGATCTCATTTCATGGACATCAGATCCGCATAAAGCCAGTAATTTTTTTTAAATGGCTGCTCACACGATGCCAACAAAATGTGTGTATACACCTGCTGACTGTACAAAAACCAGTATTTGCATGTGAGGCATATAAAATATATTTGCAAAATTGGTAACAATGTCTGAGGTCATATTTGCACATCTAAAGTATCCATTCTGTACATGGAGATTCCTACTTCCTTATGGGTATGTATATACTGCCATGAAACAAGTTTCTTCAAGTATTATACTGATTTAGTTTAGGTGTCCTGTTCATCTGCCTACGGCTTAGTCCTCCATCCTCGGTTCTGTTTTGCAGTTGTGAAGTCTTTCTAAATAAGAAAGAAAAAATGTTAAAATCCACTGTGCTAAAACGAATTCTTAGATATTTCTGTTGTAGGGTACATGGAGGTAGGTATGCTTAACTAGGACACACTGTATTAATTGCAGAAGTGACTAGGTGAAATTCTATGGCCCATGTTAGGTAATTGCCCAACCTCTTAACCTTCCTGACTTTATAATTTATTAATCCAAATGTATCCTTTTTAAATAGTCCACTTATTATTTTTTCTATTTCTGTTCTACTTATTGCTTATGGTAGTATTTGCTTGTATGAAAGCAATTTGTTTAAGCTATTTGCATTTCTATTATTGACTTTGAAATAAGTTCCACAATCAGAAACTGAAGAATAGGAACATAAGTAGTCTATCAGTTTATTGTGTATTCTTATTCTGGAGTATATATAGCTTATGCTCATCCAGAGTATATATAGCCTATACTAATTGCAAAGTATATATAGTGCTATAACTCACTCCAGAGTAGCATAAATATCATGACACAGCAGCTACTCTACTGGATTTTAACTAATTGTGGATCAAATGCTAAAAAGTGTTAAAAAAAGATGTTAATAGCTGTCATCCCACTGTTCTGTTTGATTTCAAGTCAGAGATACCTGAGGATCTAATGGCAAGAGTGAAATCACTGCTGAAGCGAATTACTTTAAAAGGGGCAGAAGTCTAATATATATGCTTCAACATGACATTTTTGATGGTTAGGAGGATGGAATGCTCAAATAGCATCTGAGGTATGGCATCTGCTATGTGAGCACAGTTATTTTAGCAGCAGTCAACAGTTAGTTATAAATAATTAAGCTTGACACTTAAATGATAACTTATCCACACTGATTATATTTAACCTCAGATTTTGCTAAGATGTGCTGGTATATAGTTAGTTCATTTTCTGCTTTTGCAGAAATGTGAATGTCTTTGCAACTTTTCATTGACACAGTGCAATTTGCAAGGATATTCATATCCTTGTAATCAGCAATTATACATTGATTTTTCTATTTGTATATATGTAGCAATGTGAAGGTGCAAATTCTTACAGAATATGTCGATCAGAGTATGTAACAGGAAGACACAAAGCTGTGGCTGTGTTCTGAAAATTTTACTGTTGTAAACAGCAGTACACGCACAGAATTTGCAACAGGAGCAGGGACTAGAACAGTAAATGGAAAGTTAGGGGAGGCTAAATATTAGAATCCTTCTATTCCAACTAGTGAGAATTTGCAGTGTACAAGGTTAGGAGGAGTTTGTAAAACCAGGAGCCTCCTTGACACACACAAGGAAAATAAGCACGTTCAGTCCCTGCATCAAGAGAGCCTAGAGGGTACATGATGGAATGCCCCATGGTCACTAAGAAAGAAAACAGTTTAACAGTACTTCAAAAAGAAGAGGAAGCAGATGAACTAGATATAGTCCAGTTGCTTTTTCGAGAGGCTTTGCTTTGTGAGAAAAGAAGCTTGCAACTGAAAGAGTGCTATGAGCTAAAAGTAACTCTGCATTTGGTGGTTAGAGGGTCAAGAAAGTTTGCAGTGGACACTCAGTGTCTCTCTGATACAGAGGATAAGAAACTGGAGGTTTTCCTCTGGGTTTTGTGAGACAAGCTGTAGCCTATTTGAAACGGCTGCAGTAAAACAGAAGCTGTTTTCTCTCTAGGGAACAAAGGGCTCTGGCTTGTGGCTGAATTCATGCAATATGATACTCAGCATCTCCAAAAGGAAAAAAGTTAGACTGGCAAGTTTAATACAAGATTAAAGTTAACTTTCTAGTGGAATTAGAGACGGCAGTGGGAGTGTGTCTTTACTAGTGCATATCTATGTAGGATTTTGAACCCACTGCTCCTTCATTTAAAATCTGTTTTTCCTTGTAGAAAGAAATCTCTCTTTAGTGACAGATTAGGTCATGTTATGCCTGCACAAGAAAACAACGTTGTCCCTTCTCGCTAACAAAGGGTGCTTCTTAACATTTGTGCTTCTGAGTTGTTGTGTGTGAGTAGAGGCATTGTGTACGGCCACATCACCTCCTCCTACTACCTCCTACCCGTCATTGTCTTGCCTTTAGATGTCTGGCAATTTTATGCCTCAAGATGAAGCATATGCTAATTTTAAAAGTTATGAGCTTGTGTATACGAGAGATTTACAGCAGTGCACATGATACTGTTCTAATCTGCAGCTTAAGTATAACTCTCATTTCTGTAACTAGATTTTCCTCCGGAAGATTTATTCTTGTGGGAATGAAAACTAATTTGCATTGAAATAAATGTTTAGTTGCATCTGTGCCAAACTTTCTAGCAATTCTGCATTTGTCTTCCTGTTCTGCTGTCTCACCCTTCCAACCACTTCACTGTCCTAACCAGCCAATCCACCTATTGGTATCACCTCTGTTGCCCAAGGAATAGCACACCTGGACAGCACAAATGTCTGACGTGACCTCCCTGTCTGAATGCCGAGGTTTGGCCATATTCTGCCTTTTTCTATTCCACACTTGATATCAGCATAGCTAGCAAATACACCGTTTTAGCTAGACCAGTACAGTACTTTCCCTGAGCTAAAATCATGGATCGTATCAGTCTAGGAAAAAGTGAATGTAAGTCTTAGGTATCAGATACAGAAAATGTGACATATTGGAGAGTACTGCCATGGCAGCAGAGAAGCGAGGTTTCAGCTGAATTGCTGTGCAGTGCCCTTGTGAAAATAAGGTGCTGACAAGAAAGTTAAAAACAACCAAGCAATTCCATCAGCAGCAATTTCTTATGAATCTCTGCTGCACATTCCTATGCCTCCTACATCATCACCATCTTCTTCTTTTCTTCCCTTCCCTAAGTACTGCCTGAGGAAGAGACAGTGTAAGGTGTAGCTGGTTCTGAACTACATGTGGACTATTTGGTTGTAAGCCATATGCGGAGTAGTGGCAGAGCAAGAAAAGAGCTGAACTTGATGCCTATCTCAGTAAGAAGGGGTAGGGGGCAAATTGCCTTTTGGACTCTTTCAAGTTACCCAAATTTTCCTGAGTCGTGGAAAATTAATTACTTTGGAGACCTGGTAAAGACTGGGTGAACATTGGGCCATTAGTTTTAAAAGCTACCGGAGGAGGCAAACATTCTCTCTCTCTCTCTCTCTCTCTCTCTCATACGCACACACACACAATGTGATCACATTTTCTTTGAAAGCAAAGCTGAAAAAGACTGCCTTAGCATAGAAATAATGTTTATCAAGTGTGATGGATACTATCGTTTGCGTATGTGGTATATGTACGTTTTTAATTATCTAAGAAATTAGTTCAGTTACTTGCTGCAGCTTATCAAGAAAATCTTATCAGTCAGTTAGCAAGTTACTTTTTATTACATCAAACATAGGCTATTTTGATCAACAGAAACTCCCATTTGTGTTTCTTAAGCTTACAAAAAAAAATACTGCATCAATATGAAAACTTTATATTGGCGATGTGTCACATGGAGTATTTCATAAATTGGCAGTTGCTAAGCTCCTGAATTGGTAAAACTCATGGAAAAACAGCCATAATAGTAGCACAAACTTTAAGCTTACCACTAAGTGCAAGAAATTACATTTTAGATTCAAAAAATGCCATGTTAGAGCTGTAGGAACTGCATGTCTCCATTTCCCTTTCTTCATTATGTAAGTGGATGCCTTCCAGCAATCCAGAACATCATCATTCTCTTGCGTGATAGCAATTCATATCAAGGGCCAAGACTGACCCAGGCCTGGAAGGGGGGTTGCTCAGCTGTGTTATGAGGTCCATTAGCCCATTGGTCAGTGCCAACAGGGGATAAAAAGCATGAAGGCAAACATGGTCCTTTTAATTTTGAGTACTTTTACCTGTATTTTTTGTCATGCTTCGCTGAGTCTTCATGAGGAGATAAGTGTTTCTTTTGCTTTTTCATTGCATGAATTAACAAAGTATCCCTCAATATTGAGTTCTTTAGGGTGGTGAAGTAAACCAGCCTGAAAAAGGAAAACTACATTTACTTTATGCCACACTTTATTTTTTTTTTTTGCCCCCCCTTTTTTTTTTTTTTTTTTTTTTTTTTTTTTTAAATTCAAAGACAGCCCCAGTGACCTGTGCTGCCATTGTGTTTTCCTTATTTGAAATTAAGAACAGCACATCTGTAATCAAATGTGTCCTGTATTGCAGTCAGGCAGGAACCTGCTAATGATAATCTCTCTGAGGTAGGGTGGTTCCATAGAATAGTTTTGAACTAGATGGGAAAAGACATAAAAAGGATGCACCTCCAGTATTTCAAAAACAAACAAACAAAAAGAGGTTCTGGGAAGACAGAAGTTGTAGTAACATTTTTCTAATTTTTTATTGCTACGGAAATTTAATATTGCAGAAGCAAATATTAATAGAAGCAAAATGAGAAAGAAATGGACAGAAAGACGCTAAAGGAAAGCATCACAGTAACTACAGTAATGGCAGAGATGTCATTTTCAACAACAAAATGGATTACTATAACCAAGGCAACCGGACAGAGACTGTTGGTAGAGATATTGAGCAGGTAAATACTACTCTTGGAGATTATAGCCCATCTGGTTACCTTCTTCCATTTTTCTCTCTGGGATTCTGCTACTGTCACAGTGATCTTTTTTTTTTTTTT
>VXAA01006623.1:12308-49616 GCA_013399115.1 Anseranas semipalmata
TTTTTTTTTTTTTTTCAAGGCTGGAGCAGTTACATTCCTATAGACATGCTAACTGTAAGGAAAACTGTAGAAAATAAATGCCCACCTCAGTGTAACTCTGGAAAACATGAAACATCATTCTCATTTTTCAAATTAGGTGCACAGACATACTCCTGGCAGACTAAGAGAGAGCAGCATAAAGCATCTTCTCAGCTCTGCAAAATTTTCTTCTTTGCTCTTCAGAAGTCGTGAAGGACTGAGCATGTGCTTATCATTCAAGGCAGGTATTGCTTGCTGCTTCAAGACTCCTAATCACCATTAGTATTTACCTGTCAGTTTCCCAAAAGCATACACCTCTATCATCCTGCATCTGCTTTTGTGACAGCTAATTCTTTTCATACCGATAAAAGGTTTCATCAGCTGTACTGCAAGAGGAAAAACAAAGTCATCTGGAATAGAGGGATGCCAACACCATTCATGTCTAAAGCAAAGCTGTCTCTAACAAGTTAGTCTTGTCCCATTACAATGAACAGGTGAGAATGCCCGGAAATTTCAGAATTAATTTTTTTTTTGGGGGGGGGGCTAACCTGCAGTAATACATACGAAACTTAATAGTGATCAGAATGCACTGAAGAAGTGGTCCTTAGTATATATGAACTCTGAAGATAGATTATGAATAGGGTGTGAGTTCTATTAATTGTATGAATATAACTGGGGGAGAAGTAGAAGTTGTTAAAAGCCTTGCTAGTAGCTGCAGACAGCTCTACATCGACAGTCACAGAAGTAGATATGCCCATGTCAAATTCATGAGTACCTCTGGCAGCAGTGATCAGGGATGGTGTGCTAGCATATGATAATAGTTTTGAATCAATAAATGAGTCACATTGGCTTCTTGTCTTACGTTACCTGGGCTAAAATTTATGCAGGTGTTCAGGAAGAAGCTTTTTATAATGTTTTTAGAATTTCACTTGCAATCACAGAACAAGTAGACCACTGACAAGATTAAGCTATATATCCTCCCATATGCAGTAGAAACAGTCATCATGAAATATACACTCATGACAATTATGTGTACTGCAGAAGAAATCCCCTGCATGCGGAAGCAATGACTCTTAGTATACAGCAGGTGTTTGCTTGAACTGGTCCAGTTAGAATTAAACGCCTACACGAAGGCTTATATTTTTAAATACTCTCCCAAGTATAGCAAGACCATCAGCTGAAGAAACAAAAGGAGAGAAAGAAGGAAAAAAAGGATTGAAGTTTTTACTGCATAGAAATACTATAAGATTTTGCTTCAATTAATAGCATAATTGACTATAATGACATATCTGACATCTGCAATCTTTCTGTCATTGTGAGATTGAAAAATAGACAATTAGAGTAATTTCATTCAGCCTGTAATGCAAGTGGATAGAGTATTAAGATTTCTTTGGCCTGGAGTATCTGTTGTAATGATGAATATGTAGGCAGAATTCACACAATCGCTTAAAAATCAGCATGATCCTTCAGGTTCATGCAAAATGCATTCAGTAAAGCTCATTCAGTGTGCAAAGAAACTGCTTCAAATAAGGCACCCGCCTAAATGATTTCTCCAAGTTCTTATAAGTACAGAAAACATGTACAAAAAAGCAATCTTCATTTATCCTCTCAGTCCACATGTAATTCCATATAACTCTTACAGGGACAGGATAAAGAATCGTTGTCAAAGAACTATAGTGCAATTCTGAGGGTTAGGACAATTTGGTCTTTCTAATTTAGAATTTGTTGTGTAAATGACTTAATGATCAAAAGATAATTCATATAATACTATGTATAATATTTCTCAGATGTTAATACAAAGCAAATTGCAATGCAAGCCTTTTAAACATGAAGCAATACAAAATGAATATGAGCATAATAATCACTACTATCAGTGTTTCAGTATATACCCATTCAATTTAAGAGTAATCTCAGTGGAACATCAGAATTAAACAAAATGGTCAACACTGAACCATCTAAAAAGCTTTTGGAAGCACCTTCACATATTTATACTCTGTAACAGGATGGATACTGACTCGTACTGGATTTGACTGATGAAGATTCTGATCCCTTTGGTGAAAATGTTTGTATTAGAAATAATTTGATTTTGTTTTGATTTCTGTATTGCAGAGCAAATACAATATGTTGTCAGAACAAAAGAGTTTAATCAGTCCCAAACTTTTTCTTGAATTTTTCTTTGCAGAGAATTTGAAAAAGCCAGCTTTTCATTCTGATTCAGAGTGAAACAACATGTCAAAAACTCTATGTATTTTAGGAAACATGTCCAACTTTCATAGATTTCTACTCAATAAAAATAGTATTATAGTCGCAACCTTCCATAAGCTGTCTCAAAATTGTCTCTTCAAATGGTCTGATCCACTCCATGCTTTTCTGTTTGCTGTAGTGAAAGCCACATATAATTTGGCTTGTAGTTAACAGTGAATGTATGTTACACAATTGTTCATGCCCTCTGAATGTATAATTATGTAGCTGTTTCTTTTGAAAATTAAGATCAATATGTCTATTATTCAAAGAATACAAATTGGTTGGTATTATGCCATGAATATTTCTGCACACGTGGCAAATTGTCTAAAATTTACATAGAAACAAAAGAAAAGGTTGTGAGAACAGGGATTTGAACCGCCCAAAATACTGTCTTAAGAAAAAATAAAAATAAAAAGCACAAATGTTCTATCTGAAGGACTTTATCACAGCCTTTTCTTCAAAAATTGAACTCTTTCAGTGCAAACACTTACTTGTGTGTAGTCTGTATAGTTAAGATTTTAGCATGTTCAATACAATAATACAGCCTTTGTGATTTATACATTTCAGAGTGAGTGACCTGGGAATAGACTGAAGAATTACGGAACACTTTGTTCTTATTATAGATTTCACATTTTCTTTATTTGACAGTCAGAACACCTTACATGAACTAATTAACCTGATCTGGCAACATTCTCGGGTTATGAGGAGGAACTGTCTGAGGCTTAATCAAACAGTGTTGGTGGTTGGGATGTCCTGTGGGTGTTTGTCCCTGCTGTCGGAGTTCTTCCATATGCCACCAGTGGAGACTTCTTATTAAGACACAGAACACTTGTTGCCCTCCACCTGAAAGAAACACTAACATAAGTCAGTGAAATTTAGACACACACCCTCATACAGTGTACTTCATTTTCTGGATAGAGGTGAATCTGAACTACAGAAAAAAAAAAATGCATAGCAGCTTATGTGAAAACACTCAAATCCTATGCACTGAAACACAACACTAATGTCATCCAAATACGCATCTAAGGGCAGGTTAGGTTCCCTAAAATCAATATGTGAGAACACTTGAATAATATTTTAGATACATTGGAAAAGGAAAGAAACCCAAGTGTCCTGAAATTTTGGAGAAACTACTTTGAAGAATATTCAAATCCTTTTGAATCTTAGTATCCATTTCAGAAGAAATGAGTTGAGCACCCACTCATCACATATTTTATGTAATGATGTTAGGAATTCTAAAAGTAGCCTACAAAAATGAACTATTCAGTATTTGGGGATTCCAGATCAGTGGGGACATATTTGGAGAGAGTAAACAATGAGTACATTTCGAGCACAGAGGATGAGAAAGGACATAAACAGGAGATAACTGAGGAGGAGAAAGAGAAGACCAGGTAAACTTTAAATCTATACATTTCTATTAGCACTAAGTAAATAAATAAATAAATTGATTTTATCATATTTTGCCTGATTAATCTAAAAACAATTTTCTGGTTCTAGCAGTTAAAACTTAACTCTGATTTTACAAAAGAGTCATTTTTTATTGTTTAATCAATGTGAGAAGTGGAATAATTTTTTAAACGAACAAATGTCGCTGAAATTATTTAATAGACAGACAGACACCTGAAATGTATTTTTAAGCATGCTCTGTCAGGAAAAATCAGGCTATGCCAAAGGAAGAAGACTGTTCTGTATGTGTTCCTCTGTAGATCTTGGCTATACTATGAATTGGTTTCAAGTAGATGTCCCCTTTCTTGGTTGCAGAGTATTTGAATTTGTATGACAGTGAAACTCTGCTGAGGAAACTAGCTCCCATGCAAAACAGGGAAGCCATGTAGAGATCCCTGAGTAAGTTCTGAACAACCTGTTTCTGCTTGTGTGGTACAGCTCAGCACCGTCCAAAACCACAAACTCAAATCCTAGTGGCTACTTAGCTCAATGCTGCGTATGTCACAGTATGAATAAACTTAGAGAGAAAAAAGTAGAACAGAATGGATGAGGTACATGAGTTGTTCTTGTTGGACAGGTTGGCTGATAATAAAAAGTGTTGGAGGCCTGCATAAAGGTATTTGCTTTAAGATATATTTTTCTGCTGACCTTCTGACCTGTGTCTTGACAGGATATTATCTCACACTGCCTATCTGTTTTAGAGGAAGCTGTCAGTGAAGCTACTGCTATTCAGTCACTCATTTATTGGTAATTAAACCCAGTATCTCAAAGATGTTCTTCAGCGCTTTAG
The DNA here is from genome assembly GCA_013399115.1 of Anseranas semipalmata. Taxonomy (NCBI): domain Eukaryota; kingdom Metazoa; phylum Chordata; class Aves; order Anseriformes; family Anseranatidae; genus Anseranas; species Anseranas semipalmata. Next base: position 16,807 of record VXAA01006623.1, read on the forward strand.
TTTCTCAGCTATTGTGACATTGAACAAAAGTGTTATTTTTCATTAAGAGTCCCAGTAATTCAGTTTTTCTTATGCTTATCTCTCAGACAAATGCCGTTGTATCCTAGCTGACAAGAGCATTAATGTTTTTGGTATTCATGGGATGTTAAAAGTTTTCCCATATCACATGTTCAGATGTGTTGTTATTCACACAGTTTTAAAGGTAACAAATTTATCTAATGACTGTAGTTTTTACACTTTCATTTGTTTATTCTTCACGTTTACTACATTGCTGGATTATTGTCATTATTTATTGGTTCATTTCTCCAGTAAGACCTTGTACTATAGAAAAGGGTGAGGTTTGTTCAGACACATCCTTCTTAAAATAACCATATGATTGCTAATCAAGCAAGATAGTGATTTTTCTTTCCACTCTTTGTGTTTAATGGGCTTGGTTTGCCCTATCCTGCTGCTTTTCAAAGAAATTCAAACAGGAAGGGAAAAAAGCGTCCTTTCTTCCCTCTTCCAGTTCTTTATGATGTGGATAGCATTTATTTTCTCAAGTATATATTTTAACCTTGAGTTTACCTTACAATATGAGATTGAAATATGCCCTTCACAGAAAACCAAATCTCGAAATTTAGACAGTGAAATATGCCAAATTTTTAATGACAGTAAGGGAAAAGCTCATTTTTGAAGTGGAAAACAAAACCCCCTGTTTTCTGGATATTTAGGGAGTTGAACCTGAAAGGTAAAAACTGGCAAGGAAATAAAAAAGGAACCAGTGATATAGCATTTAAGAAGGTTATGTTTACAATAACAATTCCACAATTTTGATATCCAAGATATGTATTTATAATTGTTCATTGAAAACATTTCCTTGTTTCAAATTTACCAGCAGATTTTACAAGATAAAACAAAATACTCCAATGTAATTTTCATAAATAAAGACTTGGAAGGAGAGGGGAAGAAATCAGTACAGTGTAATTAAAAAAAAAAAAAAGCTGCATAATACATATGTACACACACACACACACACACAAAAGTTAGGATCATTAACCTTGATTCTGCCATTTTGTGACTCTTGAGAACTTTAACAACTTCATTGTCCTCTTGCTCTATTTTTCATATGTGAAATGACGAGATGAAAGGCAGTTATTTATTTTTGGTGGGCAAATGTGATACATAGAATCACAGAGTGGTTTGGGTTGGAAGGGACCTTACAGACCACCCAGCTCCAGCCCCCTGCCATGGGCAGGGACACCTCCCACCAGCCCAGGCTGCCCAAAGCCCATCCAGCCTGGCCTTGGGCACTGCCAGGGATGGGGCAGCCACAGCTTCTCTGGGCAACTTGTTAGAATGTCTCACCACCCTCATTGTGAAAAGTTTATTTTTAATATCCAACCTAAATCTACCCTCCGTCATTTTAAAAACATTGCCCGTTGACCTGTCACTATAGGCTCTGGTAAAAAGTCATTCTCCTTCTTTCTTATAAGACCCCTTTATATATTGAAAGGCTGCAATGCTATATGACCAGCATTTCCAGAGTGTTAGACTCCTTTATCACATACGTTCACAGAATCACCGAAGGTTTGAGATAGGAAGGGACCTCTGGAACTCATGTGGTCCAACCCCTGCTCAAGCAGGAACATCGAGAGCAGGGTCCCCAGGCCCACATCCAGGTGGCTTTTGGAGATGTCCAAGGAGGAGACCCCAGCCCTTCTCTGGGCAGCCTGCGCCAGGGCTCCGTCACTTGCACAGCAGTGCTGCCTGGTGTCAGAGGGAACCTCCTGTGCTCCAGTTTGTGCCCACTGCCTCTTGTCCTGTCCCTGGACACCACTGAAAAGAGCCTGGCTCTGTCCTCTGCACCCTCCCTTCAGGTATGCATTTATACATGCCATTGACATACTTTGCCTTAAGGGCACATTGCTGGCTCATGCTCAGCTTGGTGTTCATGAGGACCTGCAGTTCCTTTTCTGCCAAGCTGTTTTCCAGCTGGATAGCCCCCAGCATGTCCTGGTGTTTGAGGTTGTTCCTCCTTAGGTCAAGTCCAAAGTCCAATTTGCACTTCTCCTTGTTGAACTCCGTGAGGTTCCTGTCAGACCACTTCTCCAGCCTGTCCAGGTCCCTCCAAATGGCAGCATGACCCTCTGGTGTATCAGCCACTCCTCCCAGTTTTGTGTCATCAGCAGACTTGCTGAGGGTGCACCTCTGCCCATCATCCAGCTCATAAAGGAACATGGTAATTCCATTCATGTCACTTGAGAGTGGACAAGCATGGAATCAAACCTGTTCTTATGATAAAGCAGGTATAAAAAAATGCAATCTCACAAGACCAATAGTAAATGGCTGTTTTGACATTTGAGCCTGAGGTTAAAGCAAGATCTTTATATTGTATGAAGTTGTACATTGTCAGCTTACAGTGGTCTTCCTTCAGACAGAGTCCAGTGCATCTCTGAACCTTGGGGAATGAATGCACAACTTTCCTTCTCCAAATCTATGTTATGTGCAAGAGACTTCAGCAAGTCTTCCATCCATATGAAAGCTGTGCATTATGAGCTCTAATACTTGAAATCTGCATGCGTAGCGGTTCCACTAGAGAAGGTAAACTCTGTCCCGTTGCCATTTCCATTGGTCCTGTTTCTATTTAAATATATCAATAGTTAGAGGGAAGAATCAGCTGTCATCATAAGAACCAGGCACTTCCCCTTTAAAATTAGAACTTTCTCATTTTACTTTAAGTGCTAATGCCAGATAAGGGGAGGAATATGTAGCTAATTGCTGAAGGAGGACTAAAATTAGTGTTCAGGTTTAGGAGGATTTGGGGAGGAATGAGAAAGACAAATATATGGATGAGGGAAAAGCTCACATTCTCAGATGTGTCACATCCCTGGTTGATGTAATTGCTGAGGGTTAACAAAGAAACTAAATGCTGGACAACCAAGCTCGTTACCAGCGCTTCTTGACTTAGCTTGCATGCAACAGTTCATGTCCTTTGGCACATTGCATCTCACTTCCATTCTGATCCCTGGGCAGTCTGGTCTTTTGTCCTTCAATACTTTTGTCCTTCAATTTTTGTCCCACTGACTGAAAAACGGATTCTGCCAGAAAGACACGAGTGTAGGGTTCTGTTCTCCCACTCCTATGATGTCAGTTTTGAGAAACGGGTAAAGTATAATGTATATATATTTTTTGAAAATAGTAGGTGACATTTCACTTGTTATTACACTCAGTAAGGTCCCGAGTGTAAGCGTAGTGAAGTGTCATGTGACAGTTGATATCCTTCCCCCCCATACAGAAATAACCACTTCCTTTTGAAAAGTAATTCAGAGTATCTGAGTCATTAAGGGTCTGTCTTGAAATATCATTTCCATCACGTTGCTGTTTTTGTGGTTTGCTTATCATGTGAATTATCTACATCAGTCTTTTTGTCTGTTTCACATTTCACATTTCTCTCTTTTCACATGCCCTTGCCATCTCTAGGGAAAACAAAAACATAAAATTTTGAAGCAAAAGTCATTCTAGATTTTTGTTCCTTTGTTTCCAGTATTGTTATCTGACTTAGTAGAGTTACATTAGTGATGTAATTGGTAATTTCTGTCCACTGATTTGACAGGGGGAGACTGTTGCCTGTAGCAATAATAAGAGTAGCCTTAAATAAGAGAGCCAAGAAACCTGTTGACTAAATCAAGTAGAGTAACTTCAGGTTTAACTATTACTACAGTAATACTAATACTAAAAGGAACTGATAATGATAGGAAAGATAGTTGTATTGAACTTCTTCTCATTTCCTCCAGCGTTCCTTCTCTTGTAGCATTTTCAGTATCTTAGCTGTCTTTTAATATAAAAAGGCTGTCTCTGTCTTTTTACGTGAAAGGCCCCCAGTGTAGTTCAACAAACAAGTAATTCAGATTTTGAATCCTTTCTCTGTATAACTTGCCATCCAACCTTCCATTTAGATATATAATTTCCTCTTCTAGGAATGTGTTTCAAGCTTTCTTACCTACGTCAAATGCTTAACATCTGATTCTTATCGTCTCTTTTACTTAAACCTTTGCCAGTCTTCCAGTAAAAGAAAGGTAAAGTTGTTTCCTTTCCCTTTGTTATTACACTCTTTTCAGAGCTCATGTGGATATACTGACATAGTTTCTGTGCGAGATAACGTCACATGAGGAGATTTTTGAAAGCAAAAAGGGGCAGGTAGTTATTATATTAAATGTTGTAGCCGACAAGGAAAAGAAGTATGAGGTGAGGCTCAGCTGTGAGATAGTTATATACCCCATGAAACTTCACTCAGCTTACAGCTTTGGGATAGGTATTCTGAAACTAAGCCTAGAAACTTCAGTCAAGATCCAGAAGATGGATTGATAACTGTTTTTTAGATGTAAAAAAAATCTTCCAGAATTTGGGGGTTTTCAAGCGTATAGTTCTTACTTAAGAACAGTTGTACTGTAAACGTGTAACATTTTTTTTACATGTTAAAAAGCTTTTTTTCTGGCAAATAGTAATTAATATTCTACCTGACTGTGCATCTGCTCCTTGATAACTGAATTCAAAGGAGGGGGAAAGAAAGTAAATGCAGAATTCAGTTTCTGAAGTAACTATTTTGAAAGACTCCAAAAGGCAGTGGACCCTGTGGCACACTACTAAACACTGAAATGATAATTCCATTTCATTGTGAAACAAATAATTTGTTAGATCTCCACTCAAGGCAAATCCTCATTAGTAAATGAAGGTACATTCACTGCTTCAAATCTCACTTTCTCCACTTCAGATACTACAGCAGCCAATAACACAAGGTGTTAAGCTTACAGTCTGTATGTCCCTACAGACTACAAAATCTGCACAATTGTGAAAGGAAAGGACTGACGATTTTCTACTAGCCTTTTTTAGTGTACTTTTTATTTCGTTGTTAATCTCACTGCTGTTTTCTTGCAGCTGAAGGCTGATTGGATCACTTAAGGGATCATTAAACCCTTAACAATGACAAGGTCCTCTACCGGACAGCTGTGGAAGCAATTTTCAGAGATGTATGTCCTCCAGAAGTGATTCCAGAACAATCCAGAAGAGCTGAATAGAGCAGCTTCTTTCTTTGTGAGACCTATTTATGAATATTGCACTCAGTTTTCTTCTTCTTCTTTTTTTTTTTTTTTTTGATGCTACAAGCCTCAAGTGTATAAACAGTAGACCAAAACAAACCATGAAAGCACAAAGAACTGATACATCTGATGCACACTGAAAGCATATATGAGTCTCTGTGCATGTCATTCAGAGAGGAAATAAACAATAGCTTGCATAGAATTATACTGGGTAAAATTAATCTCTGCAGTAACTCCCTGACATTAATGGAGTACTTTTTTTTTCCTTTTTTCTTTTTAGCCAAAGAAGCATTATTTTCACATTTTAGTAAATAGAAAAATATGATTAATGTAATGTGAAGTCTGAAATTTTATATCAATATAAATCAAGGCATCCATATTTAGCTTTCCCAAAAAAGCTACTTCATTAGTTGGTCCAAATATATCCAAGCAGCATAAACAAAACTAATTCTTGTGTAGACCTTTTTCTTTAAGCTTACTAAATTGTTCCCCTTCTTGCCAAGTCAGGTAACCTTGACCTGTCAGATGGAGATTTATACCAGTAACATGCACCTTTTAGTTGTTGCTGTTGTTTGTTTCTTTGTTTGTTTTTGTTTTGTTTGTTTTGTTTTGGGGGTGGGTTGGGTTTTTGGAATTATGTGTTGATATTATATTTTTTGCTACAACTACTGAGTTAGAGCTTAAAGAACTATATTTCAATTTAATTAACTTTTCTTTCTAAAACTGAGAAAAGAAAAAATAAAGGAAGAACATAGAAAATTAAGCTCTTCCTGCCACTTGAGCTGAAATGGAGTTATCCTTTACCCTTTTACTTTGTAATAAGCTATCCAGAAGTTTTGCTGTTCTCTATTTAGTTATTCAAGGGCTCAGTACCTGACTGTGAGCTCAAATCTTTTAAATATATCTGTTGCTTTCTAGTCTTTCTTTTGATCACAACTAAGCAAAATCTAGTTTTGCATTCGCTGCAGTGGCGGACAACTGTGTTTAATCTTGCTAGCTTTTCAGTAGTTAGGCCTAGTTTCATATTTTACCAAATCAAAAGAACACTTTGGATATTTTTGATTCTGTAGAAAACGTGGACATACTAAGTATCTCAACATGGTTGAGAGAACGTCTGGACTGCAGTCATTCGTAAGCGGGTATAATTGTGAGTAGAGATACTGATCTGTACTACTGAGATTTAAGCTCTCTGTAGCATCACATAGCTTAACATGAACATCCCTTATTTCTCATGTACTTCAATGATAATATCTTTTTGTCCCAGATAAAAGGAAGCTTTGCTGCCTTTATTCAAACCCTAGAGAAATTAAAGATCATCAGAAAATAGACTGTAGTTCATGGATTTTACCTGATAAATGTTTAAGCCTCACTCTGTGTGATATAAATTACACCACCTATCATGTCAAGTGTGGACAACCATCTGAGATTCCATCTGATGCCTTCCAGCTCCTTACCAACTACTATCAGCTAATTTGAAGCTTCAGTTCAGATTTGACATATGGAACAAAAATATTTTACTAATTCGAACCTTCAAGCTTTTGTAATCAGTAATCATTAGTATCTCCTAGGCAACTAGTTCATGTGTTTTGAGTCCATAGTTGAAAACAGTAAAGCAATTAGATATGTCCCCAGGCTACATGAGGAAAGGACTGTAACAGGTGTTTTTATTATTTTCCTTTCTGCAGATATAATATTTTGCATCTGTAGTCTATGCAGATATAGCAGTGCTTTAGAAAGGCTGATAAACACAGAAGGGCTAGTAGAACAGGTTATTATTTGAAAATACATCAGGGATATAGATCCAAGTTCTTATTAATATTACTTGTCCTGTTTTCATTTTTAGTTCTTCTAAAAGGAAGTGCACCCACGTGGAAAAAATGTATGCTTTCTTACCTAAGCCGAACAGTCAAGGTAATAAATGAACCCTCTCACAGACCATTAGGTACATAGTTCAATAATGCCCAGTATTTAAATGCTATGTAAGGATCAAGGTAGAGCTGAGAGAAATGGATACTCGTAACTAAGAATATTGGCTGAAAGAGGGCAAAGATTGGAACAGTCCTGTACTTAAAGATAATATTTTATTTGAAGAGATTGCACTAACAGAAGGACTAAGAAGTTTTTTTTTTTTTACTTGGAATATTGGAGCTGCTACACTGTATTTTGTTTGTTTGTTTGCTTTTTCACAGCTCTTCTTATAGCATCATCACTGCATTGTACTTCTCCATTGTATTCTTTTCTATCTGGCTGTCTTTCACATAGAAATCAATGTAAAGGGAGTACAAAACAGCACTGTTACTTGCAGCCAAATGAAGTAATGTGGTTAATGAAAGGCCATTAACTCTGTAGACAAAAGATCTGAGTATGTTCTTGCTTATCTACTTTATGACCTTCATTCAGTCAGTTCATCTCATTGCAACACTTTGAACTCTTCAAGCCTCTGATTTTCCTTCCATCTCTTGATTATTTGGACTGAGTTTCTTCTGGGTGCGGCTGCTCCTCTTGCTGTTCTTGTGCAATATGTCATGCAATGCAGATTGACATCAGTTCTGTCAAAATGTAAGCTAACAATAGTACTGCTTTCTCTGTCATTTGAAGGTGGTTCATCCTTGTGGAAAACTATTTGCTATGCAAGCATCCTCCATTGTTTGGCATGGATTTGGCTCTATTCATGGTTGTTTGTCCTTTTCCACTTCGTAACAGTCTTCTCTTATCTGTCATCCAATTACATTAGTATCTCTATTCTCATATTTTCTTGGTATAATATTTGATCTAAGCTTCAGAAAGCATGCTTACATATGAAAATTATAAAAATAAGGCATGTGTGAAGGATGGGAATTCTGATGTAACAGATGGGATGAATAAAACCTGGACACTGACTACAAGTAGTTTATGGGAAAGTTGTGAAGCAAATAATTCTGTATGTCTTCTTGCAATATTTGAACTGATGATGTCCTTTTAAATCTTTCACCATACACTCTACACTGGGGCTTCGGTGACTTAAAATATGTAAATAGAAACAGTTGCATAAAGGACATCATAGAAACATCAGCCATGAGAACTTTGTTGCATAAAAACGAGGTATGCTAAGAACAGAGGTTTTTCTATTGTTGATGAAATTGATTGCTTTGAATAAATGCAGATAGGCAAGAGTTATAACAAAGTCATGAACTAAATAGTTGCTTAAAAATAAGAGTCACATAGCGCTGCTGCACATGACACCTTTCCACTAAAGTCTGTATTTGTACGTAATTTGTAAATGATAGGCAGGTTGATCATAGTAAGCTCATTTCAGATGAACACATGGTCATGATTATAATTGGTTGCTGTTGTTGACAGAAAATCTCTGTGGCTGATAAAGCCATAAAGAACAGGAAGAAGCAATAAAAAGAAATTAAAACAGTTTTTTTAGTGACTATGGCACCAATCTAAGGAGTCTGTCATCCTACCTGGTTTCCAAGGAATGCTTCTGAAGACAGGAGAGAACAAATACCATTCTTCTATTAGGACTGTCTGAACTGGCTGATGTACATTCGTATGGGAAATCACAAGTTAAATGGGATACTAGGTTGAAGGTTGCATATGCCTGCAAGAAACTGAAACATGAGCTTTGTCATAACTGCATTGCTGAAAACTGCTAAAATGTAGATTACTAGATTGAAATGAAAGGAATTCCCTGAACATATTCTGCCATCAAGGTCTATTAGATGTGGTTGGGCTCAATGATAAATCATAATACATGTATGTGTACGTACATATACATTTAGGTGTGTATCTACATGTACATATATACGCAATAGGGTTCATCTTATTTAACCATAGCTGTTTATCACAGATATCCTGTCCACTGCAGTTGAGTGAACTATTTATAATCAATGGGGACACATAAGGACCTCCAGTAGGCATTTCACTTTGTAACAAGACAGATGTCAAAGAGGGGTTGAACCACTTTTTGGAGGGTACCTCCTGACAATACCCACCCTAATTTAAACATTCAGCTTCTGGCCAGCTTAAACAAGGTGAAGTGAGTCTCACCCACTGTCCCCCACAATTCGAGCTAGGCTGTCCTCGCTGTTCAAAAAATACACGTTTTTTACCTCTGTCTCTATCTTCCAGTTTCTAGACATGGTGTCTTGTTATACCATTGTGTGCTATGTGGAAGAGCTCTCTCTTACTATTTTTTGGTTCAAATCAACAGATTATGGTGAAAGGCTCACTTGGATAAGTTAAATGGATTACAGCCCTGTAAAGAGCCACATGACTTTTGTTCAAGGTTTCTTCATTTTTCATACCACACACTATGCCAGTGCCTCCAGCAACAGCCAAAATGTTACCATAACCTTCCAACCTGTATTTTCTCATTTAAACACCCAGAAATCACAACATATTTTTGATTTTATAACAACAAGCTGGAAAGCCGTATTTGGATTGTTTATCCGTCATGACCAGCAAGCCTTCCTGCCGAAGGCTGGGAATTGCCTGTCCGAGAACCAGCTGCTAACTGTGCTACCTACAGCAGAAAAAGCAGGCAGTCTGAGTCAGGAGGATGTCAGATAGGAGGCTTATTTGCCACCCACCCACATATGCGGTAACAACCTAGCCTTCTGTGGCAAATACAGGAAGGTTGTTTGGCTTTTGCTGAAAGCAGGGGGAAGCATGCCTGTATGTTTGCCTGCTTTCATGTGAGGGTTGGGGTAGGCTGTTTGTGTATCAAAAGGAAGAAGAAATTGCCTGACACCTGGATATGGCTACAGTGATTGCCAAACTTGAATCCTTCTGCTGGATATTATCAGAGGGGACAAAATTCAGGTTAAAGGAACAAAATCCATTTAAAAGAAGAAATAAATGAATCTAAAACTTGAGAGGTTTCTGTTATTTGACACAATATAGGTTTTTATTCAAGAGATGCAATCTGTTTCTCAGTAACTTTAAGAAACACCTAGTTTTTCCTCAAATTGTGATCCATTTTATTGATAATTGGTCCTATACCCAATAGTGAGATGTTAATATTGACATGGGATATGTCATTTGCACCAGCTTTACAAAAACTCATAAGAATGTTCAGTTATTGTGACACATTCAGACTGACTGTACAGGTAGCAATCAGGTTTTCAGCTGATAGAGCTACTTGTTAGAATTACCCTTTCACTGATGTAGTGAAAAGTGTTTTATCTCATTCCCCAAAGACCATATGACATTGGAGTTAAAAATGGAATCTGTCATTCAATCTAATCTGCACTGTATTTTTTTCTTCCAGAGGCACTGGACTACTTATTGACATGATGTTTTGATGATAGAAGAACAGAAAACAGCTTTTCTTTTAAGTCAAGTATATTTTAGAATTCTTTAGCTGCAACAAAATGCTTAGTACTAAGCTATACAATACAAGTATAAGTGAAACTTAGCCAACAAATTTGTTAGTCTGCACAGAAAGTGTCATTAGTATTGCATTCATCCTCCCATTAAGGATCTGGGTTTCAGATTTCATTTCAAGGTACATTCTTTCTGCAATAATCCAAGCGGAACAGCTGAATTTAAACTTTCCAGTTTTGACACAACTTATACATAGCGCTTGTCAAAGCAATATCGGCCATCTCCACACATCAACAATAGCCTTCCAGAACCTGATGCAGATCTTGTTCAAATTACTGAAAAGCTATTTGTTGACTTCAGGAGGTTATGGATCTTGCTTTCAGATGTTAGCAAGAGAGAGCTTACCACATAAATTTATTGCCAGTGTCAAGTGCTAGCACTCTCTGTACAAGACTGGTGGAAGCTTTGTTTCATAAGAACATTTGTCTTTGAGACATTGTGTTTTGAGAATTGTGAGCTTGCTTGAACATAGTATGTCATATTCCACTGAATGAGAAAATATTTCTTTGGGTGAGGGTGAATCAACTCATGTGTCTGTGTTAGTCACCCAGGATCTGTCTTGGTGCAGTACAGTCAGCTCTTTACCTTTAGAAAAGAAACCAGTAATAAGCATAAAGCAGATCATCCTCCCCACATTTGTTTCTGTAAAGATGGCAGAAACGCTTATATTTTAAAGATAACCAAAAACAAGAAAAAGGAGCTAATTTCTCCATAGGAATACAATGCATCTTCTTCAGGTTTGTTTCATCTATTCTAAAAATTAAAGTGTTTATGTTTGCTCTAAGAATGGCATGCATCCATAGGTACCTTTTAGTAATAGTGTTAGTTTCCATCTCTTGTATTCAGTGTCTTCTACAATGTAGACTTCTGATCTGCTCTTTTTACTTCTCTTTATTCCAAGTTTATAGGGAGTCTAAGGGAGTCTGACTTTGGTTCCTTGCATGTAGTAACATATATACACATTGCCTTTAACTTGTTTGTCCTTTTGCTGCTTTAGCCAAGGTGAACCAGACACTATCCTAACACATGCATACTTTATAACTCTTCTGACTCTTCTAATTTTTAATTCTCTGCCAATCCTGTAAAACTTGTTTTTTTGTTGCTGTTGTTTGTTGTTGTTGTTTGTTTGCAGAAGAACTGGGAAAATTATCTAGACTCTCTCATGGTAATGAAAAAAAAAATTCTCTTATTTTTCTTATGGTGTTACTCTCCTTGTAAAATTAGATTATCATTCATTTTTCAACCAATCTCTGAATTTTCTAAGAGATTTATCTGGACGAGGACTGTGGGGTAGTTGTTTGAGATCTTGACCTTGTTTTTGTTGCAGCTGTTCAGCTGCTTCTATGGCAGAGGTTGCCCATTAGGCTTATCCCAGCAATGCTTCTGTAGTTTACTGAAAGTCTCAGCCTTTGTTGCTCCACACAGTTCAGTTGTTCATGTTCTGTCTTCTAAACAAATATATGAAGTCTTGAGTTAGAATGTAATGGACATTGATGTGGCTGTATTCTCTTTAGTTCCTGCCAGCTGTTCAGCAAGACTTCATTTTTCTGCCTTGTTCAATGAAGCAGTAAGAAAAAGAGACAGTGAGTATATGCAATACCTCAATGTTGATTTACAATAGCATTGGTTTTCAAGGACTGGCAACTAGTAGCATCTTGGCATTTATATTCCCTGCCTGAATGCAGCTGTGCCAAAACAAGATTTATCATACCATATTTTCTCTTTCAAAGACAAGTACCTTTGGAATTATATGCTATAATCATCTAGGAAAAAAATGTCACATGCACATCAGATGGTGGTTGACCTTTTGGGCATTTTCTTCTATAATGAGATTAAGTCTTATTTAGCAGTTATTGAGATGAAATGTTCTTTCTTCAGGCATTCTTTGCTTTCCTTGATATTTCAGCTATCATTATTTCTCTGGCTTTGGCTTCAACTCTTTAATAACATGCAACTGTATGTTAACTGCAAGTATCTGACTCTGAAAATGGTTTCTCTGATGTGACACTCATCCTCTAAGGATGCCACTGAAATCGTTCCTTAGGTTATCAGACAGCCATCAGTACTTGCAACGAATATGGTGTTATTCTTCTTAATAGGAAATGTGCAATGTTGACTAATGGGCATTATCCCCTACTTCTTAACAATTTTCAGTGTAACAGCCACATCTTTCTTAGCTTCTTTTCTTTTATGTTTGTTCCTTATAATACAGTCAAGAGAATGTTAATAATAATAATAATAATAATAATAAAAACGAATAGGTAGATCCAAATGTGTATTTGAAAAGGGGGTTAGAGGATACTATAACTTCAGGAATCAATCAGCTTAATTAGTTGTCAATATTAGATTTTGCTGCTTAAATTCAACAACCCAGTTATCAAAAACCTGGACATCAGGGAAATCACCATCATTTAGTTCTACCTTCTGTATGGTGTTTTCCTCTCTTTCACTCATGTTAAGTTCACAGAGTAAAAGCTGACAGAGAATGCTAAAAAAGAGAACATTTTCAGCAATAACATAATTGAGTGAATTCCAATCTATTGAAATAATAACTGTTAAGTTTTCTTTCAGCCCCACAGTGGAGCCCTCCAAAATTGCAATGCTTTTGGACAGTTGTGTTTTAATATGTTCCACAGGTATGGATACAGCCATGCCCTGCAGGCACCTGAACTGCTCATGCTGTGTGAAACAGTGCTTGAGAACTTCAGGTTTAGACCTGAAGTTTAGACCTTAGACCTTCTAGAGATCAATTTCACAGTGATCACAATGACAGTGCTACTGATACATTCCTTTGACCTTTTAGCATTAAGGAGACAAATGTCTTCTGCATGGAAAGAATATAGTTCCACAGACAACTCTCTGTCTTCTCTTCCACAGAATGTTTGCTTCAAGGGATTCAATAGGACTAACTGATCATTGTGATCTGTTATTAGTCTTTTTAGAGATGCAGGTATCTTACAAATTATTTTTTTCTCCTAAGTAAAACATATTGACCTTCATTTTACAGCAGCTTTTCTAGTAACCACAGACAGAATTTTGTTCTGAAGGTGAAAAAAAATTAGCAATGAAAAACAACAGAGTCCATTATCTAAGCAAGTTTCAGTGTCTTTTATTGCTGTGATGTTGCTACTGCTTAATTGGAAAGTACCCAGAGCCACCTATTAGAGGAATCTGCTGTTACAACATGTAATGCTTTGAAGCTTTTAATTGGAATAGTACATCCTACCCTCATTTTTTAATATCTTCTGCCTGAAAATGAACTAAAAATGCAAGTATCTGTTGCAGAGTTGAAGGCCTACTGCATGTTCTTATGTTATCAGAAAAGTCTGTCATTACTTCTAATGAAAATAGTTCATGTCACCAGGTCCTCTTCATCTCAGCATCCTTCCTTGTGGATTTTTTTCCATTTTTCCACCTGCTGCTGTTTGCTTCCCTGAACTTCCTTGTGAGACTCACCTGATTTGTTTCAACAGACTGTGGATAACCTCTTACCATAGATCTGAGGCTGCTGGGCACTCTCACAAAAACTTGTGATCAAGACTGGTTGCACCCTCTGTAGCATCACTTCCACCTATTCTCAGGGACTTGCCACTTCTCACTCTGCTCCACGGGCAGGTGAACTGTGTTTCTGACAACAAAACTGGTTGATGTCACTTCTGGGGAAAAAAATAAATATGTCTTTCGTTACTTGGACCTTCCATATTGTATTGGAGATGTACTGTTGGTTTCAAGGAGTGTTTGGACAATGCTCTTAAGGTATATGGCTTAACTGTTAGGTTGCCCTATGTGGAGTCAGGAGTTGGACTCGATGATCCTCGTGAGTCCCTTCCAACTGAGGATATTCCAGGATTTAAGTGCTAAAACCACGGTGTGTTTAATCATTGTGGTGGGATGACTGCAGCTAGCAGCTAACCCCATGTAGCTCACTGCCCCCTACATTGGATGAGGGAGAGAATAGGAGAAACAAAAGTGAGAAAACTCATGGGCTGGGTTAAAAATAGTTTAATAAGTGAGGGAAAGAGGAAGGAAAAACAAAACAAAACAAAACAAAACAAAACAAAACCAAAACGAGTGATATAAAGGCAATCACTCACCACCTCCCACAAGTAGACTGATGCTCAGACAGTGTCTGAGCAATGGCTGCATCCCCTAGAACACCCTCCTCTTAGGTTTTATTCCTGATCATGACATCATGGACTATCCTTTGGCCCGTTCAGGCCAGCTGTCAGGGCTGTGTCCCCTCACAGCTTTTTGCCCAGTCCAAGCCTACAGGCTGCAGAGGCAGAGCGTAAAAAGAGAAAGCCTTGAGTCTGTGCAAGCACTGTTCAGTAACAGCCAAAGCACTGGTTTGTTATCTTTTAACCACAAATCCAAAACACAGCAACATATGGGCTGCTAAGAAGATAATGAACTTCACCCCAGCCAGACCCAGTACAATCAGTAATAACTTAAATATTACTTATGATAAGGGGAGAAGAGAAAAGCATATGTAGAGCTGTATAATGTATTTTTGAGGGATATGCAATTTAAAAAAATCATATTTTTTGGTAAAAACTAAAACATTTCAATCAAGTGAGTACCAATTTGTGATGGGGAAGTACCAGCAATATTTCTTTGTGGAAGATGCTCATAGCATATCTATACTTCTTCAAATACTAAGTCATTTTCTTAATAATGTTTGAGTGGAAATAAATTGCAAAGCAAGTTAATTCATTTTTTACCAGGGCATGTAGTGACAGGACAAGAGGTAAGAGTTTTAAACTGAAAGAGGGTGAATTTATACTGGATAAGGCAGAAATTTTTCACGATGAGGCTGGTGAGACACTAGAACAGGTTGCCCAGAGAAGTTGATGCCTCATCATTGGAGGTGTTGAAAGTCTGGTTGGATGGTGCTTGGAGCCACTGTGCAGTAGGACTTCTTTTCAAAGTTATGTGAACACAGTTATGCTAACCTAAGTATTGAATCCACACGTGATAATAGCTGTATTAACAAAGCAATCTGCAAGAAATACACACATATATATTTAGTTTTTTTTAAAAATGGAGTTTGAAAATTTTATCTTCTGCACACAACTTTGAAATACATTCCTTCATTTTCCCTTGTGCTGTTTTTAAAACCTGTATCAGTTGGTAGAATGTGCCTACATTATTAAAAGTTACTGCTCAACAAATTTACTTTGAAGACTTGTAGCCTGTGAACATACATACACTGAGAACAGAATCCCTACAGCCACGAGGTAATAATTCTGGAAACACATTTTGAGGGAAAAAGCCAAAACTTAAAATTTATATATACATGAGTCCATGTAGCAATTTTACAGGCAAAGAAAGATGGCAGTTTATTTGCATTTAATTTTCAAAGGTTTATATCTCAGTTAATGGAATGTCTGTAATGAGAGACATCTTAATGCCCAAGTCTGCATTGAGTGATGGCTTTTTTGTTGCCAGCAGAACTGTCCTTTCTTCCTCCATCCTGGTTATGGTTAAACATGCTAACTTGCTTGCCTTTACTGAGCTTCTTAGAGCATACAAGTTAAGCTATGATATATCCGTTGTACAACACAGAGTGGGGACTTTTAAAGCTAGCCTATTACTTCTTTTCTGTGACCTTATTTAAAGGTGGGAACGATTACAGAGTGGCCTTTTATGTGGCCTTGATGGCAAAAGTCAATGTTGTTCTCTATAGAGTTTGTTTTATTAAACATCACATAATCTCAACAGAGACACTGCGATATTTATGGCTCAGTTGCTCATGTTTCAGAACAGATTGTTGGAGGTTGGTTTGGGAATTTCAATGGTCAGAGTGTTCAAATTTAGAAGAATACAAACCTGATGTATTTGGCATGGTGCTTGCCACCACTGACTGTAATGCACCTGCAATACACACAATTTTCAAAGAGAAGGGTATCTACTACACAGATGGCAACAACAATTCCCAGACTTTCATTTGAGGAGGCAGATGGCCTTAGACTTAGTAAGGAGTTAGCACAACTGCTCTTGAGACAGAGTAGTGGTTAAGATTCAAAAACTGTTAAAACTGAGTCTGGTTCTGGTTCATAGCTAGCCATTTTGATATGGTTAAATCATCTGTTAGGGTGACTGTGGTGGAGGCCTGGGTTGTCCTGAGATGTTTATCTGCTGACTGTGGTCATTGGAAATGTGCCTGAAATAACTGTGTTTTGCAAAAAGTGGATATCCAGACTGCATTGGGGCATATATGAAGGCAACAGAAGGTCACAGAAGATAAATTAAAGCATTTAAATTTAAAATAATTTGTAAGTTTGAATGGGCAACAATTTTCCATCAGTGCAGCATAGAGCTGAGATATTACATACATTACTGACCAAAGCTTTATATCTCTCCTTTGAGTTATATAATTCATTTAAGAAAAAAATCTCTTTTGAAATTCCTGAATGGGAAATTGTTTTCAAGCTTTTGAGGATGTCTCCTCAAAATGTGATCCGAGAATGACAGTAACTAACGTTTTCACTTAGTTTCTTTCCTAGAAAAAGAAAATTCCCAAAGTTGATTTCACCTCCCGGAAGCAAAAGCTCTCTGAGCTTCACACCCAAGTGATATCCTTCAGATAATCCTTTCCCTTGCATGTTCTCTGCAGCGATAACGGTAACAGGCTGCCCTTTTTTTCCTCCAAGGCATTTGCCATTACAGGCGTTCATTCAATACATCTTCAGTATGAACGAGCTTCCAAATAACTTCCAGTTTATGTCCCATGGCTTCCCTGTGGAAGTATCATTGCATTTAGTGCAGTAGCCTGGGCCCTTTGCATGGCGCGATGGTTCAGTGACAGACCTTTTTCTCTGTTTGATTTGCTATTTGACAAAGCCAAGTAAAGTCAAGTACAGTCATTAATTCACTCCAGCTCCTTTGCAGCCACTCAGATTTAGCATGGACAGTACCTACTGTTGTCACATGGCTTTACACAGCATGCTGATTAGTCAGGATGGAGCAAGCTACTGACTAGTTCAAACTCTGTCGTACCCTAACTCTACAGCAGAACTGCGACTTAACAGAAGCAGCTAGTAATTCTCTTTCTCCACCTGCAGGGAACTCTTTTTCCATTTAAATTTGTGTGTTCTTTACCCTTAAACTCCAAGTTCCTTCACCCCAGTGGAGAGAACGGATTTACTCCCATTCAGGGATCTTCCGTTAAAGTATTGTCTTTCTGCTGAAATTTGTACATTTCTTAAGTTAAACTAAATCAGTGTCATCGCACATCATAAAAACAAAATTATACTAAAGAACAATGAATAATCCACAGTGTCATTCTCCAGTATACAATGTCAAGAAATCCTGATCCAGAGTCATCTCAAGAGTTTAATTATTCTGCACTCAGCTCTTGTTTTTATCTTCTCTGCTAAATGAGTTCCTGCATGGCAGCCAAAGGAAGTGGTGAACCACCCCCGCGGAAGACTTTATATTTGGTTTTAAGAATACTTTTCTACAAGCTTGCTGTGGTTGCTTCAGCAGCTACTGCTAATATTTTGCCTCTTTTTAAAGTGGAAAAAAAAATCTTCTAAGTGGCAAAAAGTTAGAGGTATTGCTAGTATTCAAGTTGTGCATTAGGTTTAACAGAATTTCCGTTAAAAAGGAGGTGATATAGGTAATTCTTTGATATGCTCCAAGTTACTGATGTGATATTGCTGTACAAAAACTAGTAAGAAATCCTCTGTGTTTCCTGTTGAAGTGTAACTCTAGGTGAAAGGTTCTATGTTACTGCATTGTGGAAGTGTGCATTGCATTGTGCCATGACCTTTCCTGGTATATAATCTCCCAGGGCTTTCATTATTGAACATGTAGTTTAATTTGAGAAAGCAACCTACTCTCAGACCATGGTTACTCTCGGCCTAATATGCTGGAAAAATAATACCATCATGTAGCAGAATGAGGTGCTTGTCTTCTCAATACAGAAGAGTTGTTGCTTGACAAGGGAACTGTGTTAGCAAATTTTGGTTTCTCACTATGCTCTTTCAGTGCTAAGTACAATTTGCAGGTTCGGGTGGATGGAAAGGATTCATAAACTTGGATCACATTTGCTGAATAGCTTTGGTCACAGAATATATCTCCTTTGTTCAAAATTCCCCCAAACCTCAAACCACAGAATGATTCAATTCCAGTCACAAAGTTGAATGAGCAACTTTGAGACTCTAAAAATATTGAAATCAATGATTATCACTTGTGTATTCTAGAAGCATTAGTTTCCTGTATGAGACGGTTCTTTTTTTGAAGCTGAACTCAATTCCACTCTTGCAGTGAACAGTCTCTGAACTGCAATTGCCCTAAAAGAGACATACACTTCTTAATAGTCAATAAATTATAAATTATATTTATTAGCAATTTTATATTTAATATTTAATAACAATATTATATTTAATAGCAGGAAAATACAACAAATGCCTTATATGTATGACAGCTCCCTTCTTATGGAACAACAGAGATACTATCAACTGGGAACAGCCCTCTGTGATGTAGGTACATGGTGCATGTAGACAAGCATATGTTCAGACAAGCTCAGTAAGACTCTGGGCCTCCCAGCCTCTGTCTGTAGGTTAATGAATAAACCACTGTCCATGTAGACATTCCCTTACTACTGTGCAACAACACAAAAATTTTCCTTCAGGGTGGAAATGGAGTCCTGCCTTTGCTTCATTTCTGGGTCTTTGTCTTATCAGTGAAAACAGACTGTTCAACTGATGCCCTCAGTTCTCTGTGTTCGCTGTCTTTTCACTCTGTGGTGGTTACAAGTTACCTTGATTCACTCACCTAACAAATAGGTTTTCTGCTTAAAAGCTTCACTAATATTTGTTTGTTTCCCTGGTTTGGTCATTTATTCTAATATAGTGCACTAGACACTGGTAGATGAATTGTAGTCAGTGACCATGAAATCTTACTGTATATTTCATTTTAATTTTCCTTGACCAATGTAGTGTGTAGTTAATAGAGAGGCTGCATATAACTATTCCAATAACACCATTTTTTTTTTTTGATTCAAAATCTATCAAAGGAAAAATTACCACAGTAAGGATTTATTCTTTTAAGAATTCCATATTTTCTACTTTTGCAAGTCAAAATTCAGATCCCCATAGCTTCAACCATGCAGAAAGTATCTCTCTAGAAGTCAAAGTAACAATCTCATAGATTCAAGAAACTTACTTTGTTATTATATCTGTGCATGAACAGTAGTAACTGAAATGAAATTTTAAATTGTATGTCCTTCAGCTTCTGCAGATCATTTAATTCCCTCTATGCCTGCTTTTACCGTTGCTGGTCTAATTTTTAACTTCAGCATGACAGTGTTCTGAAATTAAAAAAAAAAAAAGAGATAAGAATTAAACTCTACCAGAATCAAATCTAACTCATGCATTTAAATGTACCGCATTTAACAAATTCAGTTAGTGAAGTCAAAAAAATTGTAGTCTTTAGTCCTTCTATTTTTATTTTTTTTTTCTCACTGGGTTTATCTCCCATAGGGTGGGATTTCTATAGATTGTGTACAAAGTCACATCTGAAAAGTTGTGTAAATATGAAATGTAAGTTTCATTTGTATGTATCAAGTTATTCGTTCTGATAATAAGTCACAAAAATGATTTTTTTTTTTTAAAAGAACATGTTTAAAATTATGGTATTGTTTTGTATACTTCAAAGAAACAAGATTTTAATGGATTTATTTTTCCTTAAACATAACTCAACTTATTAGTAAACTTTTTGAGAACAAAGCTCATGCTGTTCATTCTTTTGATACTATTTCTGTGCAAAATACCACGAGAGAAGAGATTTATGCGAAAAGCCTCACAAACTATTTTAGGCACTGAATTGTATGGACCAGATTTCCTGAATTTAGCTTCTGTAGCTAAACTTAAGTGAGAAGCTCTTTGCTGGGCCTCATCCCTCCATCAGCCACCAGTGACAGGACACCATACCATCTCTTGACCCCATCTCTCTCTGAGCCTTGGTCCAGGAGGACTGGTGAGGCAGAACTGCATGGAAAGGTGGTTATAATAGATGAGATTTTTTTTTTTTTTTAAGAAGGATCTCATCCCGGAAGCAAATGAATTGTACAAAAACAACGCTGAGACCAGTGTTAGATGATGGAAAATGCTGTGAGCCAGAATGTCCATTGATTCAAAAGTTGTCCTTGGAAGGGTCCTCAAGAGACCAATAGCCTTATCCTGCACAAATTAAATTGAGCAACACTTGAACTGTTGTCAACAAGTGTTAATTGAATAAAGATTGGAGCCACATGCAGCCATTTGGAGTTCAGCTCTAATAATACAGTATTTCTAATTTCTTAGCAAAGCCTGTTCGCACTGACAGGCAATCAGAATTTACTATGCAACCATTATCTAAACTGCAAGTCAAAGTAGCGTACGGAGTATGTTTGGGGAATTCATTGCTACCTGACATTCACAGCCCCTCTCATGCTCTCCAGCTGCTTGTGCTTTATGGCAGAACACAAAAGTGAGTGAAATTGCATATCATTTCTAATCACTCTGCAGCACTGAAAAACAAGTGGAAGAAGAATAGGAATTGCCTTTTTAATTAAGCACTTTAGCAATATCTCTGGCAATTATGGAATAAATATAGGCTGTAATGGCACTGGATACTAAACCTTCAATATGGCTAGATATATATGTGACCTATACAAAGGATACTAGAATTAATTCACATTGTTGTTTATCATCCCTTCTTATGATCTCCAGAATTAGCAAGGATCTTTATTTTTCAGCGGTGCATTTTGGAAAACCTTTATTACCAAATCACATTTTTACTTTTTACTACTTTTTACTACAGTTTAAGTACAAAAATGTTCAGACTGGAAAGATTCAAATCCAGAATTTAAATAATATGTTTCTTCACTGTCTTTATAAATGCTTAAGGCCAATTTCTCTCCGTTTATTGAACTCCAGAGCCTGCCATATACCTTGCTTATCACTGCTACCATTAGCCATATGATGGGAAGTGTGTGAACCCATCCAAATTAAAGCCTTAAGTTTTGGACAAGTGGTAAATAAGTAAAAAAATGAGGTAAACACATAAAAATAATAAATAAGTAAATAATGATTTGAAGTGTGTTTCTGAGATACTGATACCTATGCTGTGTGATCCTGGTAGCACCAATCCTGAACATACCCTAAACCATCTCGTGAAACAGAAGCTGATCCTAGTGTCCTGACACCTGCTGGGGACCTCATAGTCAGCCATGGTCTTGAAATTAGCCTGGTAGTTTTTGGCAGACTCAGGTTGCCTGCTGACTTAACAAAACTCACTAGCCGCTTTAAGGCTAGTGGTACCTGCCACTTTTAACCCAACCCTTGCCAGTTTCCTGGTGCACTGACAGTACTAATTTTAGCCTGTCAGTTCTGTCTAGATACAACTAGATAGAAATACAATCTAGAATACAATCTAGAATACAATCTAGAAATACAATCTAGGAATACAATCTAGACAGAACTGTCAGTTCTGTCTAGATACTAATCCCAATCAATGGATCCTTGAGAGCTCAACTTTAATTCTGATTAGTAACTACTAACGCTGTTTTCCCAAGTTGAATGTGGGCCCACAGAGTAGACTGATACCTAGTGAAGACATCAAACAAATGTACACTTTATCTATTTATGATGATAACTCTTAAAATACAGATCTAAACCCAACATCAGCCTTTGTTCATGGACTGTCTCTTTAGCAGAGGCAACTTCAGATGTTACCACATCTGGCTGTTGAGTCTACTCCTCTGCTGGGTATTACCACTTTCAAAACTGAAGGAGCAAAATAAAACATGTCTACACTTCAGTTTATCCCAGTCTGCTACCACAAGCACTCTTTTTGTCTTTTTAAATAAATCGGGCTGTAAGGCAGCATAGCTCTAGTATGGATATGCTTCTTATTCCATTGTCACTGTTGCAGGAGCAGTAAGATCCAGAGGATGGGCAAGACAGTCACCCAAGTGTAGTAGTGTTGTAAATGTAACTTTACAGAATAGAAGAAATAGGTTAGTGGCACGGTTAGGATTAGGACTGGGATTTGCTAGGTCTATTTTTTAGCCTCAAAGATTTGTTCAGACAAGGAAAGACTTGTCCCAATGACACTGGCAAAATCTGAGTTAAAGATACCCAGGCTAATTTCTAGCAAAGTTCATGTGGACAACATACCGCTGCTTGTGAATTACAAGGTCTGCTATACAAATACACTGTTGTCACATAAGCCTTTTTTGGAGATAAAATAATACAATTTATGGAATCATTGCAATTGCCATCATTTGCAGGAAATATGTTCTTGGGACAATTGTGTTAAGAATTCAACCATCTGACAGAAAAATAAAGAAGGCCAAGACTAAAGGAGGAAGTATCCTCAAGGATACAGTGAAATGGCAGTAGGGAAGCAGGTTTTGTGGACAGAATGTACTACGGACAAGGATGAGGGTGCTAACTCCAGGGATACCGTCTAACAAAACTGTACAAAGTGTGATTTTGGCACAAGCTCTTTGGAAAGAAAGAAATAGTTACTGTATATGGTTGGGGAAGATGCAGGACAGGGAGTTTTTTGCATAAGGGTGTGAGAAGTAGCCTGAACATAGTCAGAGGGGCAATTCTTGAAATGTGAATGATTTCTCTTGGAAGGCAGTCCTCTGACTTACTGGTCTGTACACATCTGGTACAAATGTTATTTAAGGTTAGCTGGCAAGATACAAGAAACAATGATGTTCCACTTTGAATCAATCAATTACTTAATTACCATCATTTGCTGCAATGTGGCTCATATTACAGAGCAGTCGTTAAGTACAAACTGGATTTATTTTAGTTTAAACTAAACCAAATATACTCCAGGAGATATTTAGTGTGCTTCTGGTTATAATGGATGTTATGTTCAGGTCCCCCTTCCCCACCAAGTGTGTACAATGTCAACATAAGCCCGTCCATTCCAGATGTGTTGTCTAAAATCTGCTCCTACTGGGCCATGCTCCAGTCTAATGTAGACACAGTCCAGTGTTAGTTTGCCAGAAAACTTGCTTCCTGTCCTAAAATTAAATTCCTTTAGACAAAAATACCTTTAACCTTTTGACTCAAAGTTCACTTAATGTGTGATAAAGTAGCTTTTTACAGAAATAATCTTGCTGTAGCACAAGATGAGTGAGTATTTACTCAATCTGGAGTTGACTGAATGTCTTGACCTATATTTTAAGATATCCTGTTTTACTATATAATTACAAAAGTAGTACTTTTATAGTAATTTCTTCAGCATATCTAATCTTCTGGTCAGCCCTTCTGTAGAAGCTGCCTTACTATTTCAATGAAGTTATTCAGAAACATATATTCCTTGCTGAAGACTGCTTACTTAAAAAAAAAAAAAAAAATCCACTTTCTTTGAGGAATCTTACAATTTAAGAGTTGAAGGGTAGGTAACACTTTTAAACCTATTAGAACCAAAAATGTTTTGATTAGGGCCATTTCTTAAACTGGTCCTTGCAAATTTTCAGGGAGAAAAAGAAAGTAGATGTTGTTCTGTTATATGCTAAAATATTCTGATGTAAAATAAGTGCAGGGTAACATCATTTGGAAGTATGTCTATCCATCCATTAAGTTATGGAATAAAGCCTGCTTTTATATATAATATTTATTATTCCTCTTGACATAATTTGCAAGTGAGCAAACAAAAAACATGTAAACTAAAACATTTAAGAATGCCAAAATTTACTGATAGAAAATAGATGGGACTGAAAATGTATTTTTAAAAGTATAGTGTTTTTCCTGCTGTTCCAAAATGTGTTCTCTCATGTCTTTTTCTTCCATTAGGTATTAAAAATGTTACCCGAACCTGCTGAGTTTTAGACTTCATCTAACCTTGGCTGGTATAACTTCACAGCTCTTCTCCCATGTGGATTTCTCTGTGCTGCCCGTATGTGAAAGATTGAAGATTGTACAAAAAATATTTGCTAATATTTTGTCACTATTTTTGTGTCTTCTAATGACAAATGCACAGGACAGAAGTGGTCCTTCTCCCAGAGATACTACATTTACTTCTATTTAGAGCTTACCATTCCTTCGGAGCTCCAGTCTTTAATCATCTGTAATGAACTTGGCACTTGATGAGTTGACCTCCTGGGTGCTGCATCTGGACATTCATCTAATAGGACAGGCTGAAGAAGTTGGCAGAGAGTGAGAAGACGATTTCTAATGCACAAATTCAGAGGTTCTCTTGCTCTCACAGTTCAGCAGATTGTGTTCTCAGCCCAGCTTTATTCTGGATGAAACCACTTCACTGTGACAACAACATGCATTCTTGCCAAAAATTCACATTTGCACTTGTGCGTTGACTTGGGGGGCTACTGACACTGAAGACCTTGCCGGTGATTGAAGGATTGGCTAGAAATTTCCTGGCAGAATATTTTTTTCATCAGAAAATGGTAATCACCACATCAAAATGAGTCAATGTTAACAAAGCTCCAGCTGTGACTCCCTTAGACTCATGCTAGCATAACTTCTTGCTAGTCCTTTCCATAGGTTGCTGTAGACCCAGAGCAGAGAACAGAGTCTTCAGAAACGTATATGGTAGCCTGAAGAGAGCTGGGGAGATCTCTTGGTAGTGCCTTCAGGTGAGTCAGCGCATCAGGTGGAACATTTCAGTGTCTTGTGCTTCTGGACTCATCTGATGGAACCAAATGACCAGAGATCCCTGAGCTGGGGAGCTCCATTACGTGACCTGAGCAGCCTCCCGCTTTGATTTTGCAGTGTTAGGGACCGACCGCAGCCCCCATTCCCCGTGCCCCTGCGCTACTCGGGGGGAGGAGGTAGAAGAGGGTGGGTGGGGGAAGTTGGTTTTAGTTTGCTTTCAGTTCTCACTGCTCTCGTCTGCTAGTGATGTGATAGGTAATAAATTATATTAATCTCCCTATGCTGAGTCTGTTTTGCCTGTGACAGTAACTGGTGGGTGATCTCCCTGTCCTTGTCTTAGTCCATGAACATTTTTTTCATCATATTTTCTCCCGCTGTTCTTCTAAGGAGAGGGAGTGAGAAAGAAGTGTGGTGGTGCTGAGGTGCCCATCAGCGTGAAACCACCACAGTATCTTTTAGTGACTGTACTCCGTTTGGGTCAGTGTTTTTTTTTTCAATGTATGACTCCTATCTTGATCATTCATCTTCACTGTAACAGAAAACACTGAGGATGTTCATCAAAACTCCCATGAGCAGTAGGAGAATGGTTTTGCCCTGTTCAGTTCCAGATGCTCTTTCATTCATTGTCTTGGGACTGCTTTTTCCCTTCTTTTCATATTCCCACTCCTGATGCTTGTGTCTTCTCATGCTATTTTCTACATTAACTTTAGTAGCTAACAAAAATCCCTCAAGTCTCCCATGTCACAGTCTTCCATATTGTTGGTGGTTTTTTTTTCTGTCCATCTTCTCTAACTTCTGTTCTTGTCTTCACCCTTCCCAGCTTTTCTTACTCATCTCACTATTTGGCTGTGTTCCATTTTGTTTTTGTTTCCTTTTGCAAAGATCTAGATTAATTTGAAAGTAGAGTGAGCTGTCTCAGATTTAGATTTTTTTTTTCCCTGAGAGATTAGTCTCAAAAAACCACTAATAACATCCTAAATTTAATGTTAGTTCCCTCCAGCAGTGCAGACCCATCTTCTCTCCATTATGAGAAGCTGTAGCAATCAAGCCTAAGATGTTGAAGCAATCCTACAGTTCTCTTTTGTTTCTTCTGACCCTTCCCCTTATTCTGCTCCCTCTAAGTTTATGCAAGCTCAAAGAGACAGACAATATAAAGTAAAGCCACTGTAGGAATACCTGAGTAACATCTGAAAATGTCTTGGAAAAATAAGCTGCAGATGTCGTGGTGAAGTATGATCTGTGGCGTAGCTAGGGGAGGATAGTTTAGGTTTGTTCAGAATAACACCCAGCCTCCGCCTTAGAAATCAGCATTATTGTGCATTAAGAGCACCCATCTAAAGAAGGATGTAAAATAATTATTACTATGTGTACTGGGTCTGGCCGGGATAGAGTTAACTTTCCCTGCAGCAGCCCTTGTAGCTAGAACAGCGCTGGTATCACACCAGTGTTTTGGCTACTGCCGAGCAGTGCTGGCACAGCACCAGGACTCTCTCCAGAGCCCCCAAAGCCAGTAGGTGGGGGTGGGCAAGAAGTGGGGAGGGGACATGGCCAGGGCAGCTGACCTAAAGCAACCAAAGGGATATTCCGTACCATATGATGTCACACTCAGCAATAAAAGCCGGGAAAGGGAAGGAGAAGGGGGGGGCTCTCGTTGCGAAGACGTCTGTCCTTCCAAACAACCACTGTGGGTATTGAGGCTCTGCGTCCCAGGACATGGCCAAACATCGCTCGTGGGTGGGAAGTTGAGAGTAACTTGTTTTTCTCTTTTCCTCTGTGCTTGTGCACAGTCTTCGCTTGTATATATATGTATATATATATATATATGTTTTTGTTTTTTTCCTCCTCTCCTTTAATTAAACTATCCTTATCTCAACCCATGAGTTTTTATTCCCTTCTCCCCCTCTTCTTTTGAGGAGGGTGAGTGAGAGAGCGGTTGTGGTGGGGTTCAGCTGCCCAGCAGGGTAAAACCACCACACTATGTTAAGCCAAACCTTTGCTTACAGCACACTAAATTCTGTGGATAGGCAAGCTGTGGGAGACCACTCATTCACAGAATGTAAGATCTTATTTAGTGACTTCATTAGTGTTCTAGAAAGGGGAACAAACAACACATTGGGGAAATATGCAGATTTTTCTAAGCCAGGGGGAGTTGTGAGCTTTTTAAAAAAGAGAAATACCACAAAGGAACCTAGAAGAAGTACAAACCTCAAAAGAAGTGCTGTTGGTTTCAACTTGAAAAAAACAGAAATACTACATTTTTAAGGAGTCTGAAACATGAAGGATGAGGAACCTAGGAGGAAAAGAAGCTGCAAAACATGACTTCAACAAATAAGCATAAATGAGACATGAGTTTTCAGAGAAAAAAAATATTTATTCCCAAGAATATTTCCTCATACTTATAACCACAGTCACCTGGCATTGCATAGACACAAAACAGAGAACAAAGCGTTTGGACACTTCCATTGCATGGTCTTCCAGCCTCTGGCAGTTTGCCATTTAGGGATTTCCAGAAGATGGGCACTAGGGCTGGTGGGATTACATGCATATCATCTTACTTGAAAGTTTCCTGAACTTTTCTTTCATGAATTTGTCTAATCACCAAACCATTTCGGACAGCTGGTGTTCAGAATATCTAGTGGCAGAGCTCTATGGTAAAAAGCTGTATTTTTTTGAAAAAAAACAAGTACTCCTTCCCCCACTTTTATTTCAGCTTTCTTGGTAATATCTGGAACCTTCTGCTCAACGCTAATTACTACATTATTAAAATAAACAATAAAACAGTAAATAAACAGTAAAAATGGGGAACTTCCAGAAAAAAAAAACACAAAAAAACAACAAAGTGATGAGAAACAGCAGGGCACAGATTTATGAAGTAAGAGTAAAAATCAAGCTAGCAAAGTTGGCAAACTGCTGAGAAATGCAATGGGAATAATCAAAAATATGTAAGTTAGAAATAGCTAATATAACCAATATATAATAGCTAACAAATAGGGATAGAGGTGGTTGAAATTAAGAATTTATTCTTTTGCATAGAGGTATATCTAAGGTTAATGGATGAAATTTAGAAAGAAAGGAAAGCCTGACTGATAATATCTCTTTTAGCTGTAGATAAGGGAAGCAACATCAATCTTAGTATTTAAGGCTCTGAACACCAAGCGGCAAAAAATTTTTCCCCTGATTATCCACTTACAGACCAGTCCCAAGAGAAAGTAGTTTTACTATCTGTAGATGTACTGTTTTGTTTTTACCATTCCTGACAAACTATATGGTAAGCAGCCTACATATCTCCTTTTTCCACATCCATAGATCTATGTCATCTGACTCTCAGCTCACTTGAAATATCATCTTTCTTACAACCGTAAGATTTGAGTCCGTTTGCTCTGAAGAGTTCTGTTTTGTGTTCACGGACAAAAATCCCATGGCATGTTTAACCCTTCCTCTTTGGGTCACTTTGGGCAAATACCTTTAGCTGTGTGCAAGAAGACTCTGCAGACAAGATGCGGCTGCTGTGCTTCCTCCTGGTAGCCGGGCTGTCTGCATCCTGGTGTTGTCTTCTCTGTGGCCAAACCTTCACCAGCAAAGAGACCCTTGCCCGGGACCACATGCTGCCAGGGATGCGCTGGTAGTGAGTTCGTGGCGTTTGGACCGTGCCAAGCAGCGCTCTCCAGGGAATGCTCTGGGACCAGGGCTGGGAGAGAAGAGCCAGAGGTATGGATGTGGGCTGTGCTGTGCCTCCTGCCTCCAGGCCAGGACTTCGGTGCGCGTCTGCACGTCAGAAAGCAGGGACAGGCATTGGAGCTGGTGTGCCTTGAGAGAAAAATGTCACGTGAATTCCTTTTGAGGAGGAAAATGGAGATAAACAACTGACAGCTTCAAAAGGATTTTACTTGGAAATAATTGCAAACAAATCCCTTTATCCCACCATCTGACAAATAGCCTACTCTGAATAAATGTGACAGATGCTGACTTTATAGCTACTGCGAAATTACCCAGTGAAAGTAGGAGAGTCAGGGAAATTTATTTCTGTTTGTAGCTTTCCATTATTCCCTACAAGTAGAGCAGCAGGAGCAAGCTGAGGTTTACCAAATCTCCTCTGTCTGGGTGTCAGTTCTTGCTCTAGCCATGGCTGACCTTGCAGCTACTTTTCATTTTTGTTTCTAAAGAAAAACATTGCAACGGAAGTAGCCAATGCTGTGTTGGTTAGTTAGTGTTGCAAATACCCTGTTCTTTGATTCAGAAATCTAGGTTTATAATTTTTACTGACATTCATGTCAGAAAGAATATTTAAAACTGACCAATGCGTCTACATGAAAGAAATGTGACAAGGAAGAAAGAAAACAGGGCCAGCTGTTACAAATACAAGTGACTTTAGGATTATTAAATTTACTTCAGAATTAGGGCACTGTTACGCTGCCCTGTATTATACTGAGGAGCAGCATTGCTCTATGGCCAGATACCAGCCTAGTGCTGGCTCTGTTGTTTTTCATTTCTCTCACTCTCAAACTATTTTTCAGTCTCATTTTAGTTCTACAACCCATGTCTGTTGGAGAGTGAAATGCAATATCCCACTAAATTCCTCTCCTTTATCCTGGGTGACTAATCCTCAATCCTTGTCTGCATTGCAACCCTCTAAAATATTTCTTTGTTGTTAACTGTATTGTTGGGCAGCTAGAAACAGCTGAACTGAAAAAGAGTTAGTGCCAGCACCAGCAGCTGCAGCAGCAAAAAGAGCGAACCTGTTACAAATACTCCTTTTATGCTGCGTAATCCATGCAATTTCCCGTAATAGCATGATGTCTTAAAGCAGCATTTAAACAGCTCATAAATAAACACTGCTCCTATGCCCTCTGTTCAGGTAGGCGGGCTGTTCAGGTAACTTTTGTGTTGGGCCATAAAAGTACTGGTTCCTAATCTCTGTGTGTAATCAGATAGACTTAAAGCATGTCTCATGGAGAAGCTGTTGATGTACGGGCTGGATGAGCAGGCAGGAGGTGGACAGAAAACTGGCTGAACAGCAGGGCCCAGAGGGCGGTGATCAATGGTGCAAAGTCTGGCTGGAGGCAACTGGTGTAACCCAGGAGTCAACACTAGGTCCAGTCCTGTTCAACATCTTCATTAATGACCTGGATGATGGGCAGAGTGCACCCTCAGCAAGTCTGCTGACGACACAAAACTGGGAGGAGTGGCATGACCAGGGTCATGCTGCCATTCAGAGGGACCTGGACAGGCTGGAGAGGTGGGCTGACAGGAACCTCATGCAGCTCAGCAAGGAACAGGGCAGAGTCCTGCAGCTGGAGGGAAACAGGCACCAGGACGTGCTTGGGGCACCCAGCTGGAGAGCAGCTGGGCAGAAAAGGTTCTGGGGGTCCTGCTGGACACCAAGTAGAACTTGACCCAGCAACGTGCCCTTGCTGCTAAGAAGGCCAATGGTATCCTGGGCTGCATTAGGCAAAGTACGGCCAGGAAGTTGGGAGAGGTGATCCTGCCCCTCTGCTCAGCACTGGTGAGGCCACACCTGGAGTACTGTGTCCAGTACAAGAGAGGCATGGGCATGCTGGAAGAGAGTCCAGCAAAGCCCCATGAAGATGATGAAGAGACTGGAGCACTTCTCCTATGAGGAGAGGCTGAGAGCTGGGACTGCTCAGCCTGGAGAAGAGGAGGCTCAGGGGGATCTCCTCAATGTCTATACATACCTGAAGGGAGGGTGCAGAGAGGATGGAGCCAGGCTCCTTTCAGTGGTGCCCAGTGCCAGGACAAGAGGCAATGGACAGAAACTGGAGCACAGGAGGTTCCCTTGGACATCAGGAAGCACTGCTGTGCTGTTCAGGTGATGGAGCCCTGGCACAGGCTGCCCAGAGAGGTGGTGGAGTCTCCTCCTTGGAGACCTTCAAAAGCCCATGGGCCTGGGCACCCTGCTCTGGGTGGCCCTGCTTGAGCAGGGATGGGACTAGATGAGCTCCAACCATTCTGCCCACTTTTCTTATATTTTACGTCTATACAGAAAAGGAGGATTTTCAGAAATAGGTGTTATAGGCTGAGCTACAAGAATATCTCTGAGATATATCATAAATCTTCAAGAGAAGAATGCAAAAAAAAAAAAAAAAAAAAAAAAAAAAAAAAAAAAGAAAATCAGGGCCAAGAACACAGCTCCAGAGAAATAGAGCTAAAGCAGGAAAATCTCAGAGGGCAAAAATGAAAAGTAGGCAAAAATAACAAAGCCTCTAGAATGGTGTA
This sequence comes from Anseranas semipalmata, assembly GCA_013399115.1. Lineage (NCBI taxonomy): Eukaryota > Metazoa > Chordata > Aves > Anseriformes > Anseranatidae > Anseranas > Anseranas semipalmata. The sequence goes on from VXAA01006623.1 coordinate 48,119, forward strand.
TGAATTAAAATTGAGGAATCGTATTTAATATGCCTCCTGTTTTCTGTTAAAAATGTCTTCTAGGAACTTCTGAAACAAAAGCAATAAAACCAAAGCCAATAGTGATTAACAAGCTTAATATCCAATCATGTTTTCGGAAGAAGGTAATTATTTCTACCTTTTTACTCTGACCCTCAAAATTAACAGCATCTAAAAGAGACCAGATTTTTAAAAATAAAGCATCAGATGTCATTTTTGTCTCTAATTTTCAATTTGCATTATGTAGGGAAGCATCAAGGGTCACATCAGCTCTGCTGTAATTTCTTGGGGCCAGCTCCCTTACGTATATAACGCTTAGGTTTTAGTAGTATTTTGTTCACTGATAATTCACTCAGGATAATTAGAAGAACTACTGACTTCAGGATATTTATAATTTTACTCTGAGATTAATGAATGATGATGTAGGGGTTTCACTCTCTTCTCCAGAGTTTGTACTGGCAAAAAAAAGAAAGCTAGTCCAACTGAAATGACAAGAAACAGAAGACAACAACACAGAATTCAAATTTTTTTTTGAAATCAGGGTCTTTATCTGGGTGGAAACTAACAGTCCAATGGTTTGAATGTTAGCATTAAAGTACCCTATATTTATGCTAAAAATAAGTAAGTTACATAACATATCTTGAGCCATAGAGAAAAATTTTTGGATGAATAGTGATTGAGGAGTTTCCTCACAGCATGCCAAAATATTGGTCAGCTGGATTGATAGTGATTCAATACAAGGTAAGATCTTAAAAATAATTTCTGACAAAGTAAGGCACAATTGTGAAGGAACTAAGCCTAACATTAGTTTCTAACCAGCATGGAACTTCATTCAGAAGCAGAAACTGAAAGGCCGAATTCAGTTAGAAAGCTTTTTCATAACTAAACTTCAAGGAGTGCTGCTCTACATTCAGCCATATCTGTATAATCGGAAAATGGAAAGTTTTATATTGGGTTTCCATGTAGACAGGATCAAATCTGAAACCATACTTATGACTGAAGAAGTGAGTGAAACAGTGCCATTGTTTTTATCTGATAAACTTAAGCAACCTGTTTTTTTTTTTTTTTCCCTCTGCTACAGGAAAGAATGTCTAGCCTTCATGTATCTAGGAAAATTAAAAGAAAGGGAGAGGAGAGCAGATGTAGGATGAGATTATAAAGACTAAAAGAAAAACTGAAGCCATGAGGAGATAAAACTATCTAGCAGCTTTTTACTGGGCAATTACTTGGACTTGGACACTTAAAAGAAATATAATTTAACAACTACTTCAATCCCACAGAAAGTAAGCCATTAAAATCATGAGTGGTTCCCATCTCTTAAAGGTTTTACAGGTTTTTCTTTTCGGTTGGAAGAGACCTTCAAGATCACCTAGTCCAACCTATGACCTAACACTAACAAGCCCTCCACTAGACCACGTCTCCAAGCTCTGCATCCAAACATCTTTTAAATACATCCAGGGATGGTGACTCGACCACTTCC
>VXAA01006623.1:50434-65738 GCA_013399115.1 Anseranas semipalmata
GACCTGCCTTTCATAAACCCATGCTGACTGGGCCCGATTGCCTGGTTGCCCTGCAAATGCTGTGTGATGACACTCAAGATAATCTGCTCCATGAGCTTCCCCGGCACCGAAGTCAGACTGACAGGCCTGTAGTTTCCCGGGTCCTCCCTCCGGCCCTTCTTGTAGATGGGCGTCACGTTTGCTAGCCGCCATTTGACTGGGACCTCCCCCGATAGCCAGGACTGCTGATAAATGATGGAAAGCGGCTTGGTCAGCACTTCCGCCAGCTCTCTCAGCACCCTCGGGTGGATCTCATCCGGCCCCATTGACTTGCGTACATCTAAGCGGTGTAGCAGGTCACCAACCATTTCCTCGTGGATTATGAGGGCCACATCCTGCTCCCCGTCCCCTTCCAGCTCAGGGGGCTGAGTACTTGGAGAACAAGTGGTCTTGCTGCTAAAGACTGAGGCAAAGAAGGCATTAAGGCATTTTTGCACAAGATAAAAAAGACTCAACATTGAAATTAGAAGGTGGGGGTATGAAAAAATATTCCATCACACAGAAAAAATATGGTTTCAAAAATAAAAAGCTGTAACAAACTTTCTTATAGAGATGTCTACGTATATCTGCAAGTGGGACTGATTTACATTTGTAGAGCAAAAAATGAACCTCACTGTTTCCACAGGGAATAGATTCTTTCTGCTGTTGGTTGGGCTTATGATGCCATGTCATCCATGTGTCATTGTCCTGAACTGTATGTCATTTCCTCAAAATATGAAACCATTGTGGAAGTTGGAAGAAAACCCTCCTCTTTTTATTGAATCATCAGGAGGTAGCTTTTACAACAGTAAGGAGTTGCAATGCATTAAATTATAAGTATTTTTATTTAAATAAGACATATCCATAAAGAAATGTCTTGAACTTTTTTCTCTTATATAAACTACTCACTGCCATGGACTCCCAAATGACCCTTACACCACAGAAATTCTCATTCACAAGAGGCAAGAAAAAGCATTCAAAAAAGCATGCACAAAATGTTTCTTCATCTTAGAATAAAGACATTGCTGAGGTACAGATTACATGTGGTACTTATAGATCAAATAGTTAATATCTACAAGAAATTCAGCTTGTCTGAATCAGTGATTCATGCTGAATTCACCAAAGACCAGGAATGGCAAATAGAAGTTAACTGTAAAAGTATCTCAAGGTTTTGTCACAGACTCACACTCAATTATTGAAGCTTTATATATTTGTATCATGTTTTGCTGCTCTTCATGTTCTGGAAGTCTCAAGGGGTTTCAGTGATACTGGGGCAGAACCGAAAATAAAGTTAAGTGTACATGGTCGTTTTTGTTTTGTTTTGTTTTGTTTTGTTTTATTTTGTTTCGTTTTTGTTCCCTGGGGAAAAAAAAAAAAAAAAAACCACAAAACATATTTGTGTCAGCAGTCTTTCAAACATGTCTTCACACCTGAGCTTTCACGACTTTGTTCCTGCTCATGCCATCCCGTGTCAGAGGCAGTCCACTGCAGCAAATACACTGGTATGTGACAGTGGGCTGATAAGAGAATGTGCAGATGTGCAACTGCTAAGGCAGAAACATCTGGAATAACGGCCAACCTCACTGCAATCAAAGTTATCTGCAAAGCTCATTTCTCCAATTTAGCCTTTCCATGGTAGATTACTTCCTTAAACACAAGCATGGGCACGGCCCTGTAGCTGCCAAAGCTCTTATTTCTGCCAAAGCTCCCATTTCAGCCCCTGAGGAAGCAGAGAGAGGAAGATTTCACATGTGGTGCAGAATCTGGAGATGCTGCCCAGACCATTGCTGCTGATGCCGCAGCTCCCCAGCTCTCCCTCTGCACTTGGGCATGCCGTGGGCTCCTGAGCTCCTGATCTTCACTCCAAAGTGACTTCCAGCTGGTCTGTGAATATTTAGTCCTGTGGACTTTTAGGGCTTCACAGACAGGGAGTTTCGAGGCTCAGCTGAAGGCAGCACTACAGGTCCAGCGCTGATCCCCCACAAACATATCAGTGCATCCCTAGAGCTGCAGCCGTGGGCACGGCCTGGTCTACCACCCAGGGAGATGGCTGAGACCGGTGTTTTTCCCAGGATGGTCAAGACACAGTGGTGGGAGGGTTGAGAGGGTTCCCCACTGATCAGAGCTGCTTCTGGTGTCTCGGCTCTGGAGGGAGAGGGGAGCAGCAGGAGGTGGTGACACCTGGCGGGTGAGGTGCACGAAAGTGAGCAAAATGCAGTTCAGAGAGGGAGGGAATACTCAGACCTTAATAAAATATGTATTTTTGTTTCCCTGCCTCATTCATTTTCCATTGTTTTAGGCTGCTGAAAATCTTACAAGGAATCTGAGATTCTTTTTCTCCTTTTGCTGGCTTTGCCTTTTGAAAACAAATACCTGCAAATCTCTCCCTCTTTTCTTTCTTCATTCTCTTTTCCTTCCTCCAGAGAGAGTGTCGTAGTTCTTTCATTCCCAAACAACACGGAAAAAAATGTATTCTAAGAAAATTTTCTATTAAAATGTTTAGATTGCTTAGCTGGGTAACTTACGGATGACCTAGGCCTCTAGAGTTATCAGCCAATATCCTTACAGTGCTTCTTCTAGTGACCAATTTTTTATCTGTAGCATGTAGAATTAGGTATTATTTGAGCAGAAGATGCTAGAATATGGCTTGTGTCCTGATCATGGACATGTATTCATATCCAAAACAGAGTAAGAAAATAATAGAGAAAGCAGACAAGACTACTGTTCAACGCAGAGTTGGTAACTTTATTATGTATATATATATACACACACACACACACACATATATTTACATGCATAAGGAGAAGGAGAAGAGTTCACAGATTTGACCAGGACTCATAAAATGTATATAAATTCTCCAGGTCTATCCAACTTGAATATATAACAGAGGCAAGCCGATATACTCATATTGACTTTGAATAATAATACAAAGGAAGAAGAGAATATATATAAGTATTTTAAGTAGAAAAGGAAACTGGGTGTTTTCTGAGTTTAACTTCTGTAATATTTTCAGCAACTCGCTTTTAAAATGTTTTCACACTTCAGAGATGTCTAAACATTTGCCAACCATTCTTTTGTACACAATCTTCTCTATTTTCTACATCTCAATTGTCTCTCTCAACAGTTCTGATTGCTTATACTCCTAAGGTGTTTTATTTTTTGCCAAGATTATTTTTCATACTAGTCAAATCCCCCCAAAGTGTACATATTTAGTAGATAAAAATTGAAGTGAAAACATAAAACAAACAAAGAAACAAAGAAACAAACAAAAAACAATTGTCTTACTCTCAGTCTGAGAGTATTTTATAAAAAAATGCAGTTGACATGGAAATAGGTGAAGGTATTTCCTCAGTTCCACTGATGTTGTTCTGACAAATTTTCTTTGGGTATGGGTACAAACTCAGATGTGCATGGAGTGCATTCTGCAGCTACTCACTGGCATGTGCAGAGTAAGGGATTCTACAGCCTTACCAAAAAGGGGTCAACATATATTGATCCAATGACTCTTCTCCTTGTCATACAGAGAACCAGGAAAATGCAAGCTTGATGTTAAGAAAGTTAGGCATGGATCAGAAAAAAAATCTGTTCCTCTGCAAATGAATCTGGAAGCAAATGTTGCCAACATCCTTACTTCGCACACTGCTTCCTTTGCACCCATTTCATGATCTTTTTCATGTTGTCAGGAAAAAGGAAGATGGCCTGGTGGCCTGTTGTCACTTCAGAGGTTCTACTCTTTATTTTTTTTTTTCCTTTTGTTTTCATGAAGTTTACATTTCAAAAACAACCTACTACTGGTTCTTTGGGACCCAGATATTTATGAACCATAATCTTTCCCCAAGCTGAGCCTTCTGGTGGAATTGTTTTCTAGTGTCACAAAAGGTCTGAAGGTAGACATGAAAAAAATAATCCAATTGTGTTTGTTACTCTTTCACCAAAGCTATCACTGGCAGGGTTCATTTAAAGAGGTGATTTCCGCCTGAGAGAAGAATCAGCTTCTTACTAAGGAAATAATCAATAATTTATTTTGGGGGAATATAAAAAAAGAAGTGTAAAGTCACATTGACCTCAGGAGTTTACACCTGACATTCTGATCTCTTTTGAAAGAGTATCTGGATTTATGGGAAGTAAAGACCATGGCTGAAAAACCAATAAGAATTAGGAAAATGTCAAAAAATTAGGAACAAGGGAGTTTGGAAGATATAGTATTTTATGGCATGTTTTATGTAGTATTTAATTTGCATATCTCAGAATAAATTCCTTTGCATTTATTTAAGAGCTAATGTGCTAAATATTGAACAAATACTGATATTTTACTTGTAATTTTCTGTTCACCACTTAGGCTTCAGCCTGGATTGTTTGTTTTAGGAGTGCTATCTGGTTGCAGTATGTCTTTGACCATACGAATACAGTTTCACACATTATGACATCCTTGTTTAATTCCAGATTCAGATGATCATAGCATTTTTGATACTCAGATGCTTTTCGTGAGGTTAAATCAAGAATTCTTTGTTGCAGGTAACTTGAAAGTGCAGCCACAGAGCAGAGCAGACAAAAGACTGAAGAGAAATTATATCCACTGCAGGAATATTGCCTGGGATCTGAAGAAGATGAGACAGAAGTAATTTTCCTGACAGAGAAAAATGTAAAGGAATTGCTTGCCTTAAAAACAACCAGGTCTGTAAACTACATGTAAAAGGAAATAGTTGAACCTTCACATATCTGACTTTTACAAAAAGACTTAAAAATCATTAAAGAAAGCAGAGACATAAGGGAAGAAAACAGATACATTTAAATGATGCAGTGTGCAACTCTTACTCCTGTATTATGTTTTAAATGATTCCATAGAAGTAAAAACACACAGAAAAAGGCAACAGGGTGTCCCTGAAGAAAATTAAGGAATAGCTCCTATATCAAGAATTGTTTAAAGCCAGACTTTGAAATCTGGAAAAGAAATGACAGGGTAGAAAAAGAGGGAGGGAAATCTACAATGCCATGAGTCACACAGGGAAGGCAGGTAGGCAGCCATTATTTACCATTTCTCATTAAAACTAAGGTACCAAAGAAGGTGGCAAGTTCCAAAAAGAGAGAAAGCAGACAAGGCTTACGTTCAACACTAAGTTTGTAATTTCCTTATACATAAATATATGAAATATATGTATATTTGCATGCACGAAAAGAGAGAAAAAAGGAGAAAGGAGATGCTGCATCACACAGTGAGCTTAAATGGTGAAACTCCTTGTTGCAATATGCCGTGGATGTTAAAATTGTGCTTTAGTTCCAAAAATGAGTGGAAAAGTTCAGAGCAGAAAATTTACTCTAGCTCCACCAAACACAAGCTCAGGAGATTCATCAGCTGCAAATTGCTGGGAGAGCACATTATAGAATAGTGCACATCAGGTTTACCTTGCTCTGCACTCTGGGGCGTTTATAACCAATATTTGCCGGAGAGTGGATACTGAACAGGACACAATTGTGATCTGTCACAGCAAAAACGATGACATTTTCTTATAATAGGACATCAGGCACAGTATATTGATACGTACACAATTAGACACACTATACTGATACGTACCCATATTAATACAAGCAGAACATCTTGTACCTATGTTTAAGCTCAACTGTAGCCTGTATAGTAATACTTAATTACAAGTAGAAAATACAAGTCCAGGCTTTCCAACGAACGCTAACGTTGATTTATTCTCTCTAGTTGTCAAGTTTTTAACAAATAGTCGCAGCCGGGCACCAAGCTACAACGTTCTTCCCAGGAAAAACCGAAGAGCCATCGCAAGCTGCTGTCCGGGACACAGGGAAAGTGCGGAACCGCCTCGTCCCCAGCCCCACGGACCCTTGGCGGAGGCGCCACGGGGCGGCACTGCGCGACCGGAGAAGCACCCGCGGCCGCCGCGACGGCGGAACCGCATCTACCGTGTCTTTCTTTCTTTCTTTCTTTCTTTCTTTCTTTCTTTCTTTCTTTCTTTCTTTCTTTCTTTCTTTCTTTCTTTCTTTCTTTCTTTCTTTCTTTCTTTCTTTCTTTCTTTCTTCCTTTCTTCCTTTCTTCCTTTCTTCCTTTCTTCCTTTCTTCCTTTCTTCCTTTCTTCCTTTCTTCCTTTCTTCCTTCCTTCCTTTCTTCCTTTCTTCCTTCCTTTCTTCCTTCCTTTCTTCCTTCCTTTCTTCCTTCCTTTCTTCCTTCCTTCCTTNTCTCTTTCTTTCTCTCTTTCTTTCTTTCTTTCTCTCTTTCTTTCTTTCTTTCTCTCTTTCTTTCTTTCTTTCTCTCTTTCTTTCTTTCTCCCTTTCTCCCTTTCTCCCTTTCCCTCTTTCTGTCTTCTTTCTCTCCTTCTCTCTCTCTCTTTCTTCTCTCTCTCTCTCTCTTTCTTTCTTTCTTTCCTTCTTCTTTTTGTTTTGTTTCTGATTTTTTCTTCTTTCTTTTCTCTCTCTCTCTCTCTTTTTTAATTTTTTATTTTATTATTTTTTTTCCCAGCTATTTTGGTAGCTGAATATTGTTTTGGATGCTTAACAGGATGAAGTTTTGTGGGTAAAGTTAATTATTAGACTAATCGCCAGAAAAAGAAAAGGGGGGGGGGGAGAACAAAAATGCATGAGCACACAACCTCTTCTCCTCATGAATAACTTAGGGTAGCAGCAAGGTTGTTCATTTTCCTATGAGTGCAGCAAGGGAAAGATTTCCACAGGTGATTTTGGAACGGGACTAACCCATCCTAAGGGAAGGGTTTTCTCGTGGCTGATAGCACTTGTCAGGAGGAACCGTTGTATGGGAACAGAGCAGTGGATCACCTAAGAGCTAAGAACAGCCTGACAGCCTCCTGCCGGTACATCAGGGCTGCGCGTGGCACTGGGGTGCTCAGCAGCAGCGTGTGCTGGTGCTCATGCAGGTGTTGGAGACCGCAGGTGAGGCAGGAGCAGCACCAGGACAGCAGGACCGTACAGAAAGAGCACACTGTACCCTTTCTGTAATTCGTAGCACGTTACTTCAGGCTGGTTTCAGGTGCAAGCCAACATGGGACACAGGTTAAAATATGAGGGTAGGAAAAAAAAGTTTTGAATAATCATCTGCTAAAAGCTCTTCAGGTTTAACCTCAGTCTCTGAGCACCGGCAGATTTAATGCCCAAGGATTACGAGGTGGTAGTGACAAGCACATGCTTACGGTGATGTATGAAGTGCAGCTCTGAACAGTTAATCCAGTTAAAATCATAAATATACTTTTTTTTTTTTTTTTTGAAACTATTTGTTCTGTTGTGCTTTTCTCTTACATGCTACTTGGCCGCATTTCAATGTTGACTGGAATAGGGGAAGCACCCTGACACCGTTTTGTGCAGTGCAGATGTAGATGCTATTGAGGCTATTGAGGTCTGCAGCTATGTTGACAACTGATAATGTATATTGAAGAAAGACTACACTAGCTTTAAAAAGAAAGTGAAAGAGAACAAAAGACCAAAAATAAATAAAATAAGGTCTTGCTATTGCCCATAGATTATCCCAGGGAAGTGTGAAAAGGAAGGACATCATTTTGTTAGTATTTCCTCGTGTTGCTCTCCCTTCTCTGCACCCGAATACATATTCCTTCCGTCGCTCATCCCTGGGTATCTCTGCCTGCCTTCTCAGCATGAAGTCAGGCAGCCTCCTCTCAACAGCCCTGGAGGCCGCTGGGTGCCACTGGGCACGTACAGGGATTTCCACCTCCCATTGTCTCCAAAGTCTGTCCACACTCCATACTCAAGCATCTGGGAACCATCAGAGGAGGATTAAGTCTGTCACGCCCCAGACATCAAGGATTACTTTCAACTGTTGTGTGTCCACATGAAAATAGTTTGTCCCTCTTAAAATCTGAGCCCTTCGGGTTGTGTTGGGCTGGCACTCGAGAGAAGGACGTTGACACATCGCGTTGCACTGGGGGAGCACAAGATGCGTTCAGGGCCTGGATGATCTGCTCCCCGTGCTGTGTCCCCTGGTCAACCAGCCCGGCACTGCTGCCATCCTGCTCGCTGCTGGTTGGCACCAAGGTGCTTCATGCACTCCTTGCTCTCTTTCCTACACCAACACATCTGAAGCATTATACTACTTCAAAGAAAAGGCTGCCACAGGTTTTTCACATGGGCATAAAAATACATTTTCATTGTGCTTTCTTGTTTGTGGCAGATCTGTTTTGACTGTTTTTTTATTGTTGTTTTCAAAAAAAAAAAAAAAAAGAGCCTGAGGCACTGAGCTTGCATGTAGAGTTTTAGTTTGTGACAGAACCGTTGTTGTGTCATGAGGAACTGAAAAGAGATGGTTTTGTTAAGTTTAATGAGAAACAATGCTAACATGTATGCCTGTAAAAAGCATAGCTTTTAAATTTCTTTTGGGATTTTATTGTTTTCTGGTTTAATGGAAAAATAGCATATTTCTCTGTTCCATTTTCACCCACACAACACATCTCCTACTTCCTAATCCTCTTTGACTATTGTGTTCATAGTTGTTTGGTATAAACTTAGCTGGGTGTTGTGAATCTTTACCTTCTTATTTTAGAAAACACTGTTCTTATACAACATAAATATGATGGCCGAACTCTTCGAGTGTGTGTTCAAGCATTTGTGGAGATTTCTTCCTGACTTTTAACTTTGTTTATTTGCATATTATCAATTTATTTACAAGAAATTAGGCTGGTGTTTTTCTGGTTCTATCATACCAAAGGTTTTCAACCTGTTTATATCCTGACTGAAGTGCTGGAAGTTGTGTGATACAGAAGGCAAAAGAGTATTTCATCATTCTTGGTAAATCTGGTTGGACTTCTTTTTTAACTCCCATGGTGCAAGTTGGTCTGCCTTCACTGAAACCAATGAAACTACAACAGCTTTTGTCACATGAAAATCAAGCTCTGCGTGAAAATGTGCCAACAATTTAGAAATATTAACAACTGGCATAAGCAGGGGCCTATATATGGATGTGTGTACTTGTAACACATACTTTTATTTTGGTATGTTAAAATGTTTTGTGGTACATGAGAGTCTGGTGTACATAGCATTGTATTTTTCAAAAAACTTTAAATACAGCCCTGATTTAACTACAGTTACCTTACTAGATTTTTACCTCAAAAGAGCATAAAATGCACTGTGACTGTGTGATTAGTTTCGATATGAAGACTTTCTGTCATTTTCACAGATAATAAAAATTAAATTTTATTCCAAATATTTTACAGGAGGAAAGAAATAAGGTACTTTTACCTGCCAAATAGGTTTTTCTCTTTGCTCACATTACTTCTTTTTAATTTTTAAGTAAAATGATGTCTGTGAAATAGAATAGATTTCTTTAGAATGGTAGTTATGCCATATAGCACTGAAAACCTTGTCTAAAATTGATTTTGTATGAATCTGTGTTTTGTCTTTTACATGCTAAAGACCTCCACTTTATTGCATTGTGAGAAGCACGTATACCAAATATGAAAAGAGAAAATAAAAAATAGAGTTCCTTTGCAATAGGTTAATTTGGAATCATGCTGGGAAGAATACTTTCATACTCTGCTGAAAAAAATAATTAAAAGTCTCAACTAGATGACTTAATAGCTTCTGACTTTTGTGCATGTCTACAAAGACTTTAGTGTTATAACTGTATTCTAGCAAATATAAATTCAATCGTATTCTAGTCATTTGAAGTATTTTAATAGATAAAATGCACAAAATTATTGAAAAGTTAGAATTTTAGTGTCCATGGAAGTTCACAACTTTATTACAGACAGACAAATCCAACTGCTTTCCATTCGTGTTATTCAACTGACCAGACCTATGTTCCGTCTTGCCCAAGGAAACGGTTGTATAGGATATGGAAGCCAATTCTTAAACTGTACAAGCTTTAAAATAATTTAGAATAGTTTCATTTTTATAGAGGTCTGTGATACGCTTGGGAGGTTTGGATATAGCTTGGAATGCTATCAGACAGCTTCGTTTCTTCTAGTCAGCACTCCGACATGCCCTTCTACATTAGTGTTGGGAACAGCTTTCAGAATAATGTGGCTTCATCAATTGCATACAGATTTCTGTCTACCAAAAAAAAAAGAGATACTCGTCTGGTTAGCTACAGCTGTGTTACACATCTTTAAGCAATCAAGGGGCACGCTGGAGACTGAACCGAGACAGATTAAGATTGCTCCATAAGTGGTGAGGAGGAGAGGAAGGGCTGTTCCTCTGCATGGACATACCTAAGCCTGGACAGTTTTTGCCATACTTAATCCTGTGGCAGCAGACCTGACGCAGCAGGGTGCTATACGTGGCTGTCACAAAACTGATGGTGGACACACAGTCTTCTAAGCAACGCGGTGAGCTATGCAGCACAAGCTGTGCTCACTCTTTGAGGTCAACCCCACCCCTCCAATTTTCTCTGAGTTTGAAAATCCATGCCCCTGAGCTACCCAGAAACATCCAAAAACAACAGTCAGATTAGTAAGACTGCAATGTCATTTAGCAATTCAAAAGCTGACTTTAAGTGACAGAGGCAGTTTAACTGTGTTGTACAGAGCTCAGCTAACATACATTGCCAAGAAAACCATGGAATGTTTGGATTTTTTCTTTAATTGAAATGGCTGATTTAGTTTGCTTCAATGCATCCTGAGATGCACGGTATAAGGAAATGAGTCAGTGAATGAATTTTAACCATTTTTTAAAGTTCACTTCAATTTTCTTAGCCCCACCTAGTTACAACTACAGGCTTATAAGACAGGGAGCACAGACTCCTGCTGAAGAACATCTCAGACTGGAAATAATTCACTGAGTACCCTTCTGATATTTTAAAAAGTATTAATTTCAGAGATCTTTGCAATCAAAACACTAATTCTAAGCAGACACTGATTAGTGGCCACTGTATCTTAGCTTTGAAATTGATGATGAAAGATTCAGAGGAAAGTGGCTATTAATGAAAGGCACCTCTTGTGGTTGTTGTCATTTGAAAGCAGCTGAACAAAGGGAAGGCTTCCAAGGTGATGTGTTTACCTCACATTGAAAACCTTGTTTTTTGAGATACAGCGCCATCATTGCCTTACATCTCATTAATATCTACTAAATGAAATTGTGATCATTTGAGAAATTCAGGGCAGAAATGTCTCAAATTGGGCACCTGCAGTCACCGGTGTTGAGATTGGGACAGAGCTCCTTGGACACAAAGCCAACTTGTCAGCCCAGCTACGCTGGGCAATAGCTCACCTAAACTGACGAAAGCTGATCCTTCCTCTGATAAAACACATAAGTTTCATGCTAACACTCAGAAGGAGTTTTCCAGCATCTCACTCTTCTGGTGGAGTTAAAGCTGCTTATTTCCAGCCAGATTTTTTCATGATCAGTTTTTACTTTGTGCTTAATATCTGTCTGCATGGATAGTTTAGCCCATATGCACACCACACCAATGTTTGATAAGCCTTGCTTCACTATACTAAAGTCTGTAGTCACTCAGAACTTGACTTTTCTCAGGGAGCTTCAACTGATGGGAATACCAGACCAGTCTTCAGTACCAGCCACTGTACCCTACAGTACACCTGACATCCATCTTGCAAGTCTAAATAAATCAGGTTATTTAAGGTCAGTCCCAAATATTTGAGGTGCAAGGCCTCACTCCAGACGTCATAAAAATAAATATTTCTTATCTTAGAAATCTGAATTTCTGGCATTGCAGAAAGAACCCCCTCAAACTGAACTTTGGGAAAGTACTGACAGGAAAATGTGTTAAAATTGACTTAATTCTGTTCTCAAATGTCAGGAAAGTTCCTCAAACTGGAAATATTTTGGAGGAACTGGTGTGACTCCTCTGTTACATTATTAATGAATATACAACAGAAGAAATGAAGTATTTTTATTTGCTTAATAAAAATAATATGCAGAAGAACATTTCCCTGCAACCCAATTTTATAGAAAAATCATAAATGAACCAGGTTAACTAAGTCAGCTAGAATTATACCAAGGAGATATGGAGACAGTTCTATGGAAACTAGAAGAAAAGTATGAATGTCTTTCAGTTATAGGTCCCATTATGAAATAATGGAGCAAAGATGTAGAAACTTGAAATGTAATGAAGATTTCACCACTGAAAATTTGATATTTTTTTCTACCATTGTGGTTCACAGGTAAGAAGGCTGGAAAGGAAACTGATGTCTTCGAGGTGTTGTTGAAAATGTCTTGTGCATAACCTGGATAAATATGATGATAAATGAAAGTGGAAATCAGGATATACAAATTCTTTGTCCCTTCAAGTTCGCAGTTGGAAATAATCTCAAGAAAATAATAGAAAAGGGTAATGGTAGGCCACTGTCAAATAGAATGACCAGTAAGCGTTAGATATGGAGTCCCCATATGGCCAGCTTGTGACTATCTGAATTATACACTGGATCAAAAAGGTACCTGAAAATTTTACTGTTAGGCACCAATCTTTTACTTTACATTTTGAGAAAAGCCTTCATATCAGATAAGATGTGCAGCTGGAAACAGGGATGTGATTGATGCTCACATTCAAACTTTTTAAGTGTTATCAGTAGGTCAATGTATGATACTTTGAGAAAGGTTTTGAGAACCATTAGGTCATATAGATTTAATTGAAGAAATATTTACTAATTTAGTTATGCTTAGCCTGCACAAGCTTTACAGAGGAGCATCAAGAGAGTCTAATTAATTTTACATCCCTTTCACAAGTCCCAATTTACACGTACAATGACTGTTCATTGTTGATACTGAGATACCTTGCTGTGGAAGAATCCAGCAGCTCCTCTTGGTGCACTTACTCTCAGAAGCGGCCAGGCAGCAGCAGACAGCAGCATGTATAAAGTTCCCCTGCCTAAAATTAATTCAAATGAGAAATTTCTGCTCTTGTTTTGTGCTAGAATTGCTTTCTTCTGACCACACTGTCAATTTCTGATGTCATACCCTTGGCTTTGTTCACAGAGTAACCTGCAAATGGAAAGTCTAGCCCCAGCATCTGAGTTCATAGACTGAAGAAAATCCACTTAAACACCACTGTTCACTAAGGCAGAATTTTAGCCACGCTAAAATAAGATTTGAGAGGAGATAATGGTAGGAATAAAACCTCCTTAAGGCAGTACTGAAGGCAACTCAGATGAAGGGAATAATTGCAATATAATTGTTATATGTGCCTTTGGACCCTAAAACTGTTGAAAAGTTAAAATAACAGTTAAAGTACAATTAATTCTTTTAGAGCTGAAGGGTTTTTGTATTCTGCTAGCAAATCTTATCCAGTACTTAAATAGGCTCGTTAAGAGAAACAAATGTCCTGAAACCTCAATAACCTATGAAAAGATGAGTTATCAAATGGTTTCTCAAATTCAATAGCAAGAAGCATGATAATTCCCATAGTATAATTAGCTGAGAAGTTGATATATTGCATATTAGAAATAATGGTTATGTCTAATCAGAATGAGTTCTTCCTCATATTTTTCCATTCCATTAAAAAGTGAAGTATCCTCAAACTAATTATGAATGTTGGTAGGCTACAACTGTGAAATGAAGAATAAAAGACAAAATTAATTAGTCATGTTAATGAACCTTTAATTTCATTTATATCCTTTTGGTCTATTGAGAAGAAAAGATTCCCCACTACCGCAAAGAATAAGCTGTTCATTAGTACTTTCGCATCTTTTCTGCAGAGACCAGATTTTCATTGTTTTTCTTGCTTATTTGTCTGGAAGTGCTATTTCTCTTACCTGTTAATGCACAGAGATGCAAGGTTCATATCACTGCAAATATCAGCAACGTTTTACTACGGTCCTCTGATGTGGACCTTGGGGTTTTGGAAATGCACTTTCTACTCTGGGACCCAGTGGTGGCTACTCAAGCCCTTTTTCTGTGCTGAGCTCTCTTAATACTCCTCTCATAGAGGAGTTAGTGTTTAATCCAGTAAATTGCTGCAGAACATGGATTTCTGTACTTCTCTCTTAAAACTCGCAGCTTCTTCCGTTTCTAAGCAGTGTGCCAGCCTCACGGTCTGCTGTGCATGTTTCCCATGCTTTCCAGGCCCCCGGGGTGCCTCTGTCTATTTTACGCCCACACACGATTTTGTTAAAACCTGTGCCAGCGCCTGACCTCCAGCAGCTCCAAACCAGCGGGGGAAGCACCAGCATGGTGGCATGCTGCGACTGGTGTGTGGGGACAGCCCAGCAGGGGGACATCGGGACCTGGGCATGAGCATCTCCTGCTGTGCTGCTCTCCTGCGGAAGGACTCCAGAGCAGGGTCAGCCGTGACATATCTCAGAGAAAAGGGATGGAGGAGAAGGGATGGTAAATAAAGCAAGCTTACAGCATGTCTCCAAAGGCTTTGCATGTCTACAAATATGCTTGAAGTCTTCTGCTTGTAAAAGAGCATAGGAAAGACACGTCAGTAGCTAACTGTGAGGATAAAAGAGGGAAGTTCAGTTCTCAGGTACTGTGTACTGCCTGGTTGGGCTTTTTGCTTGCCATGATGAAAGGCTTGGATCAAAACCTGTAATACTCAGGCCTAGGCTCGAACTCACACACAATCATTTTACAGGACTCTTGAGGGCACTCGATCAGGGTCCTAGGGCACTCCCCTGGTCACAGCCTGGTTGGTGTCTCACTGGAAAGGTGTCCTGGGAGGAACAAGAGAGAGGACAGAGTCTCACATGAGGTGTTAGATGCCTGTGGAGCATGACAGTGGTGGTGCAGCCAGCATCTTCCTACCACAACACACCGTAACTCCTCTTCGGGAAAAGGAAAGCTTTGCTGGTGTTGTTTTATTGTGCTTTTTAAAGGGTGACTGCTTTCCATTTCACTGCAGTCTGACCTCTAGAACAATGTTACTCAGTAGAATATGATTAAAAAATAGGAATTCAACCTGTTTAATTCCTTCTGTACTTGGCTCTGGTGAGGCCGCACCTCGAGTCCTGTGTTCAGTTTTGGGCCCCTCACTACAGGAAGGACATCGAGGTGCTGGAGCATGTCCAGAGAAGGGCAACGAAGCTGGTGAGGGGTCTGGAGAACAAGTCTTATGAGGAGCGGCTGAGGGAGCTGGGGTTGTTTAGCCTGGAGAAGAGGAGGCTCAGGGGCGACCTGATCGCTCTCTACAGGTACCTTAAAGGAGGCTGTAGCGAGGTGGGGATTGGTCTCTTCTCCCACGTGTCCAGTGATAGGACGAGGGGGAATGGGCTGAAGTTGCGCCAGGGGAGGTTTAGGTTGGATATTAGGAAAAATTCCTAATTAGGAGTTCTTCTCCCAGTCAGTGCTCATGCCTGGGATTGCTCTGACCAAGGTGCAGCACCCTGCACTTGGACTTGTTGAACCTCAT
>VXAA01006623.1:65766-106575 GCA_013399115.1 Anseranas semipalmata
CACCCTTCAAATCCATATCTTTCCAATTTAGAGATCAGGATGTCATGCGGGACTGTGTCAAAAGCCTGACAGAAGTCCAGGTAGATGACATTGGTCGGTCTTCCCTTGTCAACTGATGCAGTCACTCCATCATAGAAGGCCACCAGATTGATCAGACATGATTTGCCCTTGGTGAAGCTGTGCTGGCTGTCTCGGCTCACCTCCTTGTCTTGCATGCGCCTTAACATTGCCGCCAGGAGGATCTGTTCCATGATCTTGCTGGGCACAGAGGTGAGGCTCACCAGTCTGTAGTTCCCCGGTTCCTCCTTTCTACCCTTTTCAAAAATGGTAGTGATATTTCCCTTTTTTGTCACCAGGGACTTCACCTGACTGCCATGACTTTTCAAATATGATGGAGAGTGGCCTGGCTACTACACCAGCCAGTTCCCTCAGGACCCTGGGGTGCGTGTCATCAGGCCCCATAGACTTGTAGGTGTTCAGTTGCATGAGGAGGTCCCGAACCTGCTCTTCACTTGCAGTGGGGGGACTCTGCTCCCCCAGCCCCCACCTAGAGGTTTGGGGACTCGAGAGATGTGGGAAGCCTGACTGCCAGTGAAGACTGACGCAAAGAAGTTGTTGAGTACCTCAGCCTTCTCCATGTCTGTTGTTACCAGTCCTCCATCTACATTTGTCAGAGGTGGTACACTCTCCTTAGACTTTCTTTTCTGGCCAGTGTACCTGTAGAATCCCTTCTTGTCATTCTTTGCATCTCTCACCAAGTTTAGCTCTGTCGTGCCTGATCCCATCCCTGCACATCCGGACAGTGTTTCTGTACTCTTCCCAGGGCACGTGGCCCTGTTTCCACTGCCTGTGCAGTTCCTTCTTTTGCCTAAGTTTGACCAGCAGGTCCTTGCTCAGCCACGCCAGTTTCCTGCCTTCCCTGCTTGATTTATTACACATGGGGATGGAGAGCTCTTGTGCTCTAAGAAAAATATCCTTAAAGAGTTGCCAGCTCTGATCAGATCCTCTGTCCCTAAGGACAGTGTCCCATGGGATCTCATCCACTAATTCTTTGAACAGCTGGAAGTTTGCTCTTCTAAAGTTCAGGGTCCTGACTTTGCTCTTTGCCAGGCCCACCTCCCTCGACCAGATGCAGAGGTTAGTGACATGGTTTAGTGGTAGGCTTGGCAGTGCTAGGTTAGTGGTTGGAAATGATCTTGGAGGTCTTTTCCAACCTAAGTGATTCTATAATTCTCCATTAAAAAAAAAAAAAAAGGATTAACTGTAATATACATGCCTGTGAATTTCTAAATATGACTTGGGGAGAAAATAATATATGTGACATACAGCGAGGGAAATGAGTATATTCCAAACTTTATTTCTCACTATTCAGCACTTTTTTGTCTAGCACTCAGCACCATAAAACCCTAGCTGAGGGGAAGAGGTAAGATAAATTACCTGGCGTAGAGCATAGCTTCCTTTTAACATGCCAATTTCTTCCACATGGAGTGTTGTGCTATGGCCAGTATTGCTTCTCTTTATACTATTTGTCACCAAGAAATTATATTTTCAAAAAGGAAAGAATAAGGTTTTTCCTCAACTCTGGGACACCTTGATTTCTTGCATTAGAGAGAGCTATTTCAACTCCTGTAAAGGAAATGAATTTAAGATGATGTTTAAATAAAGGGTTCAGTCTTTCATGGTACATTGAATATAGGAGGTTTACAAGGGGAAGTGACTTGAACACTGAGTGAGAATTACTGAGCCAAGTACACAGAGGTTGCTTCTATCACAGTGAGTGCAGCAGTGAAACAGTGAGTTCCCATGCAGAGAACTACCTTAGGGTATACTGAGGTAGATCTGCCCCTCCTTTGTATGGAAACAGGACTACTTCATTTTCTTCAGTAGATACTGGCCTTTTGAGTTGAGAACATAGGCAATCGGAGATTTAAAAAAAATGGATTCACAATTGCAGTTTTCGGATATGAGACTTTATAATCAAAAATGCAATTAATTCCTAATCCTTTCAAATATGTTAGCTCACAGCATAAAACAAACAGCACCAGAAAATCATAAAACTGCTTCATGAAAATACACTGTGGAAGCCGTACTGTCTGACCTCCTATTCATTTTGCATTCCAGATTCCTCAAGAAGTCAATGGAGATTTGGTATTTTTAAGGATTCTGGGAACATTGGTTGTTACTTGTTACACAGACACAGCAATTGCAAACATATTGATGAGTGAAAATTACAGAAAATATTTCCATTACTATAACCCAAATATTTAAATGAATCTGTAGGAAGGATACGTCTATTTTAATGTACTCATTTGAAAGGCCACCTTTCTCTGTTCTACCATGTAATTATCCTAAGAACTTGAGGATGTAGTCACAGACCAGTCACAAGAACTGATTGCGATAGGTTTTAATATGCCAGATCTAGCCTTAGTCTAGCTGGTTTAGGTAACCCTGGCACCAAAGATAAAATTTCGTGGTCTACAGATGCTCAAAGGAGAATGTGAAGTCCTGAGAGGAATTTGGAAGCTCTTTTCTTTTGTGATAGAGGTACCTGAGCTAGCTCAGTTAGAGGTAGGTCTTCCTTGGGAATGTCATCTCCTCATGACACTGCTGAGGGAGAATAAGAGACAACTGAGTCAGAGGACCTGAATTATCTTTGGAAAAGGGGGGTTACATATCTGTCAGGAAGATCAGGTGGTAACTTTGCATGGTCAACACTGAACTGCGTAGCCGTACCAGACTGAGCTTAGAGATCACCGCAGCACTCTCCATTACATTGCAAGGATATTACTACTCCTTTCCTGTGTGCAGAAATGGTATTCTAAATGGTCCCTATCTCATGGATATGTTGCAATGCTAAATATACATGCAAAATAATAAGAAGCTACAGGCAAGATAAGGGAGACATAGAGGGAGCAGTCTCCTTAATGGAAAATATCTAAGAGGAGTTTATCAAAACAAGTCTTTGCTTCTGATTTACAGTTTTTAATTTAGAACCTCAGAATAAATTTTAAAGGTAGTTTTAGGAAGAAATGGGATCAAATGTTTTCTTTTTGGTTTCTGTCCAAGTTCCCAGGAACTTCTCATTATGTCCTAATGTTTGGTAATGACCTTGTAATATCCCTGGGTCAGTGGAAGCATTCTGGGGGTTACCCTGGAGAACTTTGGAAACTGTGAGGACCTCATCCAGAGCTCTACTGAAGAGAAGAGCAATGAGAAGACCAAGAACTTGGGCTACCAAGGCCTCCAGCCTCATGGAGCTGTAAAAGGGAATGTGGGAGGCATAGGATTTTTGACCTGAAGCAATGCAGATGTTGGGGCCTGAATCCAGGAATCGTGGGTCATTAACAGCCTTCCAGATGAAGTGGCAGGAAGCCACTAAGACATAACAGTGCTGTGTTTGACAGAGATTGTAGTTTTCTAATGAATCTTTCCATCAGAACACTCTCCAGTTCTGCACATAAATGTCTTAGACATAATTCTTTTCACTTTCCACAAGTACTCCAGTTACTTGCACAAAGGGATTGCACAGACTGAAACTTAGGCAACCGCTCCAAAATATGAATAATAGATTTATGAGCATGCACAGTGCAGAAGGAAGTTGATTCAAAGACTGACACTCCCATCAAAGGCTGGGATACATGTTGGCTGAGTTGTCATTTTGGATCTTATGGAGGTGTTGAAAACTACTTTTGCCTATATTTGAAATGAAACAATAGTGATTTTACACTCAGTTATTTTTTAGTACTTGAGTATCAGTGTTGGGTTCAACACCTTCAGTTTAGATTTCTGAACCTTTCACTGAAAGCACAGCTTACATATAGGAACATGTACATGTTTACATGACAAGATTTGAAGTAGCTGGGGGGCTGCAGGGATGAGCTCTGTGAGAAGAGACAAGAAGCTGCCCCATGTCTGGTTCTAGGCAGCTTCAGAAGGAGCCCAATGCTGTCCATCCAAAGCTGAGCTCATCAACAATGCTGCTGGTGTCCCTGTGATAATATATTCAAGAAAGTGTAAAAAACGCTGTGCAGCAGTTATGAGAGAGAAGAGCTAGAAAAATGTGATGGAAACAATTCCGCCAACATGAAGGTCAGTGCAGAAGGAGGGCAGGAGATGCTCCAGGAGCCAGAGCAGAAGTTCCCCTGCAGTCCGTGGAGAGGCCCATTGTGGAGCAGACTATCCCCCTGCACCCCATGGGTACCACACGGAGCAGATCTCCACGCTGCAGCCATGGAGGAGCCCCCATGGAGCAGGTGGATGAGGCCTGAAGGAGGCTGCGGCCCATGGGAGCCCCCGCAGGAGCAGGTCCCGGGCCGGAGCTGCAGCCCGTGGAGAGGAGCCCCCGCAGGAGCAGGAGGCCTGGCGGGAGCTGCCGCCCGTGGGGGAGCCATGTTGGAGCAGTTTGGTCCTGAGGGATGGGCCCCGTGGTACGGACCCATCTGGGAGCAGTTCTGGAAGAGCTGCAGCCTGTGGGCAGCCCACGCAGGCCCAGCTCGGGAAGGACGGCATCCCGTGGGAGGGACCCCACGTGGAGCAGGGGCAGAGAGTGACCGTGAAGGAGCGGCGGAGACGCAGCGTTAGGGACTGACCGCAGCCCCCATTCCCCATGCCTCTGCGCTACTCGGGGGGAGGAGGAAGAAGAGTCAGGAGTGAAGCTGAGCCTGGGAAGAAGTGTGGTGGAGGGAACGTGTTTTTAGTTTTGCCTTTATTTCTCAACATCCTAGTCTATTTTTAATTGGCAACAAATTAAATAAATCTTCCCAAGTTGAGTCTGTTTTGACCGTGATGGTACATAGGGAATGACCTCCCTGTGCTTATATCAAGCCATGAGCTTTTCCGTCATATTTTTCCCCCTGCCCTGTTGAAGAGTGGGAGTGAGAGAGCAGTGTGGTGGACACCTGTTGGCCAGCCAAGGTCGACCCACCACAGTATACTCTATGTGTATCTGAAAATTTTCTTTATATGCGATCAAGAATGTTTTCCTTGTTTTTTGTTTGTTTGCTTGTTTGTTTGTTTTATGAACATTAGGCTTAAATTCACTGAGTGCTTGACAAGGAAAATAAGTACAACTTCTTCAACTGCATCTTTTTTGAAGCAATTAAATGGACGCCCTTTGGAACCTTTGGTCACAGCTACTGCTTCAACAACGGTACAGACGGGATGAAAAAGGAAACACATATTTATGAATCCTGTTATACCTTCTTTTCTGTTATTTTTTCATTCAGGTCACATGATTTCCTGGTTTCTTGTTTCTTCTGATCTCATAATATACACATCTCTTCATGGTATAAGGATGAACGCTTAGCCGCTGGTTCTGCTTTCTGTAGCCTGTTTACAACAGTTTGATGGATGGAATTTCTAACATTATTTAGCTTCATTGTATTTCAAGGTAAGATACAATAGGAACTTGATATACTGAATTTAATTGTGATTAATTTTGCGTTTTATGTATTCTAAGAGGTGCTATTCATGCTTTCATTCTCTAGTTGTATTAAAATTGTCTTTTACTGATCAGCTTACATTGAGCCGGAGGACTTAAGGACAAAACAGTTTTCACCAACTTATTTACCCGTGTGTCTGTCTGTGTGTGTGCATGTCTGTTTGTATGTACATATATACATACAACACACAAACCGAGCAAGGTCACATCAGAGTAAACTGTCTGAACGAGAGAAATAAGCATGGCTTTTTGGATGAAACCTGTTGTAAGTAGTCAAGCACTGGCTGTTGATCAAACCTACATCTTTCACAATCACCTCATGGCTGGAGCCTCTGGGGAGAGAGCAGGGGACTCGGCTGTAGAGGTATTTGGGACAGGAAGAAGTCTTTTTCTTTTATGCTTTTCCTGGTGTGAGCCCAATGATTCTTGTATTTTTGGCTATGCAATTTCAAGGAGATTGATCAATAAACCTCTACAATATGCATCTTCTTCACAAACGTGGTAGAATCTGGCAGTTAGGACTTGTTCCTCATTTGCAGAGTGAAATCCCACGAAGCTCAGACCTTAAAAAGCTGGTTCAGACTTCTTGAACATGTAGTCTGTTGACTGCTGGATTAGATAGAACTTCATAATGTTTTATTGTGTTTTCTATGCTAGCTTTTGGTTAGTCTCACCGAACAGATTATAAAGTAAATCATGGAATGATGAGACCTCCACTAGAACTTCCAGTCTTTTTGATTCAGCAGATAAAGATAAGCAATACTATGGAAAAATCCTAAATAAATATTTTACAAACTTGCATTTTTACAATGCTAGCTATCTAATTCACATATTAGTACCAGGCTGTAACTAGCTCTCCAGACTCTATATATTCAAATTCCCTAATTCCATTGGTCACACATTATTTATGTTTGTGTTGTTTTTGCATGTTTTCATCATTATGATCACTGTGATCATATGAGTGTTCTTATTAATATTCTGGGTTTCAAAACAACTTGACTTTACACTTTTCCTACCAAAATATATTTATTACCTGCCAGAAAAGCATCATCTCCACATATTCATATCCAAAATAATAAATTTGGGCCATTCTTGCTATAGAACTTCTGTACTGAAGACAAATTATTCTAATTTTTGTTTCCACCTTTCAAACTGGCAAAGATCCTAAGCAGCTTTGCATTCCAGGATTTCAGTTCATTTTTACTAATGCAATGAGAATTATTCAGACTTTCATTTGGTCAGCAGCTCTAACTTATAGAGTACCATGAAAAGTGACAAGACTCTTTTCCTGTCACTTCCAGTCAGAAATGAACTGAATACTGTGTAAGTGTATAACTTTTTCTGTTGATTCACTATGTAGTCAATAGTGAGATACATATGATAAGTTTTTTATTAAGCCTAAGAAACACTGTCTGAAGTAGCAGAAAACGCATAGTGTAATATTTCTTCTACTTGGCTACATGTTAACTACTCTGATGAAATTGATGCTGTTTGTCAAATTCTATAAAAAGTCAATATTTTAACCACTATGCCAATAAAGGATCTTAAATAATTATCTCATAGGTCTTGTTTACAACTTTAAAAAATGTGTGTTCTGTAGCTTGGCAATAAACCACCTCAGATTTAGTAGTTCTGCTTTGAAATTTATGTAGAATCTGGTGAAGTCATTTTAGAAGATTTCTTAGTACAAAGAAAAATACAGTGTTTCTGTTTTATGGCTTGTTTAACCCAGCCACATAAACTTTTGCATCTTATCTGCGGAAATTTGGAGAACATCATGATTTTTTTACTTGTGGAAGAAAACTTGAAAAGTCAACAGCTACTAGAAAAGGGAATTTCATTTTAGTAAACTTTAAAAGGTTACTTTCCCAAAATACAAAATAACCTATAAATGTCAATTAAGTAATTAAATCATTACACAGTGATATGTATTATGTGATGTAAAAACAAGCCAATCTATAAAATTAATTCCTTGGAAATTTGTGATGAGGGGAAAACAAGTGAAGAGGAGAAAATGTGTACCTTGTTTCAAAACATAGCTTCAAATCTAAAATAATAGACACCTGTTTTTACAAATAACTGAAGTCTTGATCCTGTTAAATTTTAAGCATGACATATGTGTGATCAAGTGCATTCTTTGCTGGAATAAGAACTAAACTGAGATGAGAGAACAAAATGAGAACAAAAGGGTATATAAAATACTATAGAACACTATAAAATAACATAAAACAAATTAATCTTCAGGAGTTTATGTAGGTAAACAGACAAAAAAAAAAAAACACAAAACAAACAAACAAACAAACAAAAATCACATTTTAACAGAAAAACCCCAAGATGTTTGATGTATTACAAGACCCGTATTTACAACTAACAGATGAAAAGGAAATATTTGAGAATGAGAACAGGTGCAAACCTTTAAATTAAATATGCCAATTCTTTCACCATTGGTTTGACCATATGAAGAGCTTTTGTTCCTTTCTCCGGTCTCCATTGTTCAAAAATGAAGGTTTGTACTTCTGTGAGGACAATGGTGGTTTCTTCCATAAGATGTAACTTGAGTTCCTCGACAGGAACTTATAGTGTCAATATTCTTGAGGTTTGATGAGCTAAGGATGACACTTTGCGTGACATTGGTTTGGTCTGACATCCAGGTTTGACTAGTAATCTTCCAGCAGACCCTTGCTGAATAAACAAACCTGGTGTGTAGAGCACCAAACAGGAAAAGAATTGTTTTCTACTTCAACACAGTTTTGAGTTTGGCCTGTCTGCATCAGCATTTTGAGTATATGGCTATTAGACATGTGCATTTCAAGATCACTATTATTTGCAGACACAACAAAGAGAAAGTGTGTACTAGACTCTGGACTGTGCTGTCTAAGCTTTTTGTGAATGTTTTATAGTATCTTTACCAGACAGTGCAGTAATATTAGAAATATTGGCAATATCAGTAAAGTTAGTGGTATAACTGCACAAAAAATACTACCTGTTTAAAGAAAAAGGCAAAAGTAGTATTGGTAAAGAATGTGGAGGTTACTGCATGTTTTCTTATGTATATTTATATCAAGGAGAAAAAAACAACCAGACAAACACAGATTAGCATGTGTTCTACATTTTTAGAGAAAGAACAGTCTTACTAACGAGATGACTCCAGGAAGAGAAGTCACTACCACCTTGACCATTCCCAGCATGTCAGAGAATACAAAACTAGCTCTGCTTGTTTGGTCTAGCACCAAAAGAAGAAGGCTGAGAGAACATGGATTGTTCTCTATAGTATTTCAGGACAACAACCACCACAGAAGAAAACAAAGTTATTTATACAACGTCTCAATGTTCGCAGAAGAACATGTGGCTAGAACTTGAAGACCATAATGTCGGCAAATAAAAGGAAGTTCCTGGTCATCAAGTGGGAGGGAGAATCTGGCCTGTTCCGTTCACATTATTGGCCCAAATTCTTGGTAATAGAACATTTCCTGAGACACTAGGATGATCTATTTTGTCATACTGAACCTTTAATCCATAACACTGCAGAAAGCTAAAAATTACTCTATTTGAATATTCATATAGGTGTGCTTACTTTGTATCTATATTTTTATGTGTTTATCTTGGTTTCCATAACATCAACTATGACATTTTTTAGTTGACTTTTAGGACATTTCTGAGGGTCCCATTGGCTGCATACTTGCAAAGCAGAGAAGGAGCATCTTCAAAGATCCTCAGGTGTTCTCTTAGCATCTCATGCAGTGCTACCTCTTTCATATAGGGCTATAATTTATTCCTGTTTTTGTTTGATTGCCTACAGGGATAGAAACAGTGAAATCTGCTGTTTGCTTTTTTTCTGATTGGCAGTATCTGTCTGTTGCTGCATGCAAGACTTAAACCAGTTCAAAGCTGATAAACCAATGTTTTTTCTTTCATCTTTGCAGGCCTCCCATATGCTTCCTCTGCTCTTCAATTTTAATGACAGTAATAATAATTATCTTCTTTTCAAATATGCTGCATAGGAATGTATTAAAGAAAACTTTCTGATTATTCTGGTGGCTTTTAAACTAGATTTTTTTTTTTTTTTTCCAGCTCTGAATAAATTTCAGTTGAGAAAACTCTCTCTACAACATCTGAAGGAGAGGAAGTGGAAAAGGAGGTGCCGGTCTTTTCTCTCTAGTGAATGATGATAAGACACATGGGAATGGCACAGAGCTGCACCAGGGGAGGCTCAGGCTGGGCCTCAGGAAACATTTCTGTACCAGGAGGGAGGCCAGGCCCAGGGACAGGCTTCCTAGCGAGGTGCTGGGGGCCCCGTGCCTGCCAGTGGTCGGGAGGCGTTTGGACAGTGCCCTCAGTAACGTGCTGTAGCTGCTGGTTAGCCCTGAAGTGCTCCGGCAGCTGGACTCGATGGCCTTTGATGGGCCCTTCCAACTGAATTCTCCTCCTCCCCTCCCCTTTTCCCTAATGTCAGAACACTGGATAACAAAACAGAACAAGCCTAGTCTCAATCCCATTGATATTGTTAAGCCAAACCCTTCACATTTGATAAAAGTTATCCCTTTCGATAAAATTTCAATTTTTTAAAGTAGCATTCAACTTGTCCCTAAACGTAGTGTTTCTTCTACTGCCCATGTAAAAAACAATCCATAAAATATTTTTTTACCTTGCATTATAGCAACAGACAACCTAAGATCACTGTTCAGTATAATCTGATTTCACTGTTTTCCTATTTTTAAAAGGTCACTGACCTTCTAAACACAATATTGATTAACAGTCACTGCTCCCACAGATAAAGCATTTTATAGATGCTTTCTGAAGGGAGTGCAGGAGGAACTGAAGAATATAACATTTGCAGTAGTTGTAGAGAAGGCTCAGTGGGAAGATGCCAGGAGACCTGAGTAGGCATTATGAGAAGTAGAGGGCTGGGTGCAGGGAACTAGGGGATGCAAAGTGCATGAGGGTCCAAGTAGTCTGGTGATGCTTTATAGATCTTTGGGATGAGGTCTGCTAGAAGTGACCCCCTTGGCCAATTTTGGTAATGGGGTGAGGCTTTGGGGGCCCACTGGCAGAGGAAGTAGCTGTCTCTCCCTTTCCTTCTGCGAGCTTATCCATCTTCTCCAACCCAACACTTCTCCACATCTCCACTCTCATGCAAAGTGACTATATCTTTCAAAGTAGCAGGGAATGTTTCTATATCCCTAAAATGAATCTGATGCATCTCTTCAGCTTATTGTGCAAGACCAGACAGTCATGACTGATACCCAGACACATTCTTACTATTGCAAAATATGTACAAATAAAGGCAAGTGGAATAATTCAATAGAAGTTTCAGCATGTGGTTCCAGTGCCTTTGTGCCAAACAGAGTGAAGTGAAATAAGATAAAGCACATAGGAAAAAAAAAAACCAAAAAGAAAAAAAAAAAAAAAAAAAAAAAAGAAGATCCTTATGTGCCTTCTCCACCTTTTAGAAGAGTAATGAGTGGGAAGAATCAATTTTGTTATGTTGTGAAAATGAAAATTTAGTGAAGTGTAGGTTTGTATAGCTCTGTTTCCCTGTGGTTTGTACAATTCAGTTTTTATATTTTTCTTTATTTCTTTCCATTTTTTTGACATTTACTTCTGCAATCAGTTTAGTTTTTTAACGTAGAAATCCAGAATAATTTGTTTATATTTCATTTATAACAGAGAAATTTATGTTCCAGAGTATTTTTTCCTTTATCTTTTATCTTAAAAACTATTTTAATAACTATTTTAATGTTTAATAATTATTTAATTATTTAATAATTTAATATTTAATATTTTAAAAACTATTTTAATAAAGATTAATGAAAACCTCAAGCTCTGGCAATATAAAGCAAAATTACAATGCAAAATGACTCATTCTTTCAAACCTTTATTGATACTAATCTGGGAAGAAATAACAGTAGTATATTAAAATTAAAGACAATATCTACTAAAGTAGGAAATTAGATGAGACATTAAACAGAAAGAGGTTATGTCAGAATATTATTCTTGATTAGCTTAAAAAAAAACGTGATTGATTGTGCCTATATAGCACAGGCTAATTGATGTGGGCTGGGGCAGAATCTTCACCTTTCAATCAAAAGAAGTTTTCTGTAGACAGCACTATAAGAGTAGGAACATCATGGAAAAATGTCCTTGCTAGTAAACTGTGTTAGTAGTTGATTTGGTCAATTTTTTTCTATGGAGAATCAGGCTCATGGATACCCTAAATGACTAAATGCTAAACCCATCAGAAAAGACAAAGGAAAATGCTACTGCTTTAATAATAAGCCTCCCAGCAATTCTGGTTTAGAAAACCTGTGTTAGTGCCCCTCTATGCTTGAGTCAAGATTTGAACGATTTAAAACAAAAAACCACTATGAATTATCGTGGTGGATGTGGTCAGATTCCCTTTCCGTGTAATAACCCTTTGACCATAGAAGCAAAGGCAGCATGATGAGATCACTTGCTCATCATCTTCTGACTTTTTCTGTTATCATCACCTGAAATATATTTTGCTTTAGAAATCAAACATAAACAACAATGTTCCATAAATAACACATAACCGTGTGCATTTTTTTTCTTAGACTGCCTGTGTAAGTCTTTCTATTTTATTCTGCATCTACCTTTGCATTTGATTGCTAATGTCCTCTTTGCTTTCTGATAATTTTAATTATAGCCTGTTGTCCATTTGAATGGGTAAAGTTTTCTTCTATGGCAGCTAATGCAGTTCATAACCTCCATTACTTTTCTGACCAACCAGGTTCAACTTAGTCCAGTAGCACCCAGGACCTTTATAGAAACCTTCGTTCCTGGTAACTTTTCTGTCAAATTGCAGTTCTGTGAATTGCCTGACCTGGTCAAACTTAAAACATTGCACGTCACACCTGTCATGGGAAGATGGCGATGAAAAGCTGCTGAAAGCCACTGCTTGAGGTTGCAAGAAATTAATTCTCCAAAACAGTGAAATGGCTTAAAAACATCACTATTTCCTGCTCCACAGATTCGGTCATCATCTCTGCTTGTTGTATGCTTCCAATTAATCTTGTTTTCCATTGTGCTTTTGACCTGGTGTGGATCACCTTTAGAAAACCTAAGAACAACAGCTCACATTTGGCGCGGCAGGTCACTGTGGCAGCTCTGAGGGTCACAGAGCTCAGCTGAACTCAGAGAGCTCTTATAGTTTCTGAAAACAACCATATTTTGGTGTCTTAATGAGACCCAAGGTCCTCTCAAAACCTGCTTTTCCCATAACAGGCTCAATTCAATGAGCTTAAAGGGTCTTTTGTCAATATTTTTCCATTCCTTTCCAAAACCCTGTTAGCCTCCCTTGCTTGTGCTCTACCAGAGCCAAACAAAGCACAGGATGGGGTGCAGCGCTGGCTCTGACTCTGGGAAGGTGGGCGAGAAAGCTCCCCCATCCAGTGTGACGTCTTGACTCACTGCTCTAAACCTGGTGAGCTGCAGGAGGGCAAGAGGTACGCAGGCAAACAACTAAAATGTTACAGAATTGAGTGCCGAAACAAAGAGGCTGAATCCAAATATGAAACTGATTAGTTTTGTTGTCTCTTTGGTCGAAAGTTCCAGATCTCAAAGACTTGTTAATATTATAGATCGGTGGTGGACTGAGGCAACTGTGATTCAGTGATGTTTACTTGCAAAAGCTATACTAAATCCCCTTGCTCACAGTCCCAAGCCATTTTCATCCAATAGTTGGCTAAAAATCTCTGCCTTCAGGCTGATGCTCTTCTGCCTTTTTAGGTGTAATCCAGCTTTGTTTTTGTCTGTGTGTATGCGCGTGTGCTATTTCTGTAGCTTTTAGTCTTCTTTCCAAGATGTAAATACACCGTATTTCCAAACACATCCCAACAAAATATTTGTATAGGCATTTTCTTTGTTTCAGGTGCTGACCAGGTCCCTGTGGTTTTGTTAAAGACTGCTGTTTTATAACAAAAGAACTCACAGCTCTTTTCCGAGCATCCTACAATGGGCAACTACTGATTGCAGTGATATTTTGTTCCTCCTGCAGCCATCCCCAGGTCTACAGCTTGCTTACCCTAATTTAACTGATTCTGCTGGCTGTGAACAGAATACCTGTGGGCAAATGCCCATAAGTGCACAGCAGCATGATGCACACACACGTGACAGAGAGCACACCCGATTTAGTTTCTCCTGGGTCACAAACCAAAACCATGATGACATGTCTCTGAGTCTTTGCATGCATTTATGAACACCAGGCAAGACATTGTCTCCCTTTTCTGCTTACAGCAGTGCTTAAAACCTTCTGTGCTTCTTATCACACCAGGATGTGGTGCTAGACTACCCTGTATGCAAATCTGCTATTTTCTTTCTCTATTCCATCTTCATCTGTTTTCTCCCATTCTTACATGCAATAGGATAATACACGTGGACCAGAAAAATATAATAAAAGAAGAAAAGACAGTCCACACTGTGCAGTTATTAAAAAATCCCACATGCATAGTACAGAAGGCTTCTTTTTAATGGGCTGTATCTAGCAAGATTGTTTGCATTTTCACTCATACTCCTCATCACTATTATCATGTAGCTCTGCAGGTATCTAAAATAAAAGGCATAAGGGGGAGTTGCTATAGTGGGAAAAACTCCTATAATCACAACTGTTTGAAAAGAATGTTTTCTAAATTTAACACATTTTTTAAAATGAGAAAGTTAAAACTAAAATGCTTTAGGAGCAGAGGCAAAGTTGAGTCTTGCTGCCAGCCACATATAGCTGATGTTAACGAATTGTATTTACATGGAGCTTTCATCCAAGTTTTCTAAATGCTGTGATTTATTTTTCAAACTGTAAATAATAAATGTGTATATTTCTCTAGATATCTTTTCAAAACATATTACCAGGTTACTTATTGAAATTTAAGTGCAAGCATATGAGAAGTAGAGCTGGGAATGCAAATTTTCTCCTAGTAGATTATTTACATTAATTTTGCAGATTGTGAGCATTTTGGATTGTCAGATTACTGACTTGATTAGAAATCAAGGTACTTACATCTGTAAGTGTAAATCTGGAAAGAGTGATCCCTTTTTATTATAAATTCAATTTGGTATTATAACAGTATGTGAGCACCCTAATTCCCAAAATGCCCAGAAGATCAGCCAGGGCAAAAGGTCAGAACCCTAAAACTGTAAAAAACAGTGATATCTATTCATTGCACTAGGCAGTGTTTTGATTTCCCTTTGGTAGCTGATCATTTAGCACTAGAGCAAAACTGACTCTTAATCAAGCCACGGCATTAGCTCTTCTAATTAGTCTGGGTAGCAGTCCTAATCTCTGTGACCAAATTGCTTCTGGAATGCAGTAAACAAACTCATACACTGATCTCTTACATCTCAGAGCAGAGCGTACCCTCCTTACAAGTCTTTTGTTGTTGTGCTCTCCAGGAACTGTTAGAAGAGCCACAAGAGAAGTTCACTGCCATGACCTCTTGCTGGGAATGGGATAAATATGGGTGAAGAATTTGGGCAGAGTAAATATTTATTAATTGTTTTGTTGAAACGCTAACTGTTAAAGTGAGGAAAAGAAGTGAACATACATTGAAAATTGCTAATAATTTCTTTGCTTCTTGATTTCATCTTTACCTGTCTTCATTTCCCAACATGATGGAAAACGTGCATTGTCTGTAGATAATTTGTAGTTAATTTGTAGATTATCTGTGACTCAAAGGAAAAAAGAAAGGAAAGGAAAGGAAAGGAAAGGAAAGGAAAGGAAAGGAAAGGAAAGGAAAGGAAAGGAAAGGAAAGGAAAGGAAAGGAAAGGAAAGGAAAGGAAAGGAAAGGAAAGGAAAGGAAAGGAAAGGAAAGGAAAGGAAAGGAAAGGGTATGCAAAAGCTTAACCACATTTAGATTGTTTTTCACAGGCAGCTTCCAACACCATGGGGTTGATGAGAACTGTATTTCCCAGGCTGTCCATCTTCATAACAAGGCAAATTTTCCTCCCAGGGCATTTTACTGCTTAGATCTCAGCCTCACTGAGAGCACTCATATGGAGCTATGGAAATGTAAATAACAAGGTGGAGATTTATGTCTTCTTTTGTCTTTCTGACTCCTTTTCTCAACATCAGGAATCAATGAATGGAACATCTCTGGTGGAAAACAATCTGCAAGCAAACTGTGGCCTTAAGCTGCAGTTGAAGAAAGATTCTTATCCATTTTCCTACAAAAAATCTACTTTGTTTCCTCCAAGAACAGTGTTTTTAAGTGAAAGTTCTGTTTTAAATATCAACATACAGATGTTAACAAATTTACATACTAATGTGTTTTTCTTATACTTCCTTCTCCTTATCTCTTGCTTTGTTATAGCTGAACAGGTTTGGAAGGCTTGTAATACTGTGCAGTGGAAGTCACCAGGTGCCTTTCTGCTGATTACACTGAGCTGCATCTGGCCTTGATATCCATTTACATTTTTTTTTAAAAAATGCATTTAAATTGCTGACAGGGACATTTTAAGTTAATTGTTAGCATTTTCAGTTGGTGTTACTCTTGCAAACTTATTAGGTTGTTGTCAAAACCTCCATGGCAGACTGTATATGTAAAACAACACGATGTACTGCATGATCTTTACTAAGATTTGAAAAACAACCTGAGGAATGTGTGCCCAAAAGCAAATTTATTTGCTTTACAAAAACAGTGAATTATGCCAGCCACATTTAAGTGCTATCCTCAGGGAAATTCTGTAATATTTAGTCAGATCTAGGAGCGCAGAAGTCCAGGGTCCCAGGAGGGGACAGATCCACCAGAGTGGAAGCCCTTGATCTCAATAGAGTTGACATGTGGCTTGCACCAGAAGCCCCCCAAAATGCTGCCCACCTCAGCTGCATATAGTTTGTGCTTCAGGGAACAGTATTAAAGAGTTGCTTATTTCACACATTCTTATGGCCTGTCCTTGAGGAAGATGAGCTAGGGCTGTTTGGAGCATCATTCTGCTCTCAATTTTAATGGAGTTATGCTGACATAGTTTGATTAGTTTCCATAGAATTACTCATCCCAGGGTGAGTGGAAAGGCTTGACCAAGTTTATAGTGGCTTCAAAAGCTTGTCAGTGCTTAATGATATCCATTCCATATGTGTTTGCTTTCCACAGAAATTAACTACAGCACAAAAGTGGAAATAATCATGTCAGCAAACTGTTAGGATTTTATGGCATATTTTAAAACTTTATGTACTGATTTATTTTATAATGCTTCAGTATAATGTGCTTATAGACTTGAGTTCAAAAACAACATTTATTGTTATGGCTGTCTGAGATGCTCTGCTTTGAGACAAGGCATATGACTTCACTTAAAATATTTCCTGTCCGAACGCATTTTAATAACCAAATAAACCGCTTAAAGGAATAACCTAAATAAATCAGTAATAAATAAATCTCTTTCGAAAACAACATTTGGTACTTTGAGAACAGGATATTTTTGTTAATGTAGATGCACTTCTAATCACTGGTACTAGCGTGTACGTTCATAAATGACCTCACTATGACATTGAACAAAGCTTAATAGTTTAAAACAGACATTATGCCTAAACTGTATTATAGAGTTATCTCTGGCTATATTGCTAAGCTTACTTGGGAATGATTGTACTAAACACCTGCCTTGTATGTTGCATATTATTAGTTTGCAATGCTGTTTATCCAGTGAAGCTGGATAACATCTGGTTTTCAGTCATGTTCTGCATTTCATCCACATTTCCCTCTGTCTTAATTAAGATTTTGGGGTTGTCGTATGAGAAGAGGAGGACCTAAGTGACTTTCCTGACATAGGAAAAGTTTCCTGACGCTAAGTTAGCCAGCGTCCTACTACCTCCAGGTTTTTGGACCAAATGAAAATTCACCTATTCTAACTATGGTACCTAATGCTGACCTCTGATGAAGTTTCTCAGGCATATATCTCTTGCAAATCTCTTCAAATACTCCACACCTGGCTCCCCCTGCTGTGATAAACCATCCCCACGAAGACTTTTTCTGTGCCTTGCTAGCATTTTGGAACAGATTCTACAAGTTTTAGATGCTTTTTACTTATTATGAATGGTCTCGGACATTAAAACACAGGCTTACAAGCATGCTGAATGTATTATGGTTGTAGATAGTATGCATATGTTTCCTGAAGATTTTTTACCTCTTTCTTCCTTTAATGGGATGACAGTAATTAGAGATGGAAGATATATTGGAGATCTGACTCAGTGCAATTCCAGTGAAAGAAGTGCCTCACAATTATTTTAGCATGTCTTGGATCACTATCATCAGTGATACTATATCATCAGGAGTGTCAGCCCAGCTCTTCTCCCTACGTGCCATGCAGACAGTGACATCTCCTAAAGCCAGTGCTATAAGGAACTCTTGATGAAAACATTCATTTATTGAAACAAAATAAAACCTTCCTGTCCTTCATTTCATAATTATCTCCCCTGCTGTCCACCATCTCTCAGTGACTCCACTTCTCAGACTCCTTGCTGACTACATAAAGTCATTTACATGTTCTATATCTTTGAATAAATACATAAAAGAATAAGAAAAGTGTTTGCAAAGAAAAATAATAAGGACAATCTATATGAGACCTGCTAGCAGGAATAAGACTATCTATTCCAGACATTTCCAGACAAGGATTATGGGGCTGCACTTCTACTTGGTTTTCTGAATATACTTCCACATATTCTTAAAAGCAAGATCCTTTCAAATAGTGATACATTAAAGTAAGACTCAAGAGTCTGGAAACATTGAACATAGAATGAAAATGATTGCCTGCACCAAGAATTTTCACACATTAATGAATAGAAAGGAAAAGCATTATCATAAACATCTAAGTAGATTAAAATATTGAAATCTCTTATTTTGCAGAACCGTTCAAGAGAAACACCATCCTCTACATACATTTACACTGGAGTGGTTTACTGGATGTGAAAGTTGAGTCTAAAAATTCTGTATTTAGACCACAAGACTTCATTTTTTGAGCAACCCCCTTTTTTTTATTTGAGCCTTTATGACAAACAACAATGACTGAGGGGTATAATGAACATTTTGAAAAAAAAAAATTTTTTTAATTTGAAACAAAAAAATATTTCTTTTTTTTTTTTTTATTTTGCAGTGCTGACATTCTGTTTTTTCATGCTTGTACTGTTGTGTTTAATTTCATTTGCTCATTCTGATTTGTGTCCTGGTTTTTCTTATGAGTTTCTTTCAGACAGATTTTTTTTCTCTTTAAAATTTCATGGCCTTGATTTGAAAACACTTTGGTAGAGCACCGTGTCTCCACTGTGTTTTGTCTGAGTGTCTGTAACTTGAATTCTAACTCACTCTGCCATTTTGAATAGCTCAAAAGAGAGGGGAAAAAAATCCCTTCAAAACCAGACTTACTGGGAACTACCTGCTGGGAAGTACCACTAGCTATCCTTGTGATTCAAAACAGCTTTCCTTCTTGAAAACATGTATGCCTTGATTATTGTTTAGATTTGTCTTTTGTAACAGGACACAGCACATGTAAGCAATGTGAGATGGTGGAGTAAACTAGTAAGGATGGAAAATGTCTAGCTTCCAGGGACACCTCTGCAAAATTTTCAGCTAGATCTGAAAGTATGCACCAAAGATCAGTGAGATGATCAGTGAATGTTGGAGTTGAATAATCTTACACTGGGTCACAGCTCATTGACTGGGAAAATGCAGTTTCACTAGATCCACAATTATGCACAAACCTGACACGCTTTGTCTCCATAACTGGGCTAAATTAGAGGGGGGATGCTGACATCCTTCTCAAAACTCACACAAGAAAAGAGCTACTGATTTTGAAGAGGTGCCTTGAGCAGGCAGTCATTACTTGTCCAAAATGCAGTAAGGATTTAAGCTGAAATTGCCTATTTACCTCCAAGAGATAGAGCTACCAGGGTACAGAATATCCTGGTCTGACTTTCTGCCACTTTTTCCTACAGAGAGTGAAAAGTGGCTTGGAGTAGAAGGCCTGTAACACAGGGTTGCAGAGACATCCTCGCCCCTTTCTCCAATTAAATCATTTTTTATACTACATACTGCTGCTCCAACAGACAAGAAAGTGCTGTAGCCCAGTGGTCAGGATGTTAGTGGGATACAGTTTGCCTTGCACCTCAATTTTGGAGAGAAACGAGAACATCTTTGAGGTGATGTGAAGGTAAAGTCATTGGGGCAGTTGCCTCTCCACTGTTGTTTTGTGAATGGTGCCTTTTGTATCTACTAAAAAACTCCTCAAATTAAGAGAAATGTATTTACCTGGATTGGAAGATTGTTCAAATCCATCTAGCAAGCTGAAAAATATATTCTTTTTCAGAATGCCTAAGGTACGTTTCTTTCTCATTAAAATCTTATTTTAATTGAGGATCTAGTTTTAAGTGACACAGAGATGAAACTTTTCTTTAAAACAAAACAAAACAACGTCCCCTCCCCCCACCAAAACAGACAAACAAACAAAAAAACCCACACAACTCCTTTTGGTCAGTAGATAAACTCTAAAATAGATTCCTATGTAATCACATCATTTTCAGTATATATTACCCATGGAACTGCCATTCTTCATGAAGGTTACAGTAACCAGTGATTATCTAAATCTTGGAGTCTTTTAGTCTTTGACCTCTTTTTGTTGTTGTTGTTGTTGTTCTGCTGCTATTGTTTGCAATTAATTGCTTCACATATATGCTCTTCAAGACCACTGCTCCTATGGTTATACTGCTTTCTTTTTTTTTACCTTTTCATAAATGTGTCTGATCTGGATTCTTGTCCTAGTACCAAAAAGGTCAGTCAAACTTTAGGAAAGACAGCAACTAGTAGGATTTTTAAATTATCATTATTTTAAAATTATCATTATTTTTAAAGAAACTTGTAACCTTTCCAAAAGGAAGAGGTCTCTTAGTGTAGATTCAACCTGAGCTTACAGAATATTTCTCAGGTACTAAATCTTGTTTCTGAACTAACTGATTTTCAGGCACAATCGTGAACCTAAAGCCCCATACCAACAAAACACCTCAGCATAGGCTGAAGTTACACATAAAAGTACTGGTGATTTGCTGCATTGGGTTCTGCACACAAACGTTCAGATTTGCAACACCTGCCGGTTTGGCTGTGTAACTCATGTGGGATCCCTTTCTGAGAACTGGCCACAGACATTTGTTTTTTCCCTTTTCAGCCTTTTCAGTGCTATTGCTAGGATTCTATCAAAAACTAACAGTACAAAACAAGTCAAAGCACATGCCTTTAGTGAAAGAGGCTGCATCTGCCTCAGACAAGCATCGTTGCAAAAGGCTTTGGCACACAGCTGTAGCTGGGAGAGCAGATGTTTATTTGCAGCCTGTGAAATGTACCCTGCTATTCTCTGGAAACACTGGTTCAGCTGCAGTACGTTTGGTATTAAGGATTCTGTCGCTGCCATGCCAGACTAGCTCAAATGTAGTTTAAGAGCTTTAATTCTCTCTTCAGCCTATAGCACTGTAATAGCTAGCAATTAGAGAATAATTGTGTTGCTTTTGAAAGCTCATAGCTGTAATCAAAATACAATAGACAAAGAAATACTGACCGTTTTTAACAAGTAAATCCAATCTTTCTCATGTTATGGGATCTTTGGCTGGAGCAACTTGCTTTGATAGACTCTGGAATTACTTCAGTTTATTTAGTTTATTTCTCCCATGCTAGACAGTGAAAAGGAAAAACAGTTTATGAAGATAACTTGTTGAGAAACTTCATGTCATTTAACACTACTCTAACAAGAGTATAATTCTGCTGTTGTTTGATGAGATACCGAATCTTGTTCCGCTTCAGTCTCAAGCACCAGTACCAGTGTTGGCTAACTGGTATTATCCCTGGGCTGGAGACAAAGAAGAGCAGGCCAGAACATCACACCCTGGTTCTGAGGCCTTCTGACATGTGCCATTGCCATGGAAGCCTTCCCTGCACGCCTGGGATTAGTTGTCAACATATTTGTGCATGAAATCCCGCAGCCTGGCTGACAGGGATAAAAGTCAGTAAGCTTGAGCAGTGTCACCTCCTTCCCACCCAAGACATTTTTCATATTTGAGATGGGACACTGTTTGCAAACGTGTGAAACGTACATTTTTTGGTGGTGATTGAGGGACATCAGCTGCAGAAAAAAGATTAGGTTGGTTTCAAGAGAGGTAATTAGCCCATACACTGTGGTAGGGGAATCCTTCCAACCTCAGTCACTAGCACTGTGCAAATGGTTTGCAGCTGGAAAAACCATTGTGTGTTGCAAGTCGAAAGAAGGTTTTCAAGCCAAGCAATAAAACAGAATAGCTCTTGTAGCCCTACCTGTCCTTTCTGAAATAAATACAGGAACTGAACCCACAAAAGTTATTATACAAACATAGTCCAGTTCACTGACTTCCTGTCTGAGAACACTTGTTTGCAAAGCAAGAACCTTGTTTTGCATCTATTTGCAAATAAATCTTGTTTTACTAGAATGAATTTGATTTTCACAGACATCTGCAAAAATCTTTGAAAGATTAATTTTCATTCAATTAATTGTTTGTTGTTATAGCTTAATTTTTTTTTTTTTTTTTTTTTTTTGTGTTATGTGCCTGGCAGTATAAACAGGTTCTTCCCTGATAGCCTTATTGAATTTATTTAACAAGGAGGAAAGAAAATCACTATACCCAGAAATACACAGCAAAGCATGTCACTTATTCTAAGCATCTAAGCTTTCAGGATTTATGAACATTTCTACAACTGCAGGTAGTTGTTTGAATAATGAATGATATAGATTCATGAATTGCAGGCTATTTACTTTCCTTTGCCTTGCTAGGTATCTTTATTTTAATGCAAAACGTTGTACTAATCACAGATTCAAAATATTACTTAAAAGCAATTCATTTTGTAATGGAGCCTTTTCTCTAAGTTTTTTTTTTTTTTCAGTTATATTTTTATAGAAAACTCAAGTCACATATAAATTGCTAACCATAACTAATGGAAACTTGTTTCAGTCTGGAACCACTACAGTGTTAGTGATATAAACCAATACATAAAATCTTAACAAATATTCCGTGGTTCAGAGCCTGCAATGCGGCATTATATTTTTCTACTAAATTCCAAAGAGTGTGTTTAGAGAGGTAGATTCTTAATGATTTTAAATCTCCCAATTCCAGACTAAAATGAATTTGAAAATTCTACTCTGTCTGTGTGACCAATGCCAAAGTATCTTTTAATGAGAATTTATTTTCTTTTGGTTTACCCCTACAATTAATACGCAGGTCAGATTTTTACAGTGTCATTGAAGACAACGGGATTATTCATTAAATAAGGGATCATTAAGAATATACAAGTGTTTTATTACTTACGAAGGCTGACTCACAAAGAACTAAATCCCATTTGATCTGAATTACAGGATCTTATACTACAGGATCCTATCCTATGGGGAAATCCTTAAATTATTTAAAGCCAAAACTTGGGAAATTTATGTTTGTTTGGTTTGCTTGTTTGGTTGGTTTGGTTTTGCATTTTTTTTTTAATCAATTTTTAGTTGTTCTTTTAATTTGCTTTTTCAGACACAAGTGTCTGGGGAAATGCAGAAGGTTTTGGAAGACGTTTGAGAATAAATTGTGTTTAGAAATACTAATTTTGTAAGGCAATCATTTGGCTAGTCATTTTATGGAGCAGTATTTTGAAAAGACTTTATCTTTGTCTATCAAGGATGGTGCCCTTGACTTCAGTAGAGAGGAATAGATAGCTCAGTAGGAAATTTCATCTCTGCAGCTCACCGCAGAGCTGGGCTTTTGCCCAAATTGCGAATTAAACATATTTTCTTGTGAGTGGGAACCGCTCGCCTGGAGCTGAAAACTCCAGCCTCCTGTAAGCAGCATTCTGCCAGGTATCTAATACTTTATGTTAAAATACAGAAAAGCTATTTTTTTTTTTTTTGATAAAATACGCTTTTTTAAACCATCCTGACATGACAGGAGTAAGGCGTTGTTCCTGTCACAAGAGGACAGAAAAGGCAACAAAAGAGAAGCAAATTACCCTGAGAAGCAGAGTGGTTACACTGGGGACTGCAGCTTCTCTGATGGTCTGATCCGTGGAGCGGCTGCAGAGGTCAGCTCCGCAGGGAACCATCTCTGCTAGGGAGACTTGCTGGAGCTTACCACGGTGCAAGCCAGAAAAAGGAGAGAGAACCTGCTGGGAGACATGGCCAGCTGTCTCACCCCCGGGCAGACGGATCAGGCTGTACAGGAGAACTTATTCTTCACACCCAGCCCCACAGTGCAGGCTTGCCTCCTGTGTTCATGAATTCGAACATCTCGAGTTAGATCTACCCTTTACATGGAAGTGACGGCACAATTCCTTTCCAGTGACTTTCAGCAGATGGCACCTAGTCTGAATCAGATTTCTGCACAACACCCTCAGGGGAAAAAGAATCAAATAGATATGCTCATGTGAAAATATGTTTTTTTAAGATTTGCATGTGCATACAGAGAGCCCTCCTTGAAATACAGCACTGTGTACCTAGGTAGCTCTCAATACAGGGAGGAGAAAGCAGTTCCAAGTTGGCAGTTTCCTGAAAGCAGTTATCCAACCATCTTGAATAGAAATTATCTTTTATTATTTCTATTTACCCTACAGAGACTTGCTGTTCTATTCAGAATGATCTTTTCTGCATTTCTTTGCATTAGGATTTACCTAGAATATTAAAAAGCTTTTGCTTTTACTTTCACTATCAGAAATAGTTTAAATGTCAGAAATATAAATTATGATATTTCAGGGATCAAACAGGCATCAGTCAATCAGGTTATTGTTATCAGATGCCACAGCAATCAGTATGATAAGAACAGACTCACACTGATAATTACTAATGAAGTGACAATCCATTTTGCTCAGGTACTCTGACTGTAATTGACTGGTCCTTTCAGTGGTGGGAAACCTTGATAGAAAAGAAAATTAACTGGCTCACTTCTTATTTGCATAGTCTTTTAATCATCTAAAAAAATATAATTTCTAATAGTTTCTAAAGTGTCAGTGGAAGAATGTATCCATAACATATCATCTTGTTTTCATTAATATATGTGCACTAAAAAAATAAAAAATCATTACCTTTTTGTCACTGATTATTTCGGTCAGTCTGTTGCGGATGAGAGATGTCATATTGGTTTTCAGTCCAATTCAGCTTTCAGTGAGACCTTCTGTCGCAAGATACAAACACAAAGAACATGGTCTTACTTCACCATGCCACATTATTTTTGCACTAGATGCTGTTTCAGTGATCAGCAGATTTTTTTATGATCGTAAATACAAAGTATAAGTAAAATGCTTAGTAAAATCTTCACCGCTTTAGTTGGCTGTAGAAGTTATTGCTGTCTTAATAATTAAAAGTCCAAGTAGAGCAGCCATAACTAATATAACATTTTGTGTTCCAGTTCTATAGTATTTACTGCCTAATCCAGAGAAAACACAACATTGCAGACTTTGGTTTATTTAACACAAGACTTCAACTATGAGAAGAATGGACTACTGACTTCAAGCTTCACTATCTTTTGGGACATTTTGTTTTTTCTTCAAGCAGTCTAGAGCACATAACATTTGCCTTGTTGTTAGATTTATGTGGAAGAACAGAAAAATTGTTTTTACTGGATAAATCACTATTTTTTTTTTTCCTACATACTGATAATCATTATTTGAGTGTTCATTTGCAATGAAGGAGTCTAGAGAGAATTTCAAAAAATAGTAACTATATTTTTCTTTTATCTCATGCCAGGTTGTATCTGTCTCAGAACTTTGCTCTCCTTGCTGTCAGTGCATGTTCAACCCACATTTTGATTGAGAAGATCAGGTTTAATTCATGGTGTAAATCAAGGGTTTAGGAATTCATGTTAAACCAGGTTGAGGCTGGTATGAGGCTGGTATGACTACTGAGTGCTGTAATTGAAAGTGACAATGTGACCTGGGATTTCTGCCATCCTAAACAAGGCTGTGATCTCCCTAGGAAGTCGCTCCAGAAAGACTGTTAGGGCACAACTTTTATGAGTTGCTGGGTTGACAAGACTTTGCTAGTTTCAGTTCTCAAAGCAGAAAATTGTTCTGACTTTTCATCCTTCCTTCAGGCAAAATGCAAGAAATTTAAATGTACTTCAGTCTCTTCTTCCTCCAGTGAGATTACAGTTGTCAGTTCCAGCTTCATGGGGTGATTATCCCTTATTTTGTTTTTCTTATCTGTCCACTACCATAACTACCACTTTTTAATGGGACCCAGAAAAACTTTAAATTGGGAATTTTGCTAAACTGTTCACACACACAAAGAAGCATGCAGATCTCCTGCAGGCTTGTCAGTCTTTTACAGAAAATGTTAGAAGAGTGATAAAGTCATAGGACTGAGCTAAATACCCCATTGCCATCTCATGATGAACTACAAGTGCACTGGTAGATTGGAAACCACCTTCGTTTCCTTTCTTCTGATTGCTTTTCTTGCTGTGATACATATTTTCTCCTGGGTCCTTGGTCTGCGAGTTACTGAACTTAGCCTTTAGAAAAGAGAGTTTATTTTCAAAATGCTACAATCCTTTTAACTAACACAGATGGGAACAAATTTCACATGTAAGGCACCATTCTGCAACAACGAATAGCAACTAATGAGTTAGAACAATACCTCTTTGTTTCAGCATTTGCTGAGCTAAACTCTAGTTTGGGGAGACCAATGGGGCAGCCAACAGTCACAGCATTTATCATCTTTTCAGACTGCCATTCCTTCCCTTCTCGTTGTGTTGCACACCTGTTTCCATACAGTGCAAAGGAATGGTTCTTAGCTGCTATTGATTTCCACGGAAATGGAAAGAAGTTTGGCTATGTGACACAGCCTCACTTCCCATTTTACTGTGCACAACCTCTCTTTTTCCCCAGCACTCATTTCCTTCTGCACACAATGTGGAGCGTATTTCTACCAAACTACTAAAAGACAGCTTTTATTATTATTATTATTATTATTATTGAAAATGGGGGTGGCATTTTGAACAAAAGCTTCAATATTAGAATATGGTATCACAGCATCTTCAACCACATTTTGGCGGGTCAGAATTCTTATGCATTATGCATGTTGATTCTCACCATGATCTGAGAGTTTCAGGAAAGCAAGAGGGAAACGTGGCACAAGGCACTTGG
The DNA here is from genome assembly GCA_013399115.1 of Anseranas semipalmata. NCBI lineage: Eukaryota > Metazoa > Chordata > Aves > Anseriformes > Anseranatidae > Anseranas > Anseranas semipalmata. The sequence goes on from VXAA01006623.1 coordinate 92,327, forward strand.
CAATACCAACAGCTTTACCAGTGAAATGTGGTAGTACTGGAACAAGAGATTTTCTGCCTATATTCAATACCACATTTGCGGTTTGCTTTCCTAAAAAATAAAAAATAAATAAATAAAAAATCCCACAAACAGAAGGCCTCCTCATTTCTTGTTTCTTGTTGCTTTCTTTAACCACAAAAAAAAAAAAAAAAAACTTCTCTTTAGGTGTTAATGCTGACTATACAAACTCAGCATTCATTTTTGATATCAATGTGAACACAGGTGATACTGCAACAGAAATTCACGGCAAATAAAACCTATTTCAATTTTTTGTCTTATCAGTTTCTGCATTGTATCACTTAAAAAAAAATGGAGTCCTACGAATTTATGACAGGACTTCTGGTTGCCAGTGTTGTCAGAAGATGTTGATTTTACATGCTTCACATGTGTCCTTTTGTTCTCATTAAGGCATGTTATTCACATAGGAAAAAAGCTCACAGCAGTCTCGTTTTGGGCTTTGGATGGTGCCTATTTAAGATGGTATAGATGTGCTGGCTGTCCCTTACTTACACAATAGTAGAGAATTTAGTGCAGAGCCCTCTGCTTGCAACTATCACTTCTTTAAATGTATTTTTTTTACATAAAAAACAAAAAAGAACCTAAGATTCAAGCAGAAAACACCTTTCAGCCAAGTGAAGAGCCTTATTAAGATCTTAACTGCTTTTGAATGGATTATTTTCTAGTCAGAAGCCCTTAGCTTTTTTATAGCTAAATGGAAAGTGCAAAAATATCATCTTCCAGATGGGAGTTCACTTTTCTGGTTGGTAACTTCAGCATCATTACCATATGCTTTAATAGTACTCATGGACTCATATTTAAGCACTGTAATATGAGGGGTCATGTAACCATGCAAAAACAAAAACAAAAACAAAAAACCTAACAAGCTGTGGAAGGAAAGCTACTGTTATCAGCAATATCATTTTTTTTTCCGATATAGGTACATGTTGCAACTCTTTATCTTCAGACAAAGTGGAGGACAAGGCTTTTCAGTTTTATGGTGGTGAGAATGAGTCATGATGGCTGGACTAGACTGACATTAAAGCATTCTTGTTGTACCAAAGGCTGCAAACAGGCTGGCAAAAAGAGAGAGAGAGAGAGAGAACAACAAATCTGTTTAGATTACTTTATGAAGTGAGAATCTTCTGATGTATTTGGTTCTAATAGCTGATGTATAACACCTGTGACTTGTGGACAAAGAAGATAAAAAATTGGCTTTCAGATCTGCGAAGATGCTCAGATACTGTCCATAGTATAATTTGTAGCACATCAGAAAGGAGCAGCAGATATGAACTGTTATGGGCTGACCATAGCCCCCATTCCCTGTACGCCCAGTGCCACTCGGGGAGGAGGAGGAGGTGGAGGAGCTGGGTACGCAGGTGTGAAGATGAGCCTGGAAAAAGAAAGGGGGTGGGTGGGGAGAAGGTGTTTTAGATTTTGTCTTTGTTTCTCACTATCCAGACCTACTTCAAGTGTCAATAAATTAAATCAGTTTTCCCCAAGCAGAGTCTATTTCATTTCTGATGATAACTGGTATGTGATTTCCCTGTCCTTATCTCACCACACAAGGTTATTTTCTGCCCCTGTCCTGCTGAGGAGGGGGAGTGAGAGATTGTCTTGGTGGGCACCTGGTGGCCAGCCAGGGTCAGCCCACCTCGGTTACACTGGAAGAAAATGACTGGCTCATTTTTAAGAATGCACACCACCAAAACTGTTTCAGATCCCTGTCTTAGCCAGACCTGGAGATGTCAGGAGTCAATCCACAGAGATCAGTGGTATCACCATGTGGTTGTAACTGAGGCTAAAACCTAGCCTGGGCAGTACACACCAGTGGTTGGGTCTGGCTACAGGGAGATGTGTGCGGAGGAAGGATGTGCAGAGTTGCCATAAAGCAGTGTGCTACTCAGGTCTTGGGTAATGCAGCAGGACATTTTAATGGGGCGCCAAAATGCACCTGCTGTGTTACGTTTTCTTCAGCGCCATCTACTGATGCTGTATGCCAGCTAATTAGTCATGTGGTACCAATGCACAAAAATAAATAACATAAATACAGTGCATACATATTCTGCTGGTGAATAAAACCACCTCACATATGCAACACTTCCAGGACAGTAAAACTACCAGCTCTTAATACTTACTATCTGCTTTCTTTTTCCAAACATTTTACATAAGTAAGCTCATTCTTTTGGAAGGTAACTTTTAAAACTGATATGTAGCTTAGGTTTCATTTGAAATTATTGTATTATGCAAGTAGGAATTTTAGTATCTACTTATGGATGGTTCTAGAAATACATTTAAGATGTAAGGTTGGTCACAAAACAAAAATTTCCTGAATATGTTCTGAGAAATAATATAATAAACTGTTAAAGAGGCAATTCTAGAAAGTATAAAGCAATTGGTTTCCCAGATGGTGCTTTGCATTGGAATTTGAAATGCTGTGGACTAACTTTGTGCGCTACTATGGATTGCTTAATTTATTTAACAAGTTTTTCTTTTTGGTCATGATTGCCCAACCTTACTGAAATGCTTAGCTTGTTCTTTAAGATCATGTCTCAGTGTAGTCTGCCCTGGTTTAATAAAATGTTTGCCATATATCTAAGCAGAAGACACATGCAAAATAAAATTAATTCTCACCGCCTGTCTGAAAGTGCTTTTAAAACTTATATTGTAGAAATATTCAGTATGAAACTATGCCTCTGGCAGCATGAACATTGTTATAGTTTCAGTGCCTATAAAACTGCATTGAATTTAAATCATAAACATTAACAATAGTCTGTTGTTTATTTCACATTTTTAAAGGGATTATGCCATATTTTGGAGCCACGTATTGCTGTGACATAAAAATGCTTAGACAGCAATGAGTTGTTACACAAGACACAGCATCAGCTTTGTCGCTGTATTGTGGTTTGAATGCAGTTTAGTTGTGTATTAACAACAGAAAACTCAGAAAATTCATATCCATTATCAATATCATCACTGAATTTTCATGCACAATATAAAACACTTCTCAGCTCTTAAAGCAATTTGAAATAAAAGTGAAAATCCATGAAGAGCTCATCAGAAAAAGACTTTTAATGCATTTATATACACATGCACACACAGGTTCAAGTATATTGGCACAAAAAGCAATTAAGTATGTAATAGAGCAGGAAAATATAATGCACACTTTCGAAAACTAGCTATAATGAAGATGCTGCAAAGGCATAAAAGTGAAGCCAGATGATTATATGTAGGATATATTGGATTGGAATGTGCCCAGTATTGCAGGCTGGTTGCAATACTCCATTCTGATGACAATGAGATTAGTCAGTGTGCTTCGTAGGACTGGATAGTCTTTGAAACTGTTGGATACTCTGCTCATCTTCACAAATAAACAGATTTTGATTCTCCTAATGATTCTTTGGTTATTTTAAAACAACCAAGGAAGCAACAATGGAGATATACATACAAAATATGGAGATATGCAAATACTAGCTCCATACTCCTGAATTGTTCTTTACCATAGAAGAACACAGTGTGTGTGCCTATATATATACACCTATATATTCATACAGATAAAATATGTATTTAATCAGATGTGACTACTTGGTCAGAAACAAAACATCTAAAAATATCTACTTCTTCCATAATGGTTATCTCTGTAGCAGCAAAATGCTGTAATGCTGACTCTAAGAAGGGCAGAGGGAAGGATGGTAATAGTTCTCCCAGGTCTTTTCATGTTTCTCTTCTTTACCTCCTATTCTACCATCAATACAGCAATTTACCTTCTTCCCTTGTCTGCTTTTCAACTCAACAAAGCAGTTTCATTTCTTAATTAAAACAGTGAATGTGCCTGTTTTCTCATATATGAGCCTTTCACTTCCTCTCATAGAAGCGAGGCTGTAGTTTTTATTCAAGGACAGCTGAGTACCTGGTTAAGTTTCACAATGTTCAGAGTTTGATTATCCTTTTTACTGCTCATTCTTTCAGATTCTCCCTGTTACATACTAAATAAAATAGTCGAGTTTTTGTTTTGTTGTTTTGTTTTACATTTCCACAAGATGTCAGCAGCAGTATGTTATTCTAAATACCACTGCGAGCTCATACCATGTACTTTCCCGAGCAGAGATGATTTTAAGGCCACATTGCATTATTCAACAATTAGATAGCTGAAAATTGTTTGTGGCCTCCAAGGAAGTTCTATCTGCTGATCAGAATTTGGATTCTGGTTACTGACTGAAAGTATAGTCATCCTTCAAATGCAATAGTGGACATAAACATGTTTTATCTGTACTACTCCAGGATTCTGCAGAAACAGAAATTGAAAAATTACTAAAAGAAAAGGTTTAGATCTACTCTAATTGTAAGCTGTTTATGTCACCCTCTCTGTATATAGCCTCAAATTAATATTTGATTATTACTGAAGTCAGTAAGGCAGTGGCAGCAACAGTGTCAGCAAAATCAACCCTTAAATGGGTTCTCAGACCTAAAAGATTGATCTCCCTGGTCTTCGGTCCTTGTAAAAAAATATCAGTTTGTTTTTTTTTTTTTTTTGTCAGGTTAAGCTAGTGTAGTTTAGTGCGAAGGAAAGACTAAATCAAAAGGGAAAAAGGTCCTCACACATGACTTCTAATTCCATTTTAGCACTCATTTAATTAAAGCTAAATGGGTTTGATGGATTTATGATTATTTTTCAGCAACATCCACAAAATGATAGACCCTTTTCAAATACTGAAGAAGCAAAATTCAGAATTGGTAAAGAAGAAATGATCAACTGATCTGAAAGAACTCATCCTAGCAAAGCCAAGAAAAAAATCATTCTACATCAAGGTCAGATTGCAAAAAATGCATCCAAAGTAAGAAGAGTAATGTGGATTACTTACCTATCATGTCAGTCTTTCAGTCCACCAACTGTGAAAGTATAATTTTAAGAGTTTTAAAAATAAGCTTGTATAATTATTACTTCTGTCTTTTGTCTTCAGAGCCAGGAGGTGCAACCAATATCTATGAAAACCTCAGTATACAATATGCCAGACCTATATTACTAAAACTCTAAAACTGAAACTCTGCTGCTCTGAATGGCAGCAAATGTACTTCTCAATTTCTTCTTTCAAGGGAAAGTCATACGTTATTTTTAATTTACACACTAATTATCTAAACAACTGTGCTCCTTTAAAAATGCAACATGTTGTGTAAGGAAACAAAATATATTTGTTCAGCTAGCTTAACTGGTTGACTTCCTTTTCCTTCCAATAAAATATTGGAATAATCAGAGCAGTGAGTCTATGAAAGAGAAGGCTGAAGGAAGAATAGCATTTAACAGTGTTCAATAAAAGACACTAAAAGAGAGGAGGGTCACATTTTTTTTCTCCATTTCCATTGAAAAGAAAAAAAAAAACAACAAAAACTAGGAGGTTTGAGTTCCACAACAACAGCAACAACAACAACAACAACAACAACACAACAACAAAACAGTAGCTACATGTAGGAAAGAAAATTGTAGGAGATTACCTAATAGAGTTGTTTAACAGAGGATTACATTACATTCCAGGGCATATAATTGAGAAATCTTGAGGTTTTCAAGAGTTTATCCATTTGTCAACATTGACTCAGGCTGGTGAATGAACATTTCTATTTTTCCATGTTTTAGCAAGGAAGTGGTGACATGAATGCTGAAGTCTCAAGTGAAAGCTAGGTTTTATGTGGAACTGAGTATCTCAGTGTAAGTCCCATGGTGTCATGGCATGGCACATTTTATTTCCACATAACTGAAATAATTTAGCTCAACCACGATGAGCTTCTTCAAAATCAAACTGCAGTGCCTTGTCTCCATGAGGACTGAGACTTTACGTACCGGCATACCCTACCCACAGTAAAAGAGTGTCTAGGGTCTTTGGAAAAGCCACACAGGAGTTACACAGAGCCGTAGGGTAACATTGAGGCTATTAGCTCACATGTGCAAAAAATACAAATGTTGTTTCTGCTTGAAGTGGACTATCAAAATGTTCAGCACATTTTTCTAGTCCAACTTGTAACAGAAATGTCCTCACGTCCAACTCAGTGCCTGAGTGTCGGCTCTGTCTGGTGTGCAAGCTGAGGTATGGAAGGGGATGGATGACTGCCGATCTCCCTCTGAAAGGCTGTAGGAAAATCAGGGAGGTGATGCCTCTGTTCTGGCTTGTCATAGAATCACAGAATCATTTAGGTTGGAAAGACCTCTAAGGTCATCCAGTCTAACCTTTTCTCACATAAAGCCCTGCTCCTCTTCAGGTACTGGCCCTCTTAGAGACTCAACTTGTCACGACAGAAAGGAGATTGCTGCGCATGTAGTCAAGGTTGTTTTCAGATTAATGAGCTATATTATTTTAATGTGATACCCAGATGTTAATAATTAATATTATTAATAAAATATCCTGGAAGATAATGGACTTTATGGAGCACATCTTCAGTTCTCTTCTCAAGAAATGATAAAGATAACTCTTACTTTATTTTCTGTTTTGTTTTTAAAGATACTCAATAATACTGGCAATTTTTGAAAGTATAGACACTTACAGGTGAGGAAAAATACAGCAAGTTGTAATTCAGTTAAGAACTTGGCTGTCAGTATATAGATTATCAGACATGGAAATGTTTGTCTTCTGCTCATAAGTACATAACTCTTCTTTCTTCATTAATTCCCAGTACATTACTGCTGTATAGAATACTGATGATCATGTAACATATATTTTTTCTCCCTTCTGATACATATACATATATTTAAATTTTGTATACTGGCCATTGGAAAACAGGAATTGCTGTATTTTGTATCCTAGCATAGAATAACCTTAAAGTAGGCAAAAGATCTACTCAAAAAGTTAGTTCTTATCCAAAGGGAATAATAATATATTTTGCCAGGTAAGGAATTTAGGAAGTAGCGTAAGACAGAAGAGGAAAAAGAGCCATCAGTTCTTCAAATTTCATTGTGGCTCTTGCCAGCTGCTGGAAAAGCACCCTTGTTGCTGCATGCAAGCCTCATCCCAGGTATGGTCTAACCCAATTTCTCTGATGAAAGTGACTGTCATGACTGCTTATTGTTGTGGAATGCAAAGGAACTCATGGTCACAGAAAGATAGCTAAGACCAGTTTTGGAAAGACCTGGAAATCACTGATTTACTCAGGAACCTAAATTTCACCTGAAATTACTCAGCTATTGCTGTGAGTATTTCTAAATTATCCACACATTGTTTAAAACATTTAAAACATTAGTTGCATCATATAGGGGTACTGTGGAGTGTAGACTGTTTTCCCACATTAGTTCTTACGTATATATATATATATATATATTTTTTTTTTCTTCCAGGTTGGAGACCTCATGAGCACATAATACATTTATATTTTATTTTTGTTTCCTTCCTACTTCTTAAAAATGGAAGAGGTAAGGTTTAAGAATGCAGGGATTCCCTGCTACTCTTGGGAGAAAAACACATCAACAGTGCAAATGGTTTAGGCACATTTGTGTAACTTTCTCTTATCAACTGGATATTTTTAGTTACTAGTTTTATGTGAAGGTTAAAGATGAACAAAGAACTCTGGAAAAGCTCAAAATTTTCCAGGTTATTAGATGACAGAAAACCTGTAATGTAGTGATGTAATCAAAATACTGTTTTTTCTTTTCCTCTCCCTCTATTTTTCCTATTAATTATGTCTAGAAACATATTTGGGTTTGACATACTTTAATCTGAGTTTTTTCAGAATACATATGCCTGCCTACTGACAGAAAGCAGCTCTGAAGAAATCTTAAGAGGAAAAAAGAGCAAATGGTTAACAGGAAAGCTTATGGAAGAATCTACATCAATATCTTTGAACAATCTTTATTACCACAGATTTGAAATCACCTTACAGGTAACCACACACAGTTCTGTTACCACGGAAGAAAAAGAAAGAACCATCACTCAAACCATCCTGCTTGTTGTGCAACCCATTCCTGGGAGAAGACCTGGATATGCACTAGTCACCATCTGCATGGGAATAAAAGCCAGGCAGAATGTATAAAATACTGCTACTGGCTGATGTTTCTGGACAGTTAGGTGAATAGAAGTTGCAATATAGTCCCGTTCACAAGTGAACGTATAGCCTTTCTGAACCCGGTTTATAGTTTCTTTGACTGTCAGCTCAGCATATAAGCCCAGAGAAGATAAATACATATGAGGGATTTGTGTACTGCAGTGTAAGGGTTTGCATATATATGTGCGTGTGTGTGTGTACCTATGCTCAAGACAAATAAAGAGATTGAGGAAGCTTGGTTACAAAAACACTTGTTTAGATATTAGAATTAAATGTCTTCTCTTGATAAAATGAAACAAACGTCTTGGTCCTATCAAATTCTTCACAAAGGGCAAATCATTCCTGACTAACTTGGTGACATTCTACAAAAGTGACAACACTGGTGGATGAGGGAAGAGCAACAGATGTCTTCTGCCTTGATCTGTGTAAAGCTTTTGATACGGTCCCCCACAAAATCCTTGTCTCTAAATTGGAGAGACATGGATTTGATTGATGTACAGTTCAGTGGATAAGGAATAGACTGGAAGGCCACATCCAAAGGTCAACAGTTCAATGTCCATGTGGAGACCAGTGAAATGTGGTGTCCCTTGAGGGTCTGTACTGGGACTGGTAATGTTTAGCATCTTCATTAGTGACATGGACAGTGGGACTGAGTGCATCCTCAGCAAGTTTGCCTGACACCAAGCTGTGTGGTGCAGTGGACAAACTAGAGGGAAGGGATGCCATCCAGAGGGATCTGGGCAGGCTTGAGAGGTGGGCCCATGCAAACAACATGGGGCTCAAGAAGACCAAGTGCAAGGTCCTGCATCTGGGTTGGGGCAACCCCATATACAGGCTTGGTGATGAGTGAATTGAAACCACTTGTTGTAACCTTGCAGAGAAGGACTTGGTGGTACTGGTGGATGAAAAACTGAAAAAGAGCTGGCATATGCACCTGCAACCCCAAAAGCCAACTGTACCCTGGGCTGCACCACAAGCAGCGAGGCCAGCAGGCCGAGGGAGGTGATTGTCCCCCTCTGCTCTGCTCTCGTGAGACCCCACCTGCAGCGCTGCGTTCAGCTCTGGGGCCCCAGCACAAGAAGGACATGGAGCTACTGGAGCAGGTCCAGAGGAGGCCACGAGGATGAGCAGAGGCTGGAGCACCTCTCCTATGGAGACGGGCTGAGGGAGCTGAGACAAGCCCAGAGAAGACAAGGTTCCAGGGAGACCTTAATGCAGCTTTTCCATGTATAAAGGGGTGTGATAAGAAAGATGAAGAAAAACTTTTTACCAGAGCCTGAAGTGCTGGGACAAGGGGCAACAGTTTTAAACTGAAAGAGGGTAGATTTAGATGATTGGATATCAAAAAGAAACTTTTCACAATGAAGGTGCTGAAACACTCTAACAAGCTGCCCAGAGAAGTTGTGGATGGCTCATCATCAGAAGCGTTTAAAGTCAGGTTGGACGGGGCTTAGAGCAACCTGATCTAGTAAAAGATATCTCTTGTCCATGGCAGGTGGGTTGGAACTGGGTGATCTTTAGAGGTCCCTTCCCTCCCAAACAGTTCCATGATTCTGTGATACTGTTCCATGAAGCTTCTGCATACTGTAAGTTATCAGGTTAGTGATCTGAAGCCCACCAGGTCATGAAGATTTATTTGATGACTGTAGTAGAGTTGCCATCAGGTAGCATAGACACCAAGAGAGCAGAGAGGATAATGAACAGTGACATTCCTGAGTTGGAGCAGACAGAGTTTCATGTATGTGTGTTTGCTTATTTTTGTAATAGAAAGCACATACAGTCCACCTGGGGTAAACACGGAAGCCAAAATAAAAACAAAAACCCAACAACTTATTTCAGCCACATGCTGTGAAGATGCAAACGACAAAACTGTTAAAACACATGCAGGTGTGTAAAACACCTCTTGTCCTTGTACAAATATACAGCAGCATACAGCAGCTTTACGTGAACACAGAGAGGTCTCCTTCAAGAGTAGGAGACAGGCCTTCCAGTGTTTGGCCCTGTAGTGATCCAAAAATCACTTTGACCCAGCTCTCATTTCATCATGTTCCTGAATGTTACACACCGCCTTTATCTGTTTCAGCTAGACCTAATGAGGATCTTGGAGAGCAATGTTTGTTTTAATTAGGTCTTCACATGGCTGTACCACATCAGTAGGTTGTAAAATGAGAAATGTATTTTCCTGTGAGCTGACAGCAACCTAGTTAAAGCTTGGAAGACTGTAAAATATTCACAGCCATGGGTTGAGGTGGAAAGAGTTTGTTTGTTTTGTTTCATTTACTGTGTAATTCTTCATAAAAATCTGTTACCCTGTACTATTTCTCAGCTGTGTATCATATTTCCAGCTATTTACAAAAGTTGTGTAGTGGTGACACAGTGTCCTCTGCTCAGGCCTGGCTCTCTCTACATGAGTTTGGGCATGGCTTTGCAAACCTGGACAACTGCTTCATGAATGACGTTTTAAAGAGTGCTACTCAAATGTCTTGTTTGAAGCCGAATAACAATTTTCATGGAAGTTTTGCCAGTGGATTTAAAGGCTGATTTCTTGAACCTTTCACTCATGCATACTGTAATAGCAATAGCAAGTGATAATATAAATTATGTTTTCAAAATAATCTTAGTTTCTTGACCAAATATAGACTGTCAGAATAAAATGCTGTGTGTAACCTATAATAACCTTGGTTACCATTTCACTGTTCTTCTAAATCTCTCTGCTGAAGTGAGTTTTATTGATTTCATTTATGTTATATCTAATTTAATTTAAAACTAGCCTTTTGTTATTGTTGTTGTTAACTAGAAGTGTCCAAACCTTCATAATACATTTATTTATTGCATTTATTGTATTTATATGTATTTATTGTATTTCCCATAGCAGTGAGTTTGTTCCTCCTCCTTTGAAGCATAATGTATAGAATACATATAATAATAATAATAATACAATATAAATATACTAAGAGTGAAAAAGAGGTTGAAGCTGATGAGACCCATGCTATTGCTTCCATGAGCCATGAAAGAACTAATACTGCTTACTTGTGATTTCTTATCTGTTTTTTTTTTTTTGTTTTAATGGTAAAAGGTAGAACTTCCCCTGCTTCACACATCGATGTCTTTTCTCCCATGGCTGTGCTCACTTAACTCCAGTTAGCACTAAAGGGAGTTGCACCCACATTTTGAGGAGAAAATAGATTCCTTAGTGGTTACCAATAACATTTGTTTTAAAGCTACCAGGTGTACTGTGTGAACCTCTCCTGTCTCAGTCATTTTTATTTTTCTGCCATGCACCAACAAGCAGACTGTCAAAATCAGAAAGAAGCTTATGGACATTACCGGGATCTTAACTTCAATAACGAGAAGTAACAGGATATTAACTACAGAACAAACCTACCACTGACTTTGAAATCAAACTGAGGTATTTTGCTTTTCAGCTGGATTGGTCTGTGATGCGAGCTGCTTAAAAACAGGTGCGGAAAGATATATTTTGTCCTTTCATTAAGATGAGATGACATTTGGAGTATAATCCCTTCTCAGAGGGTTTCACTGGTTTAGTATCTGCAGGAAAAATCCCAAAATAATTCCTTGGTCCCTTCTCTTTCTTAGCTCCAATAATAGAAGTACTCTTTACCACCCATCATCATGACAAATGTTGGCAAAAATCACTGAAAAGAGAATGGGGAGATTTTTGGTATGTGAAATTTTAACAAGTTGAAGATATCATAATAAACCATTGGTTTAAGAATCAGATTTCTCAAATATACAACTACTAAATACTTCCAAGCACTGAAATTGCCAGCACTAACCAAACTCAAAACTCAGTTAACTGTGTAGCTCTAGTCATCCTAGCATGATTTCAATGGAACTGAAATGAAGTCACTGAACAGCATAAATACTCAAATTTCTCTTTTCTGCAGCATCTATCTAGACCTCTAGTGGAGAAAGCACTTAATGCAATATAAACCTATTCATGTACCATGCAAAGATTGCAAGACATATCTGTAAAAAAAAAGTAATTATTATAAATATAGCACTGAATGGACTGTCCATTGTATTTCATTGTCTATTTTCAATTACACTTACACTTCGAGTCCCTGAGGCCAGCTTCAGAAATATCTATATTTGTCTAATTCCCATTGAAAATTCTTCACTGAGTCAAAGCCTGGAGTGGTGTTGAAAATTTTGTCGTAATCTCTGCACAGCTGTGTGAAAATAGTTTCATGTGAAGTTATGGTCACACAAAATCTATGTTTTTATATACCTTTTATCTGCCCCTTCCACTCCGTGTGGGACCACTAGATGCCACTGTGCCCTAAGGAAGAAACCGAACCTCAGTGTCGCAGTCTGCTTTAAACCCAGACAGCATAAACAGTTTTAGAAAGCCTGTGTTGACTCAAACACCACAATTCCTTTAAATGATTTTGTGACCAGACGCAGCTAGACTGCTGATAAGAATGATTCTGTTTAGTTCAAGAAGTTTAAAACCTTTGGAGGTGCCCAGCTGTTTGCAGAGCCAGTGCTAAAAGCTGGCAGCATTTTTTTTTTCTTTCTTTCTTTTAGCCTTCTTAAAATTTCTTATTTTTCATTGTCCTGGTGACCTGGACCTATAGGAGAAAATATTCTGCCCAGCAGCACAGAACAGTCAGATTTTTGTCTCAAAAAGCATCCAATGATTTAGCCTGACAAAATCCCTTGATGTCCCTCAAATTCACTCACATTTTTGTGAGCCCTATAGACACAATATTACCTGTCAACCACTATCTGTGTCAGAACCCTTTGCCAGGTTCTATTTAAAAAATATCCCTATAAAAAATCCAACCGCTCCCATAGTTTGAGTAGCTGTAATTTTCTGACAGTAAAAATAGAAGATTAATTGTTTGAACTGGGAGGTCTAAATGAGGATCACAATTTTCCCTATAGTGAAGTAAAACCCTCTATTCCCATGCTCAGTATTTTGTTTACAGTGAAGATCTTCTCCTACAACCACAGAATGCTATATAATTGTTCCTGCCAAAATGCCCCAAAGGACATAAATAATAAATGATTAATTTATTGCTGTTGTGCATTAGGTTTCAAGAAAGAAAAAAAAAAAGAAAAAGAAAAAAGAAAAAGAAAGAAAAAGAAAAGAAAAAGAGAAAGAAAAAGAAAAAAAGAAAAAGAAAAAAGAAAAAGAAAGAAAAAGAAAAAGAAAAAAAGAAAAAGAAAAAGAAAAAGAAAAAGGAAGTATGGAGGATGAAGGATGCAATATAGATACGGGGAAGCCTGGCAGATTGATTATACCACACTCCCAGAAACCCAGCACGCCAAGCACCATGTGCTCACAATGGTGGACGCAACCACGGGATGGCCAGAAACATATCCTGTGCCACCACCCAGAACACTGTCCTGGGCCTTGAAAAGCAAGTCTTATGGCGACATGGCACCCTGGAAAGAATTGAGTCAGACAATGGGACTCATTTCCGAAACAACCTCATAGGCACCTGGGCCAAAGAGCATGGCATTGAGTGGGTTTATCACATCCCCTATCATGCACCAGCCTCCGGGAAAATCGAACGATACAATGGACTGTTAAAGACTACACTGACAGCAATGGGTGCTGGGACATTCAAACATTGGGATACACATTTAGCAACGGCTACCTGGTTAGGCAACACCAGGGGATCAGCCAAGTGAGCCAGACGTGCCTAATCGAAACTGTTACGTACAGTGGAAGGGGATAAAGTCCCTGTAGTGTGCAAAAGGAACATGCTGGGCACAAACAGTCTGGGTTATTTCTGCCTTGGGCAGAGGCAAACCCATCTGTGGGATTGCTTTTGCTCAAGAACCTGGGTGCACTTGGTGGGTAATGCAGAAGGATGGGGAATTCCAATGTGTACCTCAGGGGGATTTGAGAATAGGTGAAAATAGCCAATGATTTGAATTGTGTGATGCCAACTGCTATATAGTGCTGTATGTAATCATTACTATGTCAATGGTATTACAGTAAGAGTCACCCTAACTAATGAAGAATGATTTCTGATAGAACCAGCAAGTGCAGCAATGATGAAACCAGACATTTGCAGTGATGATGGAACCAGAGCTGGCCTCAGCATGCAACAGTCCATCACCACACACCATCTCTCCTGCCCTGAAGGACTGCTATGAGAGATTGAGCCCAAAGTCAGGAGACAAGAGAGCAAGTCTAGAGAAAGGAGGACTTT
>VXAA01006624.1:0-12412 GCA_013399115.1 Anseranas semipalmata
ATGCCACGTAGATGCTCACATACTCAAGAGTTGGGCTGCTGAAGAACATCCAAATAACCAGCAGGTGGATCAGGCTGCCAGGATTGAAGTGGCTCAGGTGGATCTGGACTGGCAACGTAAGGGTGAATTATTTGTAGCCCGGTGGGCCCATGACACCTCAGGCCATCAAGANAGTGGAAGCAGAACAACTGGCAGAGCAGAGGCAAACCCATGGGGGCGGCCACATCGTGGCAAGACATTGCTGCCTGGGTAGACAACGTGGTTGTAAAAGTAGGCCACGTAGCACGGTGCCACTGAAGAACATCAAAACAACCCGCAGGTGGATCTGGTATGGAGGACGATGGCTAAAACGTCAATATAGGGAGGCCTGGCAGATCGATTATATCACACTCCCTCAAACCCACCAGGGCACATGCTTCCAATGGTGGAAGCAACCACCAGGTGGCTGGAAACATATCCCATGCCCCATGCCACCACCTGGAACACCATCCTGGGCCTTGAAAATCAAGTCTGATGGTGACATGGCACCCCAGAAAGAATTGAGTCAGATATTGGGACTCATTTCCAAAACAACATCATAGACACCTGGACCAAAGAGCATGGCATTGAGTGGGTATATCACATCCCCTATCATACATCAGCTTCCAGGAAAATCGAATGATACAATGAACTGTTAAAGACTACACTGAGAGCAATGGGGCATTCAAACATTGGGATACACATTTAGCAAAGGCCACCTGGTTAGTCAACTCCAGGGGATCATGTCCAAAGAAGGGCAACGAAGCTGGTGAGGGGTTTGGAGAACAAATCTTACAAGGAGTGGCTGAGGGAGCTGGGGTTGTTTAGCTTGGAGAAGAGGAGGCTCAGAGGCGACCTTATCGCTCTCTACAGGTACCTTAAAGGAGGCTGTAGNTAAAGTTGTGCCAGGGGAGGTTTAGGTTGGATATTAGGAAAGATTTCTTCACTGAAAGGGTTGTTAGGCATTGGAATGGGCTGCCCAGGGAAGTGGTTGAGTCACCATCCCTGGAGGTATTCAAAAAACGTGTAGATGTAGAGCTTAGTGATATGGTTTAGTGGAGGACTTGTTGGTGTTAGGCCATAGGATGGACTAGGTGATCTTGGAGGTCTCTTCCAACCTAAATGATTCTGTGCGATTCTGTGCTAACTGAGCTGGACCTGCACAGTCAAAACTGTTATGTACTGTAGAAGGGGATAGAGTCTCTGTAGTGCATGTAAAAAACGTGCTGGGGAAGACAGTCTGGGTTATTCTTGCTTCAGGCAAAGGCAAACACATCCATGGGATTGGTTTTGCTCAAGGACCTGGGTGCACTTGGTGGATAATGTGGAAGGATGGGGAAGTTGGAAGTGTACCTCCAGGGGATTTGATGTTGGATGAGATTAGTCAATGATTTGAATTGTATGATGTTAATTGCTATATAACACTGTATGTCATCACTACTATGATTGATATATGCCAAGAAGCTGGGAGGGGACAGAACCAGGACAGCTGACCCAAACTAGCCAAAGGGATATTCCATACCATATGACATCATGCTGAACAATTAATATGGGGTGACTGGCCAGGGTATGGCGGGGTGCTGCTCAGGGACAGGCTGGCCATTGGTCGTTGGGATGGTGAGCAATTTCATTGTGCATCACTTGCTTTGTATATTCTTATACTATTACTATTTATTATTATTATTATTTATTATTATATTTTCCCTTCCTTTTCTGACCTATTAAACTGTCTTTATCTCAATCCATGAGCTTGATTCTCTCCCACATCCCACCAGTCATGTGGGGAGGGTGAGTGAACGGCTGTGTAGTGCTTAGCTGCCTGCCAGGTTATACCACAAGTGTGTGAATATCTTCATTAGAAATGGATCCTTCTTTATCAACCAGCCACCCACAAAACCTGAAGTGTGCTTTATCTGAAACTGCTAACCTCCAGAATGATGACTAAATAAGTGTGGAAAGGTATGGTGTGCAGCATATATAAAATCCTGATGATGCGGGAATTTCATTTGGTCTGTGCTACTTTGAGAATTCGAAAAATTAATTACTTTTCTGCCACTCTCTGTGGTAAAAGAGAGAACTCTCTCTACTGAGATTAACTACCTGTTCTCTGAGAATATTTTTCATCTTGTCAAAGTTGTAACTGAATTTAGGGATTTTTTTTTTTCCTGAAATATGCCAAGATTAGAAAATGTCAAACTAATTAGTATTGCAGGCCCTTGCCCCTTTTCCTCTCTCCTTTCCTTTGTCTCCTGCCCATAATGATAGTTCTGATGTCCCGATTTAGTAAACATAATGGTAGAGGAAAAGTGTTTTCATGCTTCCATGAGGCCACACCTACCCCTCTGTTTTCAACAAATAATAATGTTGGTATTGTTTATGGACATGTTGTTCAACTGGTGCTCTCCAAGAAATGCTAAACCATTCTTTAAGGTTATTAGTGCTGTTCTAGCAGTCCTTTCTAACCTTTCTTTGAAGAAATGACAGTGTTCTCCTGTTCAGAGCTAGTGTTGAATAATATTTTGGGGAAAAAAATAAAAATGTAAATGTATCTGACATAAACAGGAATTCCAATGAACTGTTCAGCAAAACTACATCTGCATGCTCTGACACAACTGAGAGCTCAAGCCCAATTGATTGATTTAAACCATGCTGGAGATGATGTAGCTGATTTGAGTATCAATTTCAAGTACAAAAAAAAATCTGTTATTACTTAAAAAAATTGAAAGAAGCAAATGAGGAAAAGATTACCTTTGTTTCCTGTATAAACATAAGGTAATAATATCCATTAGAAATACTCTACAAATATTTGATAGAATTTGTTAATCCAGGTGTTGTGCAGCCTGTTACTAGCCCGTTGAAGTGGTTCTCTTTTTAAAAGTGTAACTGGGGACTTAGTTTTTTTCTAATATTTGCACAAACTTTTAGCTTTCAGTTCATGTGCAAACTTGCTTACACTGGCTAGCTGATATTTACTGAGAAACTTGAGAATAATTATTTTTAAATGTACAAGGAAATGCTTCCTTCTATATCATCATCTACCTAAAATATTATGTGCTGGGAGAAGGTCGATAAATTTATCATTCATTGTTTCTTTCTTATCTTTAGATAAATTGCTGAGGCATGTGGTGAATGTTTCACTGTGCCCACAGTCTGAGCATTAAATAGAATTTTATCATATGATAATAACATTAGGTTGTGTTGCTGTGTTTCATAATATGAGAAGCCCAGTTAGTAAGTCATTGTTTTAAGGACTGACAGTACTCCGGAGAGTATTGCAGATATATGAGTAGATTGCTCAATTTTATATCTAGATCTTCAAGTATGTTGGAGAAATAACTATTAGGCAGACCACAGCCAATTCATTAGTTATGTGATGAGCAGCCTTTGCTGAATGATAAAAAGTTGTAGAAATCTGTGGTTTCTTGTCCTTAGAAATGGTAATATATGTATCATCAACCATAGCCCTGACCTCAATGGAGGTTAGAAAGGTGAAACTTCTTCTCTAGCACATGGCAAGGTGTGTATGCGTGTACCATGAGTGATGTGCACAGTTGGAGGAGGGGGGAGTTGCTGTCCCAGCAGACAATCTAGTATATCGACTGTCTTTGTGTGCACTGAAGATCAAACTTCAACTTGAAGACAAAATGGATAACGTGCAACTTACCTGCATCATACTGTGAGGTTGAATTCAACATCATCTGTAACTCTGAACCCATTCATATCTCCTTGCCAGTCATCTCTTTGAAGCATGTGACATATTTTGCAGCCCTTGGGCCATAAGAAACAGGGCCGAGAATGATGGCTGTTGCTGCTTTAGGTCTAAAATATCCCCTGTTGTACAATGTTTATTTCAGTTAAGCCAAGTAGAATTGTTCTGAGTCAACTTGTACCTGAATGTGCACATGCATGTTTAGAGGAGCAAAAATATATGTGATTATCTGAGTTGAGATGAAGCTCCTTAGGACACCATCAGAAGGGGTTAAAAATGCTTTTCTATGACTTTTGAACTACAAGATACTAAAATCTTTGAGTAAGTTATTTTCACAGTATCATTTTCTACAGCTAAGATGTATATATTTGTATATTCTTTTTATATTGCTGTTTTCTGTTTTTTCTTTTCTTTTTTTTTTTTTTTTTCATTTAGAGCTTTTAAATAAATCCTTTGAGCACAGCACATGCTATTTTTACTGCACAGCATAGCTTCATGTACTATTTAACACAGCAGGCCTTGTTTTGCAGCTGGCTGGATCTCAGGAAGCTAACCAAATTCTAGTTCCATTTAGTTCAACAATAAAATTTAAAATGATTAAAGTGGGATTCAGAGTTGGTGACTGGTAAATATGGTTGTCTCAGCACTTACTGAAAACCATACATTCTGTCTATGTCTACCCTCACTGCCTATCACTAAGGGAGCTAGTCACTGGCAATCATCAGCAACTAAATTTGGAACTTATCTTCAGCTTGTACTTATTTGCACAAAGTTGTATTTTCATGTAATACTGCAGAAAGTACACTTTGAAGGATGGGCTTGTTTATAAAATACAGATATGCTGACATATTCTGGTAAAAATACCATTTCAAATGAAATCCTGAACTAATTATGTAGTTCATTATGCCTACTATATTAGACCCAGGGTCCAAACACTTCAGGATGAGTGGAAGGATCTTCCCATTTTTAATTTATGTAATGTTATATAAACTTGCAGAAAATAACAACATTTTCAAATCAGAAAATGCTGCCATCCTCCTTTTCATCTGCTCTCCCATATTCTGAATTCTGAGAAGTTTCAAAAGGAAACCATGAATGCATTGTTACAATGTGGTAGTACCTGAACATCTATGTAATTTAACATGTGTTAAACTAACTTTATATCACTTCAGTAATATTCAGTGTAGCTATACATGAAGAACTGCTGGATACCCAGAGATATGAAGGTGTATTTAATGGTTTGAGAACCCTCTTAGATAATGCGTAATATAGTAAATATAAAATATTCAAATAGCTACATAAATATTTTAGAAGGTATGGATTGTGATTCTTTTAGGTTGTTTCAAGAAAATCAAAACTCCCTTCAGCATCTGGTGGAAAAAAAAATCTAGGATGCTGTTTTTCCACTTTATCTTCAAGTAGCAAGTCGTCTTAAAATTATTGACTTTATATACATTGCCCTGTTGTGATTTTGCTTTTTTTCTGACATTAATTAAGAGTTTCATAAGATTGCATTCAATCCAGGTATGTATATGTGTCCTAGGAAGAAAGGTAGATACACATTAGTCGGTTATAAAATAAATTCTATTTATGGAATTTTCTACCTGCACGGTGGCTTCCCTGTGGTTGTTATATATATTCCAGTTTCTGTTTTGACTTTGTGGTAGTATTGACAAAACAAAAGAAAAACAGCACATTTTATTTTATTTTAATTTATTATTTTATTTTATTTATTTTATTTTTTTATTTTATTTTTTATTTTATTTNTCTGAATTCTGACCTTCTCTAAGTTTTGTAGACCATGTTATCTATTTTATGGATATCATTGATTTCTGATTCTTCAATACAAATTGGTATTCATTCTCAAGTCTGGAGCAAAATGGTAAATTTCCTGAGGCAGTTTTTAATTAATCCCATGCTTCATTTTATTAAGTGGTAAAACGTAACTTAATTATGAAACAGGTTACTTTAAGGACAAATCTGTACTGAACTATTTGGAGTTTGGTAAGATGATTAGGAGGGAAAGAAAATAGAGACATTTGGGTTAAATGGGAACAGAAATTCGGGTGTTTGTTTGCCTGAAATGACATGAACATCTGTAAATTACCTCAGGAGATATTCTGTAGGCTGATTTGAAAGAAAGTATGCATCGTAGTATTGAAGCTAGGAAAGAAATTAATAACAATCTCTACACTTAATTTCTTTAAATCTTGCACAGTAGCCGATAGAACTGGGAGAGGTGGAACTTAATAAAGATCTCAGATCTCAGAAGAATGATGTTTTAAAGTGCTACTCAGGTGACATATATTCTGAGAAAAATATTGATTTAAGTTTTTTTGTAGCCAATTTTTTTTTTTGTGTGTTGCATGTATACATTTAGCACACTGAAAATAATGTTCATGTAGGTGTATCAAAAAATGAATCCAGAAAATACTGCATTACTTCATAGTACACAAAGATGTGTTGTGTTGGTCTGCTTTTATCAAATTATAGTTACAATCAAAAGCTGTTATGAAAGTATCCTTAATCATTTTTTTTTTTTCCATGGAATACATAAAATATACTTAGTACATACAGAAAAAAATATATATATATTTTTTGAAATAAGCTAGAATATTCTGTATGTGCAAATGCCATAGAACGATTTATTAGAATTGCAAGATGTCCCTTTGTTGTCAAGACTAGACAGTCTCTGCATATCTCTGACGAATCTAGCTACTTGCATCCTTTTTTACATGTCAGCTATGCTAGTTCATTAGTTGATTTTTGTAACTACAACCCAAAGAACCTGAAGGATGAAGAGAACAGTATTACTGACAGAAAGAACAAGCAGAGTTTATATAAAGAAAAGCTAAGCCATACATTTGAACATGATTACAAATGCAACAGTTAATTGAAGTTTCTTTATCTATTTTTTTTCCCCACTGTTTGAGGAGTAGCTTACTCTTCAGATTGAAGGAATTAGTCTGCATGGATTTACAGCTGAAATAAACTTTTTGAGACTGAGTTAATGCAGCCATTACAAATTTTCATAAGAAATAGCTTACTGTAATCTGCTTAAGAAATCATATGTGGTTATGGTACTTCATACTTCATTTAGTGTTTCCATCTCCTATCAGTCCATTTGGATCTGAAGATTAAGTGCCATTTGGCTTGTGGTAGGGTCTTTGAATGGTTCAGTCTCAGCTGAATCCAGCTCTTATTCTGTTATATACAGGGTTATTTGTAGGAATATGTGGTTTTTATGGGTTAAAAACAAGCAAGCAAGCAAGCAAACAACCCCCCCCTCAGTGATAAATATGGGGTGAAAACATGATAGGGCATCGCTTTCCTGTAAGACTGGCTGTGTGCTGGAGGAGACAGGCAAATCTGAAATCTGTTTTATGGATTCCTGTACTGTGGGGTTAGTGAACAGGAGATTGTCATATCATTGCTCTATGTCTCATTGCATGTAATTGCATGTGTCTGGGGCAGCTGAGATGGGAGGATGAGGTCCTGAGGAATCATGAGCTTAATCTGACATCAGTAACTGGCATCCTTGTTCTGGGGGGAGTATATAAGCTCACAATTTGTTCCTTCGTCATGTGCAGCAGCAGCAGCATATACCCTTTATCCAATACCTTTTGGTTTTGTTTTTATTTTTGTTTTTGTTTCCCAACAAACTTTTAGAAATATAATTACTGTAAATACAGCATGAGAAATAAGGTTTTAGCAAATAAACTGTCAGAAAATGTTATAACAATGTACTTTTAATGCTATTTAAGAAAGTAAAAAATTATTTGCTTTCCGGTTATGTCTCCAAATTGCAGCTGTTTTGTAACAGACTAAGTCAAATATATAGGTAATGAGTTGTTTTCAACAGGATAAGAAATCAAGTGACAGCCTTTACTTTACAGAGAAACTGCTCATGCAGGATCAATTCCCCAAAGGCCGTAGTGTCTGAGAGTATGAAACAATACAGGGATTCAATTCATGATATTTCTTGATAAGTATAGATTTTTCAAGAGCGAGACAGATCTTCCCTTCTTCCAAATTGGTAGGGGAGAAATCTACCTGAAGCAGAAAGAGGATGTGAAACATTTCTCTTAGGCTCTTGTCAGCATCTGGTTTTCTTTCCCAGACAAATATTTCTCAATTTAAATGGTGTTTTTGTTGTTACAGACTGTTCTAGTAACTAATTTTCTTTTGTTCACACAGAAAGTACTTTGAACAAAAAACAATTTTGTTGTAGAGCCTGTGGTATATTTTATCCTCAGTTCCATGCAGGTTTTCTTTCCGCCAGCCTGAAAACTGTAAAAACAATGAATTGTTACCTTGTGGTAGTTAAGTTTTGGTTGTGGGTATAGATGGGAAGCTAAAATTGCTGTTTCAGGTCCCTGAGTTTGTTCATTCAATGGGATCTTGGATCACACGGGTCACCACAGGGTGCCCTGCTGAAGTGTGTGAACAGCTTGCTGTACATTCTCTTGGAGCAGACTGGGAGGTTGAGGGTTGCTCCCTCTTTCTTCCAACACCATGAGAAATCTAGAGGGCAAATGGTGAAAAGTAACAAAGAGTGCTTACAATGACTGCAAAATGAATTTAACACAGAAGAGTTCAGAGCTTAATCTATTAAATTAATCAGCTCCCTGTAAATCCAAGTCTGGTCATGTGTGTGATCTAGCTCTCTGGGTGACAACCACATCTGTCAGATCTAGGTCTAGAAAGTTGCTATAGTGACCTACCAGTTCCCATCTATTTGCAGAAGTGGTCTCTAAGTAGGGCCTTTCTTTGAGATAGTTTGTGGGAGGACAACCTGTGCTCTCGGTCCTGTCACTTGGACAGTGTTGCATAGTAGTCTTGTTTAATCCTGTGTAAATAGGAGATCTTATTTTTTCTCCCTTGCTCTATGCCATTTTGTCACGTAAACAATTGAAGTTGTAGAGCATTTTCAGTAGAGTTAACATACAGATTTCCTGTGAGTGTTGAAGTTTGAATGAGATAATCACAGTTTCAAGACAGAGAAAATTATGAGTGCCACACTTGACATTAATAATGAGCTGCAAATAAAGCAATGATATCTGATTATATAATTTGCTTTGTGCTCTAGCAGTACTGGTAAGTACTTTATAGAGATTAGGGTGCTATTCTGCTAGGCAACATAGATAGATGTTGTAAAAATATTGTGGCCTAAAGAGCTTACAAAAGGGGAGACAGAGTTCAGTTGCGTGAAATTGCATAGTAAGAAATGGCACTTCTGGGTAAATCTGTCTTCTGACCCTCTGTCCAGGGCCTCCCCACTAGGGCAACTGCCCAAACTGTAAGGTGAGTTGTGCCCTCCAGAATTTACAAGCAATAAGGGAGATGGGAAAATGCCAGGAAGAATTCCAAATTGCTGGCATTGAGTCATGGGCTGAGAAGGTTGTGAAGCACTATCTAGACTGTAGAGGTTATATTTATATTCCAAATTTGTCTGGACCAGCTCCTGTGAGACAGAAACAATAAATCAGCTCTGCTTCCTAAAAAGCTGAACAGTAAAAAGAGGGAAATGAAAATGGCACCACATTGCAATATTCAGTAGCATTTCATATTATCTCTCAACAGGAGAATAATTTCTCCCAAACAATTGCACAATTACATCTTTCTTTTTTTTTTTTCTTTTTCTCCACTCATGTCATTAAGCCATGAGAAGTCAGAAAAATTCAGAAACATTCTAATGAGAAAAAAATAGATAAAAAAATTGAGTATTGACATATCAAATGCTCCTGTTCTTGCTTATGTCTTTGACTTAACCACATTTAAATAATAATGGCACCTTCTTAGAACAGTATTTTTAGCTCCATAATCACTAAGCTGAAAGACATTCAGATTAAAAAAAAAAAAAAAAAAAGATTGAAATGCATTTTGCAGTCAAAAAAAACTTAAAGTCCAAAGGGAATAAATATGCTTAGAGATATTGTGAGACTAAATGCAAATGTAACAGAATTCTAGACTACAAAGACCTTTGGCTATAAAACGTACTGTCTAGCATTTGATATTACCATTAGAGATGAGATAAACCAAGAGAACTGTAACCTCATTTTAATTTTTAATATGAAGTGTCTGTGTTGTTTTCTTGCTGTATTAATTAGCATTAATTACTTAACATGAGTATACAGAGTTCTGAGAATCTAAAGTTCTCTATACAATAAGAACCTTGCTTCATTTTGTCACATGTCACATTTGGTGTCATTCTGACATTAATTATTCAAAAAAAAAAAAGCTATCTGAGTATCTGAAGAGACAACTGTATTTATAAATGTGTTTATATTTATATATCTTAACTGCAAATTTATTGCAAAATAAGACTATTCTTGTTTGTCTTAGAAAGGAAAAGGAGAAAGAAGGAAAGAAAGAAGGAAAGAAATGAAACATAAAACAGCATCAACAACCACAAACAAAAATTAGACTTCTGTAGAAATGGGAATAGTTGTTACTTTAGTTATAGTAAAATAAATAAACACATCCCTCAAACCCAGAGAAGACTAGAGAAGTACATAATAAAAAGGCACAAAAAGACATAATTAATGTTTATTCTGTACTTGGGAACCATATGTGGCTTTGAAATAAAAATGCCAAACTGACAAGTTACCAGCAGGGATTGTGGCTGTTAACTGTCATGGTTCAAAATGCTACAAAATAAAACTTCTATCTTTGGGAATTTGCCAGTGTTATCCAAGTGACATTAAGGTTTATCTATTTTTATAGCTAGACACATTTATCTTTGGGTGTACATATATGAACAGAAGATATGGAATACAAGAAGCAGAGCTGGACAGATTATTTGCTACAGATAAATATTGATTTCCAAATGCAAGCAATGCTTTCTGCAAATGTACTTTGATGTTTTAGGAAGATGATAGTGAAATGAGGTACCCTGATGATTATGTCCAGCAATTACAGAGAACAACACCTGTCACTGATTCTTCTAACCTGGTCCTGCTTCTTCTAAACTGGTCCATAGGCTGTTGATTAAACATAACACCTGTCCTGAAAATATTAGAAATACTAGAAGAACACACTTAAAACCTGTTCAACCGGAAATGGAAAGCTTTAAAAACACAATGTGATTAAAAGAGATCAACAGCTTTGCTATTCTCCTAGGTTTCTGCAGTACAGAATTTCTTTAGTAAACGTAATTCAGTGCTATTATTTTCAAAGACTATGGAGGTTAAGAAAGTATTCCCTTGCAATTCAGTTGGTGTTTAAACACGGTATTTGTTAAAAGAGATTATTGGTTGCATGCATATTACATGATATTGCTTTGGCTTTTTTGTGATGGGCACTTTTAAGATGAAGAATTGCCAGTGATAAATAGTGAATATTCAACAGAGGATAATCCAGTCACAATGCAAACTTTCAGATGAATAATCATTCTTGCTACAATCCATTGAACTCTTGGGATTCACAAATATCTCCATGAATACCTAGTAGTCACCTGAATGCTCATAAACAGTGAATAATAGGGACTCTAAAGAGCAAATTAAATGAGCTGCTTCTCAATTTTTTATTTTTTTTTCATTCTTCAAAGAGCAGATTCTGAAGAGAGGAAAAGAATGAACAGATGAATACTTATTTTCAACTTATAGTGGAAAAGAGTTAGAGAAGAAGCCATTCACAGGGCAAAATGACCTGCAGAGCTTTATATTATAGTAGTTGATAATTATACAAAATTCCTTAGGTAGATATTACTCTTCTAAAAATGGTTGTACATCCAGTTAAAAAGAGTAACATCTCCTTTGCTTGTGTCAATAGGGATGTGTAAGTAATTGTTATCTTCCAATGGGATTTGTTTGAAGAGCAATACCGGACTATTATTTTTAAAGCTAGAAGGCCAGAGAAGAAAAAGTGGAGGACAACATTTGGGAGACAATGGCTGAATTCCATGCAAGTAGAGTGGAAGGAAATAAAGAAGGTGACAACATAAAATTATTTCATTTAGAAAGTTTGAGTAGATACATCTGGGTGAAAATTGCCAAAGTATAGGTGGATATTGATGTTTATTTTGCTGTAGCATTAAAAAAAAATGAAAATTCAATGGGGAATGATAGAGACAGTATATTGTACAAAAGAAGATTATTCATTGCAATTTCCATTTAAACAAAAAATATATGTACTAGATGTACTGGATAATTTGGGAAATTGTTATTCATGGAGACACAGGAGCTGCTAAAGCAGAACTCACTATTGTTCTGTCTAGTTTGCTATCTTGCCATTAACTGTATCCACATTTGTATGAGAAACCACAGTGAGAGCTATATATCCACACAAAATTGCGTCTAGGAAATAATATGGACTAAACGAAAAAAGTCAGTAACTTAGTTCTTACTGGCTGAATTATAATACAAGACAGTCTGACATATGTTAAAATACTGAATGCAAATGTGTAGTTTTCCAAGAATGCTAGGCATAAAGAGAATCTGAGTATGGGCACTCTGGAATATGAGAAAAAAATATGTCAAAAGTTTTTTTTGTTTTTTGTTTTTAACAGAAAAAAGGATTGCAAAAATATTTAATATTTGGTTCAGAGGACTCAAAAGACAGTCTGAATATAAAGGAGTACTTCTGTTCCTTTGTGTTGATTTACTCTAACTTTTCTGAGGAAGACATTCTGCAATGATCATTTCACCAAAGTATCCAGTTCTCCTGGGATTTGTCTCTTTTTTT
>VXAA01006624.1:12439-34898 GCA_013399115.1 Anseranas semipalmata
TTTCAGTAAAAGTACAGGCTCTCTTGCAGCCAATTTGTCCCAGTAGCTTTTGTATTTTCTTGATTTCTGCAGGCAGCTGAGCATGTATGGTATTTCAGTAACTACCCATTTTTATTATTAAATAAATTATCTCTGCTTCTGATTAAAATTCAGGGAATTCATTAATAGCTGACAAAGGAGAATTTTGTAAAGGTGAAAGACCATCCTGTCTTTTTCTGCTTATCCTCACAGAGAAACTCATCTCAGCTGCAAGTCCGAGTACAGGAATCTTAAATCTTGCCTGAAGAACGTAAAGCTCTGTTTATAAAATCAGATTCTGCAAGGTTAAATTGAGCCAATTTTGTGAAGATTCCTTGTCTAATACAAAGGGCAATATTACGCTTGCTATGAAGAATATGTAAAATTACTGAGAACTAGGTGAGGGTGCATCCTTGTTTCTGCACTTCCAGTTCAAGAGATGTCTGCTCAGTAGCTGTCAGTCTAGATGAACCTCTCCAGCTCCTGAATGCTGATAGTTTAAAATTGTCTGCTGCCTTTTGCTCCCAGGGTCTGGTTTTCTCAAAAGAGGGCGTTACAAAAATTTTGATCTGGACAGCTATTCAGCACACTTGTGTGCATACTTTCCAGAAGGTTATGTTAACATAGTGGATATTAATATCCTCAGCAAGCAACAAAGGAATATGAGGTAGATTGGATTGCTGATACCAATGTCCTGATATTTCAGACAATGGCAGCATATAATTACATTCATTAATGAGCCAAACTTCATTATTTATGAAACAATTTGTTTGTTTGTTTGTTTCATTTGTTGCTACTGTTGGATGGCTCTTCCTAAAGCTTCAACAATGTGTGGAAATCTTCCTCTAATTTCCAGCCTTATATCTTTCCTGGTTAGTTTACACCCATTTGCTTTGTGTCCTTTAGATAAAAGGTTTATTATTATTATTATTATTATTTTTTATTTTTCTTGATCAGACTCCCTCATCTTTTCATAGATAATAAACTGATAATTTCCTAGTATCATTATACTAATTGATGGCGAGATGAGTAGTCTCTTTGGCTACTTGTGATATAAAATACTGTTCTATTGCAATGTCTACATGATGCTAAATGTCTAAAAGGGATTACAGCAGCTTTTTGCACACCTAAAGTTCTCTAGTGTGTTTAATATTCAAGTCTATGTATCCCAAAATTCTGGCTGACTTTCCAGACTAGATGTGTCCATAGTGCTACATGGAATTGAGAGACACCATCTCTTTATCACACTTTACAGGAAGTTTAGTCAAAGGGCCACCTGAGATGACCTAACTTGTTTGTAGACACTGCACTTCCTATCCTTCTCTAAATGCCAAAGAGCACATGGACAAGGAGGACAAAATGTTCAAACAGCACTTTCTTTTTTGTCCCGCTACTATTCCTTACCAACCCACTGGAGTCTAGGACTCTGGTTTCTTAAAAACAAAAAGTGCCTGTAAATATCAAAGATTTTGCTGTCAATTGATGATATATTTCACAACAGCGTTCCACAGTAGTGTAGGTTCTTGGCTTTTTACCTCTCTTTTTTTTTTTCTTTCTTTTTTTTTTTGACAAGATATGTCAAAATATTTCCCATATATAAATCCCATTTTTAAAATGTTAAGACCACTGTCATTCTACTGGTAAGACAAAATATAAACTGATTGTTAACAGTAAAATATTATTATCACCTGGATGGGCTTAATGCATCCTACAGTCTAAAGCTTAGAGGTGTATTTGTGGGGCTTGATTTTTCATGAGGATGGAGTTTGGACTCACAACTCAGTAGTGTCTGCAGTGGTTCATATAAGAGGTTCGTGTAGCCCAGGAAATGCTATCCAGCAGTGGGTCAAGTGGAAATGAAAACACATGTGTGATAATTGAGCTAGCAGACATAATGCTTTTCCTGAGCACACACTAACCGCCTGCATTTTGAGGAATAACTGGCATGGACCTGTTTTCCATGTGTTAAGTAAGACATAATGGACTTCTCTAAAAGGATTTAAAAGCACATCCAAGAATACGTAAAATTACTGAGAATCAGCTGAAGGTGCGGCCTCTGTATGTAAAATATTTACAATTGTCTTGTGCCTTGCCTTATTTCTGGTTTACCTGACACAGTTACTGCAAGTGTAGGGGAAGGGTGAGGGGAGACAAACGGACAAGGTTAGTGAGAAATAACGCATAGCCTGTAGAGCCTTGACTGGTGATCTGGTCAAATGCATAAATTTATGCCTGGAAAGTGTTGCTTGCACAGCAGTAGTTGATAGGAGATAGAATTGTATGGGGTTGTTGACTATTATGCTTGGCTAGACAAGGTAGCCCCAAGCTCTTGCTCTGTGAGTTGGGCCTATTATGGAAACTATTACAGCTGCTTGATTTTAGTAGTTGTTCTGTGCCAGTTCCCATCCAATTATGGATGAAAGAGGTTGAGAAATCTTTTAATTTGATCTGTGCAATCCTGTTTGGTGGCCACTTCTCTATCCTCCTATTTTTGTCTTTGATTTGTTATATTTTGTTGGACAGCAAGAAACCATGATATATAAGCAAAATTATTTAATAGACTTAGTTGTTTGATTGTGTGCTGAGGATCCTAATTGCATTCTTTAAGCTGAATTGAGTTGTATAACAATGTACTATTTACCTGGCCTCTCTTAATATTATTATCTCAAAGTAGTACCACCTGTTCTGTTTTGATTCCCGGCAGACTGAAGGAAGAATGAGAATAGCAATATTTGAAACATTTAAGGCTTTTATTATTCCCCATTTGTGGGTTTTTATGTATAAAAAAATGAGGTAGATTTTAACAGGGAGAATGAATAGAACAAAACAATTGAAGGGAGTATATAAGGATCCACGTCCAAATGCAGAACTGTGCAGCATCATCAGATTCCTCATGCATAAAATGGAGTATAAATGGTCTAGTGCTGCTTTAGGAAGTTGACTGTGGGCAAGCATTAAAGATGTTAGATGGTAGAAGTGATCTTTGTGTTAAGCATAAGGTTTTCTGCAAGGAAAAAAGACTTACATTTGTACACAAAATTCAAGTCTTCGTCAAATTACTCAAAAAAAAAAAACTCACTAAAAATGTGGCTGTAATGGGTGAGTGTGCACATAACCCCTTCTTGTAGGAAATTTTTTTTCAGTGTGGTGAGCATATATAAAATAACAGGAAGTTAAGTATGCATATAAGTGAGAATTTCATGACTCTCAAAGGGAGTTTGACTATCAGCTCCCACTTTTATTTGGAGCTTTCCATAGGATGCTGTGAAAATAATGTTTGGGTAGAGATATGTAAAATTTTAACAACAAGACCACAGACTGATTCTGTGTAGAACATGCTGTATATTCCTTTTTTGTTTGGTATTGTCATAGACTAGATGATGATGAAAAGTATAGCAATACAAACACTTAGGCAACAAGGACAAATGATCACTATAATGCTAGAGTAAACATCCTTAAAACACCTGATCAAGAAATGACAACATTCCAGAAACAGTGTTCAGATAGGCAGAAGATGGCTGGCCTGTTTTTTGTTGTTGTTGTGTTTTTGTTTTGTTTTTGATTTTGATTTGTAGTTAATGCAGACTTCAAGAAAGAAGTAGCATCGAGAGTACGAATGCTTTCACAGCATTTAAGCAAGTCACCAGCATTTTGAAATCAAAGACAGATGATACAGACCAAACTGAGAGTTTCTAATTGAAAACTGACTTCTGTGTTCCTTTACAACGTTACAAATTCATGATCTGGTTATATATTAGTGAAGAAACTATATGACTTTTAAGCATGTATGCATCAAGTTCTTAGCACAATAATCAGAGAAAGGCTGTTTACAGTATATACACACAGTATCTCACATTGAGTCTTCCTGTGGAAACCAATGGTTTGAAGAAAAGTCTCATCCAAAATGCACATTAAATGAAGCAGGACAGGTGAAGCAATAGACCTTCAGATGTTTTTGTTTGTCTTGCTTTGTTTTATTCTAGTGTGAATGCAATCCAGTGTTAAGAGACATTCCTAAAACAGAGATTCTCACCTTGGGGCCAGGCCTCCATTGCAGCTTATGGCTTTGTCATCTGTTTCCCTAGGTCCTCTTTTGGCATGCTTCACAGTAGTTGCACCAAACTCAAATGCAAAGAAGGCATGGGTAGGAAGGCAATGTTTAATGAGCTGTAATTTCCAAGTGATGTTCTGAGAAATACTCTTCTCTGAAGCATATGGACCATTAGAGTGAGATCATGTTCTGCCACCTGGATTTTCAGAGATGTAGTGTCAGTGTAAGGATGAAAAGCAGATATTTTCTTCCATGGGGCTACAGAATAATACATAAAAAAGACTTCTTTCCTCTCCAAATCTCCTAATTTGTTTCTTAATGTGCAACAACTTCTCTACACACTCCAAGGCACTTTACAATATTAGGTAGTGTGATTAGAGAGGTAATTAGGAATCTATGTAATAATGAGATGAGAGAGAAGTGATGCTTTAAAGTCTGTACATTATAGCTAAAGCAATTTCATTTCATGAATAAATAAATCAGATTATTTTCCACTCACAGAGATATCTCATGCTTCAAATAATGTTAGATATTATTACTTAAAGAAACTAAAAATTGAGGCAAAAAATCTTTGTCATCATATGACTTAGAATTCATTAATTCTCACAAAGCTACCCATAAAACAAGGAAGTATGGTCCCTTGCAGTGGGTCAGCACTTGAGCTTGTAGAGCCTGTTGGGAAACATAAGGAATAGTTGTTTTTGTTAATTACATCTGTTTAGATGCATGTGCTGTAAGTATTTCACACCAGCAGCAGAGACCTTGTATACAAACCAATCACCTTATGGGAAAATGAACAAACAAAAACCAGCAGAAAGGATGGAAACCTTTAAGTTTCCACTGTAGATGAGAAAGCATAAGGTTCACAAGTTGAGAAAAGGCTTGTATAAAATGAAAACAGGTCAGGTTCCATCCAGAAGTCTAAATACAAAGACTGTGAAGGCAGATTGCTTCTGCAGTACCTATCAAATTGCTTTGGTCTCCTCTCTGTCGTTTTTAGTGCAATGATGAGGGTGGAGCATATATTGCTAATAGGTGATGTCAAGACCTTTCCTAGCTGGAGATATTTCCATTATATTATTTTATAGAGGCCTCTCTGATTTCTGAAGGAGATGGGATTCCCCACACTATGCACAGCCTATTTCTTTTATCAATTACTACTCCCTTTTCCATATACTTGACCTACTGTTTGTGTTTAGGCTTGTTGCTGTGTTCACAGATGGAGGAATAGGGTAACTCCTATCTCTTCAGGAAATAAAATAAAATAAAATAAAATGATGTTTACAGACAATCTGGGAACACAGTGAGGTAGTGGTTGTTTTCATTAGTGTTCATTTTGATACAGTAAGAAGAAAGAAATTTTCAAAAAGAAATAAAATCTACTGTTGAATAGCTTTTAAGATGACAATCACTGAATACACTGTGCCCAGAATCTGAATGTTAGCAAGCAGGCCTTTTGTTCTCTGCATATAACATGCAAAGTATGCGTAACGCTTGTCGTACTTACATACACATGATATTGAGACCTGTCAACATGAATCATGGTCTGAACGGTCTACTACAGAGGATTTCATTTAACATATACTGTGCACACTCAAAAGAGCTCAGTTCTTAGTCACTGTGTAAAATCATGTTATTGTTGCAACAAGAAATTTGACCCATGGACCTCCTGAAAACTGCACATCCTGCTACAGCTTGCAATAAAGTGTGAAACCTACTTAGATGAAAAGTCATGAATCCATAACTTATGAAGATAGGAAATTACAGCACATGATCTCATCTATATAGGTGATCATACCATTGCCTTCTGAGAACTGAAAATTTGCTGCCTCCGGGGAAAGACATTCATGTTGATACTGGGAATGGACTTCATTTACAAATGTATGAAGCCTGATCCAAGGTCTGATTCTACGAGTTGTTGAGTGCCATAAACTGTTATTAGGCAGCCTGAGCTGAAATTGATGTCCATAAGAATAGAAAACTCTCACGTCTCACAAGACAAAGACTTTGTGGTCTCATTTCCAGTATCATAATGATCTGGGATACACCGTTATGCACAGAGGAGGCAGTGGCAGATACTATATTGACATAAACAATTAATGAAGTCTCTTTGCTGTTATAAGCAAGGAGCTGGATGCATTTTTTATTCTGGACAACATTGAATCTTATGTTTAATTGTACTATCATCTTTTGAAAAAAGAACATTAAAATGAATAACAAATCTGAACTGCATTTAGAAGTAATTGCATTAAGCCACATAGTTGAGTTCCTGTGTAAGTTTTCCATTTGAAAGTTTTCAAACTATGAACATCAAAACATTCTGTACTCTGTTTCTGTTATGTATAGTACTAATTTACTGATTTGAATAAACAAAAATGTGGATTGTCTACAGGAAAATAACATACTATGCTTGGAACATGCATTTAAATAACACTTTTTACCAAAACTATTTCCTCTCTGCCATAGGAATATGATAAATGTCTGCATTTCCCTAAATCATATTGATATTGATGGTATACTTCTCATACCCACTCTTACAGCAAAAATTAAGCATCTGCAGATGGGAGCACAGCATGCAGAGTTGAATCCCACTTGTTTTACAGGCTTTGGGGGAGCAAATAAAATCAATATGAAAGAATATATGAGCAGAAAATGACACTAATCTCAAAAGAAAATGCCAATTATTGCTTGATAAATATCTTTAATATACTTATTGTAGCAGCAAAAGTCATTGTCCAGCTGAGCAAACTTTCTTTACATGTGCAATTCTGGACTGTAATGAGGGGCAGAAATACAAAGAGACTATATTATGAGAAAGGTATAATTTAAGCTGTCTGACTGGAAATTTTTGTACGTGGTTTTCCAAACATCCTAGAAGGTGAATGAATATTTGACAGTCGTCTTCCCCACCCCAAAATGCTAAGCAATTATGCAAGGAGGGAAGAAATTAATACATTCACAAGATGCTCTTCTTTATTTTTATCTCACCTTATATTACAAATAATAAGAGTTCCTTCACTTTTTGAGTTTCTGCTTGTCATAGTTCAGCTGCAGTAGAGCGTTGCACCTCTTGTAAATCTAGAAAAAAACATGGTACAAAGTAATGAATGACTGGTGTTTCCAAATCTTGGTTCTGTTATTTATGTAACTCCTTAATTTACATTATTGTACTACAGTGTTATTCATTTATATTGTGTTAGCATCTTAGCTGAAAGTGGGACATGGTTCTCCAGAGACCTTTTCTAGTTTTCTCTATCCACTATGTTCTGGTTTTCAGTTACTAGTACAAGCCTTACTAGTGATACCTAAGCACATTGTAGATGAGTTTTGGGGCCAGACTGATATGCTGTAGCTGACCTTTTCTGTGAGAGGGTCCACGAGGGAATGGCAGTAGTTCTGGAAACTGGGCACAGTCAATATGGGAAATGGACCCCTGCTAGATGCAAAAAGTTACTAGATATTATGCAACAAAAAGGAAGTGAAGCCCTTTCCTGTGATGCTGCCACTTTTATTCTGTCTACCTCTATGGCAAGTGGAATTTCTTGTCAAAACACTCCTTCCTTAGGGTTTTTGTTAAGTGCTTTTGGAGTTCACTTCAACAGAATGTTTTTGTTTATGTCTCACAAAGCAATTATCTAAGGCTCTAATGTTTTTTTGGCTTTGGGGCATTGCACGATTTAGGCAGCCCCCTGTCATTTTTTCGAGCTGTTTTGGTTTACCTTCAAGGCATGTCACCTAGGAGAAGGAGCTAAGGGGAAACTTTGCACAGCTCAAAACATCCTTTAGTAGATTTTACAATGCTAAGGTTCTCTTCTGGGGCTTAAAGTAGATTTTATGGTATGGCTATCCTGTATCTGATCCATAAGCTTCTTTCAGTGTTGAACAAAAGAGACCTTAACCAAATTCAGAAAATAATTTATGAGACTTTACCTTTTTATAAACAGCTATCATAATTGTAAAATGTGTATGGGTGGGCAAATAGATAGTCCTTATTTCACATTATCTTACAACAAAGTCATCCATTTATTTTCCTATTTTAGTTCACTATTTCTAGAATCTTTTGTTTTGCTTTGTTTTATCCTCTTCAGTTTTCTTTTCCCTCTCTCCTATTTATTGACCTATCAGATCTTCAGAATTAAAAACAAAAAACAAACAAAAAACAAAAACAAAAACAACAACAACATAAAACCAACCTGCATATAGATTCTAAACTCTGTTAGTTTGGACTACTTTTTAAACAGCAGACATCTCATAAATAAATTGCTCCTGTGACTTCGCATGAATTAAACAAGATCTCTGAAGACGTGTACGTTAAGATTTTTTGTTCAAAAAAAAAAATATTGTCTGGTTACATTGGAAGAAATATTTTCTAGGTTCATATTGCTGCAATTCATTTTGTAGATTTCAAGTCAGTACTTATACTGACCTATATCAACTAAGCATCTGAACTTTTCACGTTTCATGAAATGTTATTTAATATGATCACTTGCTAAAATAACATCAGAATTGTTATTGGATATAAGCCAGTTCCACATGCTGATGATTTAGGGTGGTCATGTTTTAAAGAAAATTAGAGAATCCTGTTTTACTTCATTCAGAAACTTGGAGACGTATTCACTATTAACTTAATTATTGGTATGAGCAAGAAGAACTCTTACTATAAAATGAAGTGTTATACACATTTGCAGTCATAATAATAATTTGTTATCCAGAACTTTTATTTTTATGCTTTCAGCTAAAGCTAAAGTCATATTTTGCCTTTGTCCATTTACAGCATTTCATACTTTATGTTTCATAAATCTGCAGTCCCACAAATACAGAAGAAGGGTGTGCTCTTAAAAAGACAGACTGCCTCCTTAAGCCATCTCACTGATGAAAAAACAGATTATGTCTTATTGCAAAGTATAGCATTAATGTCTGAACAAACGGTTACACATAGCAAAATATACATAGTTGGTATTGCTAACTCAGTTTCTTTCTGCATAAGATGACAGGTTTGTTTTTTAACCCTTAACCTTGCCAGAAAACACAGAATAAATATTTTATTTCATGAACTTATTATTTACAAGCCTAGTGTTGACGCTATTTTTTCCTGTATCCCTTTAAAGATTGGATATGTTAACTGCTTCTATATAATCAATAATTCTCCTGTTACCTGTTTTTCTCTGTCAACGACTGAGCAATATGCAAAACTGAATTTTTGTCTGTTTCTTCCAGTTGTTGGTCATCTATAAAGCAATCTCTTTATAATCTTCCTGTAACACATTATCTTCAGAAAGGGAAATTATTCTGCTGGAATGGTAATTGGGCATATGATGTAGGCTTTGTAGGCACCTGGGAGGGCATTGGAAGATCTCTAGGCTTGGTGTTGGGTTTACTATAGTTTGGACCTATTTACTTTCAGCCTGGAAAACAGTCTCTGTTGAAGAATTTTCTCACCAGAAACTCTGCAAGCTGTTGTGAGCTTCATGCTAGTAATTGATCGATTATCTTCAAAAGAAAGGTGGAAAAGAAAAGCCACAAATCTGTTTTTTCAGTTTGCTGAAGGGAAGTAGTGGTTATGTTTTTAATTGTAACTGATTTCATATACATGGAGGTTTACACACATGAACACACACAAATCTGATTCTAGAAAACTATAGGGATTAATTTAAATAGCAATTTTTAGTGCAATATGAAAAACTAACAGCTATTCTACTATTTATTATACAATTATTGTCTCTTTAAATATAAAAAGGTTATCTAGGATGTTAGTATCTTTAGGAATCCCAGTAGCTGCCAATTCTGCAGTCTTTCAAAAAAAAATCACATTAAGTGACAAACTTGACAGGCTGCAGTATGGATTTTTTTAGATCAATATCCAAGTTACAATAAACACCTTTACAGTTTAGGAATACCACAAATTTTCTGCTTTCGTGTGAGCAGACTTTTAGCATCAGTTGAATTTATTGGTTCAGAAGCACTGAGAACCAATGGTACATTTTATATTTTATTAGCCAAACAAACAGGAAGTACTGCTGTGGCACCTTTCTGAACCAGGTACAATCCACTGAGAGCTCAAAGCTTGTTTTTAGTACCACCGGGTTCAATGCAGCTATCAGTTTTTATAGCAAATGTAAGATTTAGCTTTTTCTGAATTCCTTACAACAACTTTACTCTCAGAAAGGTTCAGAATCCCACTACAGAAAATGATTTTTTTTATTCCTTTCATTGTACTCACTTTTCTTCAAATTGTTTTTCAAGTAGCTGGAAGATTGGGTACTTACACCTCACAAGGAGCATTAAAAATAAGTAATATAATTATCTAAGTAATCAGAAAGCTAATTTTATTTATTTATTTAATTTCATGCTTGCTGCTTTCTTTCCTTCCAAGTCAAGTTTCTGCTTTCCTCTCAGAAGCCCAGAAGGTCTTTCTCTGCTCCTTAAGTGCACACAGAAGGCACCATAGACACAAACACCTTGCATACAAAGTCTGCAAGGCAAATTTAAGACCCCATTTGCCTGGAAGAAATTTGCAGGATTTAGTACATAATTTTTAGAAGCCATTAGAAAAAAATGGTTACTTTTGACATACATGTGTATTGAATACCACATGAGCAGCTGTGCATCCCAACAGCTGGGTATCAGAGTGCAACACTGAGGACAACACTGGAGATTTCAGATTCAGAGAGGCAGAACATACCCATCCTTTGCATCCTATGCAGTTGGCCAGCTCCCAGGACCATGCTGAGGTCTTTCTACATGACACTGGTCTGGACAGTAGAGATTTGTTTAAAGTGCTGCCAATGGGAAGCATGTCAAAAGCAGGTCTCTACTGCCTGAGAATGACAGCTGCAAATTGATATCTGGACCTTTCACCAGCTATTTGGAGCTCTCTGGCCTTTTCTGTGTGAGAGGACCACAGTGAACAAATATCTTATTCTTTTATGACCTTAAAAGTTATGGACTCTATAAGACGAAAATTGAAGGTTCAGTCTAAGATGAATAACATTTGGTAAAAGTCAATTAATGTCTGTTGCAACTGGAGTTTAGAGAAAACAAT
Organism: Anseranas semipalmata; assembly: GCA_013399115.1. NCBI lineage: Eukaryota > Metazoa > Chordata > Aves > Anseriformes > Anseranatidae > Anseranas > Anseranas semipalmata. The sequence goes on from VXAA01006624.1 coordinate 23,551, forward strand.
TCAGCCTGAAAGAGTTTAAAAATGGGACATACTAGCCACTATTCCTTTTGTCAGGTATGCCTTTCATCACTGTATAAGCTAACATACCTGACAAAAAGAGATGGGAAGATAAAAGAAGTTAAAATGTCATCTTCTTGGTGCACTTGCCTAATTCTTTCCAAACTTTATTTTTATTACCTAAGGGTCCAGGTTTTATTTTACTTAGTGCTTGAATACTTTATGTGCAGTATTAGTCTTCCCTTCAGCTGACTGGGCTTGTGTGCAAGTTTTTATTTGCGGAACAGTGCCCAGCTGGCACTCAGTGAGGTATCTGTGAGTTACACATTTCTCAGTTTGGTAGTCAGACATCAGTCAGAGACTTTTTAGGTTCAAGATAATCTTAAAGGGGATTATTTAAAATTGGAATAGGAAAGGTGTTTTTTTACCCTCAAACGAAGGTCTTTTGCTATCTGAAATTGTATTTAGAGCAGTTGGCTCTAATATTAGCACTTTGAAAATGAAGACTTTACCTGTAGTGTTGTTTCAAACAAGCTAACAAAATATATGTTGCTTTTCTACAATGTCAGAATGAAATGTTTCTATATCTTCAAAACCTTAGTCTCCATATTTTAAAGCTGAATTCACAAATAAGTTCAGTCCTCCTGAAGCTGAACTTTTTGATTAATTTGATATTGCTTGAAAAGCTTTATCCATCTCTCCTTGGAGCCAAATGCACTACTGTTCTGGTATTATTTATTGGATTGTTGTAGAGTTATCAGAAAGGCCATAGAGCCTGGTACAGAAGTCTGGCATGTTGCGATCTGAATTAAGTAAGGAACTTAATTCAGCAATTTTATACTTGTTAGCCTATTGTGCCACTATACATTTGCACAAAGTGGGATTCTTTGGAATTTTCAGGGCTTCTATTTATGAAAAAGAAGCAAGCAAGCAAGCAAGTCTGTGTATTTGTGTGTGTGTGGGGAGGGATAATACATCTAATTAGATCCAAAAGGTCATTAAAAACAGGCAAAAAGACATTTTCTGTGAACTGAAGAATAAAAGGCAAAGAATTTTCTTGTGAACCTTCACAGTGGGCAGAAGGGAGGCAAAATAATCTGGTGACTGGAGCTCCAGATTGTGTACCAGGGAGCAAAGTGTTTTAGTTCAGGTGAGATAAGTCAGCCCATATTATTGTGTGCAGCTAATGCTATTTGGCCTGTTTCTGAGCTAGATTAATGCATGTGCTCAATCCCAACATTGCTTTGGCCACTGCATTTGTGTGTAATGCAAGTATACTCATTTTCTGCTATAGTTGTTTAAGATGGCACTTACTTTTTAGTAGGAGGTGTCTATTTTGCTCTTGGATTGCACAATGGGGTCTTCAGCTTGCCTGGCACTCGTAGATACCCAGAGGGTATAAATGCTATTCCATACTTTGAAAACATAATTTTAATGACTGTTTAGGTCCAAGCATTTTCCCTCTTCTGCTGTTTTTCTATCCAGCCCCTATTAAAATTAATCAAACATACATTCTCTGCATTAAATGATATGAAAGCAATAGTCTTAGGTTTTGTTTATCTTGTTGGGGTAGAAGAGTGTAAAATTGACAGGTGGATGGGTACTCCTGCTACCTATAACACAGCAATCAAAAAGAAGCAGCAACAAATGGAAGATCTTTAGAATGGGTTTGGGGGCCAGATGGGCATTTTAGGTCTTCAGTGGGTTTGCACTGTTACTAGATGGTGCTGATGTCACATTGCCAATTTCTTGCTGTTATTGTTATCTCTATTGGCTAGATTAATGCTAGAATGGATTTATCAATCTACAGCAGTCACATTCAGTTTGCTGTGTAAGTACAGCATAAAATTCCTTTGCAAGTTTTGTTCAGAAAGACTTTGAAAACAGTCTTATTTCTTATTTCATAGACACGTAGATGTGGTGCTCAGGGACATGGTCTAGTAGTAGACTTGGCAGTGCTAGGTTAATGATTGGACTTGATCTTAGAAGTCTTTTCCAACCTAAATGATTCTATGATTCTATGATTCTGTATGTTTTTATTGACAAGAGTCTTTCTGATTCATTAGGAACAGGTTTTGAGCTCTAAATGAAGGGCTTTTATTACTGTTTTTTTATGATTTCTAAATTTTAAATTTTGAATTCAAGTTTTATACAAAACTATTGATTATTTGTATGATTTGATTGTTAGTTGCTATTGATTTTGAATACTCTCTACCACCTCTACATAGGTGTTTATGTGTAATTCCATAAAAAATCACCAGATTCTTTAGTCTAGATTCTTATGGGAGAGAGGGCTGGCAATCTTCGCTAGAAACTTTGCATTTTCTTTGGTTTTGCTGGTCACTCTCTCCTTCCTGTAGTCTTCAAAACCTGTTCACATCAATCTTCTTTACCTCTTAGAACTCATTAGATCAGCCAGGGTCCAGTCAGGGATCAGTTCCTATTGCAAATTCTGAGACCAAATTTCACTGCCTCTGTAAACTTTTAATTTTTCTGCTGGGTCAAACTGATGTAACAGTTTCAATACAGTCCTTCCCCTCTGTCTTCTAATTCATGTGCCCTTTAAAAAGGTAAATATCTGAAGAATTAAAAGTTTGAGCCAAGTCTGATTGTGCAATTAAATTAGGAAATAAAATTATATAATATTGCATTTTATTGAGACTAGATGAAGAATAACTCATGTTACTGTCATTTTTCTTCTGTGTCCAGAATTAAGTTAGTGATCTTAATATAAAAATAATAGAACTAATGTGATAAAACTATCAGCATGCTAACATCAAAATGAAACATTTTGTCATGTCTAAGAAAAAATATGTTAATTTCTCTACTGAAAATGTTATCTAAAAGCTTATCTTCCTGTGACATGTTACTTCAGTGTAACTGCAGTTTTTGGTAAAAAACTCTACACCAGAAAATAATGTGGCCAGATCAGTCCTGATTTTTTTTGGAGAATGCTAGAATATTTCAAAATGGTCATGTCAAGTTTGTTCATCTGTCCCCAGATTTGGATTCCAGGCAATTATTTCAAACCTGTTAAGGTACAGACTCTCATTAACTTCAAAGATGAAGGGAAAGAGGAGAAATTGAATCATGCACTTAACTTAGGAGCCCACGTTTCTTGATTGAATTAAGCTCTCTAAGTTCTGCTAATTCTTGTGAACTCCTAAGTGATCATTGAAGCAATTTTTTCAGAAATGTAAAGTGTTTTATGTGGCTCCCTGCTGTGATTATGGATCTTGGAAAACAACAGAACAAACAAAAAAAATCAAAACACATTAAAAGTCAGAGATCGCTAACTTTCAGTACTCAAAGGGAAGAGAAAACAGTAGGTAGCTTTTTCAAGCCAAGGAAATAATAAAAACTGAGAAACAGGTATTGTAGACCTATCTATCCACTTATATGGCCCTCAGCAGAGAAGTATCAGAACACATCATTTCAGGCTTAACATTACTAACATCATCTTTGGATTCTGCATTGTCAACAAGGTCTTTTCCATTCAGTCAAAATAACTTGGATATGTTCAGTTACATCAGAGTCATTATCAAGGTTAGAAATGGGTTACATACTAAATTGTCTAGAGCTGAAGGCTACTTTCACTACCCCTGTTTAGTAGCTATGTTCAAGGTTGTCGTTTCCTCTTTTCAGGTACAAGAAAAATTGAAAGATTATTTTAAGGATTGTTTATTAAGTTGACAATTGTTCAAGTGTTTATATTTCATAGTATCTGACTATTTGCTAGAGAATGAAGGAAATCTCACTAGCAAAAATATTTGTTAAAATGTATTTCATTTATGTAGGGGAGTTCCTCCAAAGCTCACCTATATCTGTTGAATTTACCACTTCTGGAGGATCATTGGATCAATCTTTAGTGCAATATTGGTGCCATGTATGATCCCAGTCAAGGAGAAAGACAATTTCAGAGGCAGGTATTATTTGATTTATTGTGCTTGAGTTTCTAGGATGTCAGATTATGAAGGAACGATTCAGATTCTTAAAATAAACATCTAGTGCCATTTTAGCTGTTCCAGTAACTGCTCAGATTTCATCTCCTTCACTGGAAGAACATGGATCTTCTATAGTTCCCTGCTCATATCTATCGTATTTTGGCTACCTTAGCTTTTGGAAAGACACTGCATTTCTGTGGTCAGTCACTTGTGTCACACTGTGTTACTTCCTGAGGGGAGAAGCTGATGGTTTGTTCCAAGAGATACTCAACTCATAAAATGATGTAGCAGGAAGGACTTCTGGTGCTCAACATTTCAAAAATAAAGCCAACAGAGTCTAGTTTACCATGTTTTTCCTGAATTGTATTTATCTATGAGTAAATTAGTCAGTAATCAAATACGCTATTTTTATGGTTTAAAAGTGAACAGTTTTGCATGCAAGAGTTATTAGCACATTGTTATCAATTTGTGTCTGCTTAGTATTCAATTGATAAGTAAAGTGTTTTGCATTTGTTACAGCTGCTGTCTACAATCTGCATAAGGCCTGGTAAAGTACCAGTTAAAAATTCTCAGCTTCTTTAGGATCCTGAAACTTTCTTTGCTTTCCAATCTCTTTCAGCAAGGCATTCACACCAAAAATCAACACAGAATTGTTTTGCTTAACTTTTTTTTATTATTATTATTATTTTGAACATTACTTAGATTCTTAGATTCTTTCCCTTACTTAGATTACTTAGATTCTTTCCCATGGATTTTACCTAAATAGGAATTACTGGTTCAGTTTCAAGCAGCTCTGCATTAAAAGCAGGTTCAGCTCAACAAAATAGAGAATCGTAGGCTAAGGATTTAATAGGATAATCTAGAATACATGCTGTGCAAATGCATAACTGGAGTGAACCTTATAATAGGCATCAGAAATAAATGAGCTCCAACTATTATGATGTAGTTTGCATTTGCCCCCAACATTTAGACCAAAACACTTGTTAATGTGTTCTCAGGGCAAAATGTTTTCAGGATTGTTAGTTAGTGGAAATAAGTATGATGCCAATAACATGATGGAGGTTTATGTAGTGTTTGATCAACAGTATTTGAGAAACCAGGTCCCTAAGAAATAATTTGGTAAGTGCTACTTTGTTCTAAGCTCATAAAGACCTTGCTGGTGAATGGAAGTTGCATGTACCTTCAGGAATTGCAATCTAACAAAAACTAATTACAATCAAGCATCATGCTGCTCCTCCTCTTTGCTAGCATTTACTAAGCCATATAAAATATAGCTGTGGACATTTTGCCATTATTTACAGTGTACTGCATAATCAGAGTTATGAAGGCAAATGAGATGTCTGACAAGTCACAGTCCTGAAAGTTTAAGAAAGGTCTCCTATTAGGTATTATTTCATTTTTTTTTTCATATGTAGTTGGAAAAAACTTTCCATTCTTGCATAATTATGTTCAGTATTCACTAGTTTACAAGCTTTTACTTGTGACCTTAAACTCCTCCTTTTCTGTAGGATTTTTGCTTGGTTTCAGAAATTAAAATTCTAAAATATTGCTTTGATCCTGCATCTAATTAACGCTTTTCATTTGCTTGTTTCAAAGGGCATCCATTCACTTTTACTTGTCTAAGCAAACACTCGAGCAGGAGCAAAATTATAGCGTACTAATTATTTTTTCATTCCATGTGGTATCTCTGCCGTTGGATAGTGTGAACAGTTTCCTTATGATTTATCCAAACTGCCTTTAATTCACTTGTATTTACACACCAAAATTATCATGATGACTCAGCACTTCTGTCAATTAGAGACTATCAGAAATTTGTCTTTCAGTTACTTTCAGAATCCATAAGCTGTCTTTAAGCTACATCCTGACTATGCAAATCCATTTCCTGTAAATACATACTTGTGCATCTGGGGATTATATTTCTTTGTAAGCAGACATTTCTGAAGCCTTTATAGAAGTACCCACCCTCCTTTTACATTTTCTTTATTTACTATGCTTTTGATTAATTTATCAATGAAGTCTCCTATTTGTTCTGGTTTTTTTTGAACATTGTCTAGAATACTTGGCTGTACATCAAAACTAAAGAAGTCAAAGAGGTATGTTGAAAAGCCTATATTTTTGAATAGTTTATTCCCAAGAGATGGTTAAATGTATTCAAGTTCTGTATCTCTTCATTGTACTGAATTTGTGAAAATCCACTGTTAGCTTTCCATACCTCTGAAAGTTTATAGTTAGCTGAATGTTTGGTTTTAGAAATATTTTAATTTATTTGAAGTATTTTCTTATTTTGGTTTGATGTAAATAGATTTCATTTTCCTTTATGACTTATGCAGTATTGCTTTCTTAGCTTTTCCTCTTTAATCTATACCTACTATTCATACTTCATTCAGATAATTATTGGCTGCAACTGCTGTTTCCTTCCAGTGAGTAAATTTAGGCATTTATTACTGAATCTATACTTCCATTAGAAAAGTAACAAAGAAGAATTCCTAGTATGCAGGAGACTAGCTACTAGAAAAGAGAAACCTATAAATTCCTTCATTTTCCCTTTCTCCTTCTGAAGGCGCCTTCTTTTATGCATGTTCTTCTGTTCTCTTTCTTTACTTTTAATCTATTTTGTTTAATGTTCATCCTTCATGTATTCTTCCAGCAACCATCTCCTATGTGGTTGTCCTTCTTTCCCAATTTCTTTTCCTCATCTTCCTCTTCTGTTGCCTCAGTCTGCCTCTAGCACAGTCTAGCAAAGATCCATATGGAAAGGAAAGTGAGCTTCAAATAATCATTTTATTTTCAACCAGCATTAGATAATGACCCAACATTAGATAATGATATGGGCTACTTTGATTAAGGCCAAATGGTTGAAAAGAAAGTTTCAGCACTCAACAGTAGTGTTGCAGAATACTGTATCTTCATAAGAGAGTCACTAGTGAATACTATTGTACCTGTTATATATAGTTTTAACCAGTATTAATTTTAACCCAGCCACAAACAGACTGCCAACCAGACTTTTGATTTAATAGTGTTATGATATAAGAACAGATTTTTAAAGATCTTGGCAGAACAGATAAACAAAAGCAGGAGGAAGATTAATTTAATAAGGGGACAATTAAAAATGCAATCACACCAAGTCACAGTAAATCAAAACAAACTTGTCTTATCCTGGAAAGAAAACCTCTGACTTAGAGCGTGGAGCCGAATGGCACTGGGCTTGCTAATCAGAGTGGCTAGGACAATAAATCTCTTTCTGCAGACTTAATAACAGCTGGAACATTGGAGGTGCAGCTAGGTATGAATATGGGATGCCCAAGAAGTTAGCATTAGATGGCCTTAAGATTTTATTTGTGAAATGAACCATCAGTCACATCTACCAGCTGAATTTGATGGAGTGTTTGCAAGCAGCATACCAGCTGGTTTTACCTGCAGTCTTTCTCTAACCTTGAACTACAATGCACCTTCTTTCCAGATCCAGATCGATCCAGACACACTTGATTGATTCAGTTCCAGGGATTTTAAATGTCAGCATGTATGATGTCTCAGCAACACAGGCTTACTATAGGAAGACTCTGTTACAGCTTTAGGAGCTCTGGATGTTGTTCTGCGCTGAGAATATTTTAATATGACTGATATTAAAATTGCTGATTTTTTTTTTTTAAGTGCAGATCTCATTGTGATTAATTGTACCTCAGCTACTACACTTTGCTCCATGAGGCAGCTGGGAAATCTATGTTCATTTAGTATGGTGAGTGACACTGAAATTGTGTGATTGACCAATAAAACCCTAAAATGGAAGAAGGTTCAGTGAAGATGGGCAAGGGCAATGGGCCCATGAAGATCAGTGAGTAATGCAGGGTGTGATTGACCATAGTTATTGCTTTGTTTTACAGAAACATCTATGACAGTTGAATGGATCAATGGATACTGGTAGTATAAAAGTTTTCCCCAGAGTTCATTAAAAGAGTGTGAATGTCTCCCTGAGTCAGCCAGACCAGCATGGGGGAGTCTCTATGTGGCTCAGCCCAACACAGAGTATGGAAAATAAAGTAACAAGCTGTTGCTCTCTTTGAAGAGCTTGACCTGGCTTAAACCCATGTATTCCTTCCAGACAACTGGGGATGCCCAAAGCTGTGACAGTGAGCATATTACAGAGACCAGTAATGGGGATCATATTGGTATTGTGATTGAACTGTATATTGTGATTACTGTGTTTTGCAAAGTGTAACTTACATTTGTATTGTGTTTTCAGTATATTTTGTATCACTCTGTTAAATAAAAATCCCGTGCAACATCAAATATCTTCTAATAAGTAAATTTTATATTAAACATTACACCCTCCAGGTGTAGAATACCTAAAATATCCCATTCAGAGAGTATTGGACTCTGAAAAATAGGCATAGCCTTTTATTTTCTAGGAGAGATCATTCATCAAAGAGAAGTTTTCCCAGAAAAAAACAGGGTATCAAACTGGAAAAGAACATCCAGGAAAGGATTAGAAAGGTCTAATGCTATTAAAATCATTTAACACCTTCATTAACCTATCAAGATCTACTTTTATCTCCATCATGGCTATGCTGTCTCTGTTCTGAGAAACTCTGTCATCTGATAGGTACTGTTTTCTAACTCCTGGGTTACATTGATTTGTCGTCAGGGTATAAACATTTTATTTATTTATTTATTTCGTGTAGCAATACTGTCTCTGGATATAAGCAAGTCTTCTTTCTCCATTTTCTCATACTTTTTTTTTTATCTATAGACAGTAATCATATCCACTCTGAATCTTCTTTTTTTTTTTTCAGTCTTCAAATCAGTTAACTTTTTGTCCCTGTTCCTAGGGACATTGCATTTCTTCCTTAATTAGTCTTTCTTTTGCTCCTAGTTCAGTTCAAATTAATCTTAGCCTTATGCTAGATGTGTACCTAATATTTTAGGTGAGGTCTAACCAATGTTTTATCCAATGGTATTATTCAATAGAATATATTTGGCATTATCTCCTAAGTAAGGAGAAGCATTTGGACAGTGCTGTTAGATATATTGTTTAACTCTTAGGTTATCCTGTATGGAGTTAGGAGTTGGACTTCATGATCCTCATGGGTCCCTTCCAACTCAAGACATTCTATGATTCTATGAGTAGGAGAACCTTCTTGTCAGTAGCTTACTTGTGTTAGTTACGTACTATATGTACGTAGATCTTGCCTATTATTGTGTAGGTGTACTATAAACTAGAAAATCTGCACAGTAACTGGAATTGTGGAGAGCGAACAAGAGTCAGAGAGCCACATAAAAAGGAATGATTTTGTTACAGGAAAGAAATATTGTACTGTGAGAGCCTAAGTGCCAGCAGAGGTATGAGACATAGTGTTTGCTTGTGCATGAGGACTTATTCCTGTTCTTGCCATTTCTTGAAGCCCCACCCACCTTTTTGCCTCCTGTAATATATTGGTTCTTTCCCTACAGTCTGCTTCTTCCATCAGCCAGCAACTTTAACCTCTCTTTGCCTAAAACTCTACTTGATATAAGAGTAATCACTAGGGATGACACTAATGAAGTGGAAGAATATAAAAGTTTCAGTAATGATAAATGGGCAAATAATCTGTTGTGTTTCTTTTTTTCGATTTTATAAACAATTTCTTTTTCTTTTGTCCTTAATAGTTACCTTATTTCTGAAGAAAAGGTAAAATTATTCCCTGTAACACAGTGGAGATTATTCTATATTTTTCTGTGCTCTTGCTCCATTCTATGGTTTCCAAATCAGTCACGAGTACTTCTGTGCAAACACTTAGTAGCATGGGACCCAGTTACTTATAGCTTGCTTCACTTTCCAAACCCAGATTAGGAGCTATGATAGACAAGGATGTTTTGACCCTGTAGGACGGGAAGAAGATTTTTATTTATTTTTTATTTTATTTATTTATTTAGCATATCTACTTCTGTAAGAATTTGTTCCCACCAGGTAAAACACAAGGCTAATCTAAGTTGTTCCTCATGGTACTTTGTCAAACTCACCCCTTTTGTGATTGCTCTCTTGTCACTAGATGCTAGAGTTGTCCTGATGTTGTGTTCTGTATACTACATGCATTTGTCACTTGGGTTTGTCATTTTTGCTAAGGAACCATTTCCAGACCAAAAGAAAGAAAAGGAAAGTCTCACTTTCCTTCCTGTCTCCAGTAAAGAACAGTTGTATTTCTAAATTATGCAAGGGACACACCAGATGGACTGTGAAGAGTGCCTTAGGAGTGCATGCAATAATAATAAACAATTAATAATTAATAGCTATGCTGGACTGGGCCTTCCAGCATTGTTTTGTTTGAAAGCAACCGAGTACTTCTGAATAACATAGGTTCACTTTAATACTCAGCATAACGTCAGCTGTAAGCTTATTACAAAACTGGCTCAAGTTGAAATGGGCCTGATAATAAATGTGATGTCAGCCACCTTACCAGTGCCATAGGGAATAAGTCAATCCCTTTTCTTTGAGAGTCAGGAACAACTGGTGAAATTAGAAAAAGTGATGTATGATATATGATAACATACGTACCCCTAAGAGTCTTCTCAGTTGATACTGATTTAAAGAAAGTCTTACTGAGAGTCTGAGAAACTGCCAGCTGTGGAGCTTTTGACAAACTNTGATCCTTACTTTTTATACCAAAGTGCTTCCCCCAAAACATAATAATAATAATAATAATAATAAAATAAAAAGACCTTAAAACATATTTAGGTTTGGAGTGTTCTGCAGCTGTAAAGAGGAGAAAAGTATATCTTCATAAGTCTTGCAAAATACAAGGAAACTATATCCTAGCTAGACATTAATCTGATGCATATTATCTTCTGGTTATGATTGCCAGGATAACAGGACTTGTTTATTCTTATCTTTGGTTTGCTTGATCTTTTTCTTCTTGTTAGTAAAGCTCTTTTATTTATTTATTTATTTATTTTTTGTTTTTGGTTTTATTTTTATATTTATATTTATATTTTTTGTTTTTATTTTTATTTTTTTTTATTTTTCTTTAGCTGAGTGGCTTGAATATTGCTACTTGTGAATTTAAAAACTGTCATTATAAACTCGATTTCAAAAACTGTTCCAGAAATTTGCAAGCTTCAACTATGCTTGAGCTGGAACTAATGGGGGATACTGAAGGCTTCAATATTATTGCTATATTGGACTATGTTTTAGCATTATGCCAACAAATTCTGTAAGCACTAAGAAAGACTTGTCTTATGCAAATCTGACCTCTGTGGCTTTTGTGAGCAGAGCCCAGCAGCTGCCCCATGTCAGGTCAGAGCCAGCTCCAGCCGGCTCCAACAGGGACCCGCCGCTGGCCAGAGCCGAGCCAGGGAGCGACGCTGGTTGGGCCTCTGCGAGAGCAGAGTTAAGGAAGGGAACAAACTGCTGTGCCACAGCAGCTGGGAGAGAGG
>VXAA01006625.1:121-26558 GCA_013399115.1 Anseranas semipalmata
TGTGATCCCAGCGCTGTTCTAGCTACAAGTGCAGAGTACAATGCTATATGGGCTGCTGCAGGGAAAGTTAACTCTATCCCAGCCAGACCCAGTACAGCTTGGTAGCAACCTAATGTGAAATAAGGTAAGTGTGAAGGTATTCTCAAATAATCTGCCTAAATGTAGCTCTTGCAGACTTCAATAGCATCACTTCATCTCTTTCTCTCCTTTTCCCTTGCACTGCCCCTAAAACAGTCTTGTCTTGGTCCTGTTGGAGTTGAGGATACAACACAAGTGATCATGTGAATAATTCAAGCCCCCTTTACTAAATGACCTCCCAGTCCACCTGCAATGTGTCATACCCAAAGCTGTAAACAGAAGAAAAACCCGTGCAACCACACAGCTCTAAACAGTGCTGAACAAAAACTATCACCTGCAATTTCTGCGGTTCACGTAGTTCATGACTATGAGTTTAACAGCTCTGGTGGCTTACAAGCCCCTGTTAGCTTACTGATTTTTTGAGGGTGAATAAGAGGGAGCCAATGCATGTCTTAATGCTTTGGGAATTGGCTTTAACATTGGCCTTTTAGTGGAAAAATTCTGTAAACTGAAACACTCGCTACTGGTGCAAGGAAGAGCTGAGATCAGAACAGTTAGACCACAGCTCATCCCATCTTCTACCCACTATGCTTCTGTTCCACAGCAACAGAAATATTACAAAGCAGTGGAGTACAAACACCTGAGTTAACGTGTGAAGAACACGGTGGTACCCACTGTTTGCTGTGCAGGTTGCTAACTGCATGCTCATGGTATCACAAAAACTAATGTCTTTATAAGGAAAGTGACAACACTTACATTCCCCTTTACATAGGAATTAGGTGTTACAAACTTTTTTTTGATCAAGCATTTGTTAATACTTAACATCTGTATCTGAAAAAATGCATCTTATACATACATACCCATATACAACAATTGATTAAAGCTTCCCTTTACTACAGAGGTCATACTACAGTTTGCAAAGGCTCGCTTCCTCCAGTTCCCTCCTTGAACCTGAGTAACATCCACCACCAGTACAGGAGTGGGAACTAAATTATTTCAAAAAGCTCCTTGCATCCTTTTGATACCACATATGCAACTGTCAAATACATGGTGTTCTGCTAGCACTAACACTGCATCCCTACAGGCAGCCAAACAGCGCTTTAAACACATTCTGCACAAAATCTAAGCAAACTAGAATCCGCATTAGCCCATGAGAAACAAAGGAGTGGTACCTGGTGATTTTCAGCTGTTAAAGCAACAAAATATCAGTGCATTACCCATGTTTTAACATTTTTATTTTAGAAAGTGAACATATCCATTAAAAAAGAAAATGCACGGAGTTAAAAAAAAAAAAGTAAACATAAGACTAATGACAAAGTCTCAAAAACATAAAATAATTCTTACCTAGTGAGTCCCAATCATTAAATATACTTCCACCACAGAGAAGTTTTACTTCATTATATTACCAGTCTCTTGATTAGGTATACAAAGACAACAGTTTCCAGTAGTTACCTAGTCATTAGAAGATCAACTTCAGGAATCACTGAATAATACATCACGGACAAAATTTTCATACCACTCAGGAAGCAATCTAATATACATATGTCACAAGGTACATCTTTGTGAGGTATTACAGTACATGGGAACCATTCCCTTTGCTTTCTAAGGAATAAATTCTCCTGTCAGCAGCTCCACCAGCAAGTCAAACACAGACTCTGTTGCCAACTGTTTCCAAATCCCAACAACTTTCCTCTGGGGTTTTCCTTCTGTAACAGATTACACAAGCCAAGAAGAAGATGAGTCAAGACAACAGATTCTGAGGACAGGGAGGCTCAAAAGAAAAAGCCACCCACTATTCCAAATGGGCACTAGACGATTTCAAATCAGAAGCTTCAGCCGCCCAAGAACATTTAATACCTTCTCTAGCCTGAGTATTGCCATTTCTGGCACAACGAAAGCATGTGGCAAGTAATTCTGAAAGTAAATTAAGTGATTTCCAAAATACAGAAATAGTCTCTGTTTAACTAAAGAGAACTACACAAATCTTAAGACACAGCTGGTATAACGCAACCCACTTGTGGTATTAAACAGACTGCAAAGGGGAAATATCAAAGTAGTTTTGTCCATGCAATCTTCCAGATTCATGTATTTGTCCTAGACTTAAACTAGAAGAAAATCTCTTCCTAGTACTCCTGCATTCCCATCTCCAGAGAATTTTCTCTCCTCCCTTCCAAACAAGGACCTTTTACACATCTGGTCCATCACTTTCCTTCCAGGAAGCCAGAGAAGAAATGTTGGAGGAGTTTCATCCCAAAGCTTTTACACTGTACATTGGACCAGCTAGCTCAGACCCCTGGGCCTGGGTTAGCCAGAACTCAAAGGCAGAAGAGCCTAGCTACAGGCTGTCAAGAACATGGCAGGATTTCCTGCTTGAACATTGCTCAGACAGACAGTCTGGGTTCAAAGATGAACTCCTAAGAATTAGCCCACTATTCAAATTATTTGGGAAGGATCTAAGAAGAAATAAATATTTGCAAGATTATTCTGGTTGTACGTAGAAGAACTTACCTGCTTTTCCATATTTGCTATACAACTGGTTTTTCACTGTCTTGTTTTTCTTCAGAGTCTTCATCAGATCCTGAACAGGAAGAAAGAAACGTTATTAATTCAGTTGAGAGAACTACTGGTAATAGCTCATCAAAAAGCAATTCAGAGTAACCATTTCCCATTAAAGTATTTTATTTTAGATTGCTTATCTTGTTTTCAGATGTTTCACCTTGAAGGCTTTCCCTCCTCCAGTTATAGAACCCCAAAACCAGCACTGGGATCATTCTTGAAATACCTATCCTTGGCAAGGGATTCACTTAGCATGTGCTTCAAGTTTTCTCTACAACACGCTCAGGACAACCAATTCCTACATAGGAGTTCAATGGGAAGCAGATTGTCTTGGTGTTTCCTGCCCTTAGGAAGACAACTCTGGCAGACATTTTTGAAGCAGCAAGAAACTCTGCTTTACAAAAATCAATCATTTCTGTAACTAGTGTTCTTGCAAGAGAATGTCTCACTCTAAGTCACAAACCAAGCAGCTCCCTCCGTCTTTCTCCTATACCAGCTGTCTTCTCTCCCCCTTCATGATCTCAGCTCTTGGCTGTTACAAAGTGCTGGAAGGCCCCAGAAAGAAAACTTAGCTGATCACAGGACTACATGCACAAAGATGGCTCCTGCAGGTGGCAGGGCTTTGCCGTAAAGTGATTTGATGAATCAGTCATTTCAGGGAGAGCAAGAAGGTACTAAGCAAGTGCAGTGAGCAGCACTGACCTGTGGTTTGAGCTACAATCCAAACGGCAGATGTCTCTGTCCACCCCTGAGGTGGCATTCAGCCCCATCCGGTATGACTGAGGAAATTTTCAGCCTATGCATTGAACATACATGTCTTGGGCAGTTTAAATGAGACTCCCATAGGGAAAGAAAAGGTGAGTAGTGTAAAGAACGGCCTTGGATAAAATGCCTTTCCTTGGATAAAGTTCCTTTCCTGGAAAAGCGTAACTGCCTTTCATTTTGAAGCTCAAATTGTATAGTAACTGCAGAAATTTACTGTTTTCAGGCTGATTTTCCACATGCTACCTCTAGAATGATTACTTGGCAACCAAGTGTTATGTTGAAGATGAAGGGTCAACCCATATAAACAAGCGGATAGAAAACGGTTATGTCCCTGGACATGCATGCCTTCAAGGGAAGCATGAAAAGAAATACTGTGCATATTCCTACAGAGCCTGTTGTAAATGTCAGCCCTTGACAGCAAAGGTCTGTTTTTAGACATGTCACCATGCAACTGGAGGAGTTTATTTAGCCTGCATGATCATGAGGAATCGTTTACCTCTAAATACTTTTCCAATCAATACATAGGTAAATTGTCTAAAAATTGCTCTCAAACAATCCAAAGTTTGTCTTATCTGAAATAAATAGAGAATTTTGAAGGAAATATTTTTAATTGAACTATTTTTACTGTACATCATCTCTGTTTCAGAATATTTTGACTACTGTCTATGTGTTTTAGTTCAAATATATTCATTTGACTATTTCTTTTGCTTCTTCTACCCATATAGGGTGTTTAAACCAACACAAATTCACTTGGCAGTTAAGGCAGACCAAGAGAAGGTTCATGAGCTGTTACTGAAACCCAGGTGACCAAGTGGCCATTGGATAAGCTGAAAGCAATGGCATAGTCATATGCCTGTAGTCACCACATGCAGTCGGCGGCATAATAGCTGGCTGCACATGCAACACTGATCCAGACAAACCGCAAAGGAAAACCATATTAGCTCCACTTTTACTTCCTCTCACACTGTGTATTCTACTGTCAAAAAGCTCTCAGGCTGAATCCAGTATAATACTTCCACCAATAATCCTCAAGATATGCTCACAGCTTTAACTAAAGTACATTTTCAGATTGAATCATTAGTTATTATTTTTAAGCCAAGTTACTCCCAGAGATCATGGTACTGCATAAGGTTTTAACAATTTCCACATGGAAACAATTGCAAATTTATGTGGAATCACAGAAATGTTTCTTGATTTATAGCATGCTGGTACAGCACAACATTATACTCGACACTGTCTTAATGCTTTGTCATCCCTAGATGGAGCTCTAAGTCATTTATTATCTCAAGACATTCAGCAACCATATAGGCTGCCACTAACCTGAGAAGTATCACCAACCATCTGCCCATCTCGATAACATAAGATGGGCAGAAGTATCTGTAGCTATTACAGGATATCAGTATTTTAAATATACTGCATACTACAGCAAAGCTTTACAAAACAAGTTTTACATTTTAGGGTAAGACTGACATAGAATCTTGGGGTTCATACTGTGTCCACTTAACTCAAAGAAATTACTAATTTCCTTGGGACACCTGCAAACATCCTTAAATCTTGCTGTATTTCCATTTATTTTTCGGCTTACTCACCTCATACCTCAACTGGAACAAAGTGCAGAATACACATACTCAGGGTATAATTAACGCTTGCCATCAGTGTAATATACCCATGGCTAGCTTTTTTATACAGAGGGGGCTTTTTGTTTTAAGAAAGGAAAAGAGCCTCTGAAATTTTAGCTGTCCCTAGAGCAGTTTCAGGTTCACTGTCTGCCCTAAGATATTGTAAAGCTCCAAGCTGAGGCTGGATTAAATAATGCATTGCTGAATAAACCGTACTGGCTAGCAGACAGAGGGAGCAGAAATAAACAATAACCGCCTCCATTCAGTTGATCTGCCATTTTCTTTCAAACTTTTTTGTAACATCTTTGGGGCATGTCAGAAGACCCACCAACTACCCGTATTGTAATTCATCTGATAGGTCATTAGTAAACCGAATTACTAAGAATCTTTTATTTTAGGATTCTAATGGACACTTTTCATTTAAAAAGGAAAATAATTTTCTCCTTCATCCCCCACCCCCTTACACTCTGAAGGGGGGGAAATATGCAGAAGTTTAATGCCACTAAGAAAAATCATTCATTATGCAGACATAACTACCTGCTACAGATTCAGGAGGAGAATAGAACTGTCCATCAGAGAGGACTCTTGGGTGAAGGAGAGCTGCTCGTTCAGAGGCATCCTGTGCTATCAAAAATCCTAAAAAGAACAACAAGATTTCCAAATGTTATTACATAGTATCTTAAAGACCAAGTCCTGATCAAGATCAAGCACCTTAAAGACTGATGTATTCTATTACCATTCCTAGTAAGTTACTTCTATAAATAAATTGCTAAGAAAAAGCAAACTGTTAATTTAACGTGTCTTCTATAACTTCAGGCAGCTAAAGAAACACTCTCCAGCAAAACACAGGTACTGTACACAAGTTAAGGAATCCTTCTTTTCACTGTGTGCAATTTCATGATTAGGATGCCATATGTAAATTTGTCAATATTCATTGGCTATGTAAAACTCTGAAATATATATATTTTTTAAACACTCGGAGAGCTGCCGTGCATAACCAAATAAATCAAAGCTCCTCATTAGCAGCTTCACTTCACTTATTTGTCCCAACACACCTAGTAAGTCCAACTCCTTTTGGCTCAGTTTCATCCCAAATCAGGAAAATACAATAGGTCATGGGGCTAATCTGGTGTGTAATACAGGACAAAAAAGGGATTGGGAAAGAAGAGAATTCATCTCATCCTTACTGCCATCAACAGGTCTTCTGATAAGTAACAGGGCAAAGATGGCATTTTAGGCCAACATAAGGCTATTGAACTTCTATCTTTTACTCTCAGCCAAGTGAAGACTGACAGGAAAAAAAAAGTTTGAAATTTAACTGAGTCAGGAGAGTTATCTGAGGTAGCCAGCAATTCCATTAAAAAAAAAAATCTTTCTAACTCAAGCAACTATTTCTACATATCAATTTATCTTATTAACCATTTAGAAGCCTCCAAAGGAGACACTTCTTTTACTTATATTTCCATTCTGTCCAAAAGAGGAAGGACAGTCTCCATATTTAACAGCAAGTCACAAAAAAAAATGGAAGACATTCTGGGTGAATTTTAGCTTTAAATCCTGCTCACAGAAGGAAATTTTTAGAACTGGAAACTTTTATCAATGGAAAAACAGATTTTTTTTTCCTTTAAAGTTACAAACAAAATATCTCCAAATTATGAACACTGTTGCACTAGGTAGTTTTTTTGTTTGTTTTTTTAAACATGAAAGATGGAAAGAATTCAATTTCCATACCCACGAAAGACAGCTGAGAAAAGTACCTGCTCAAAAAGCAAAAACTATTAAAATCGTGCTTCCTTATCTGCCTCAGATTAACTTAAGAGCAAATAAGGCTCTATATAAATAGCAGCACACATCACAATCCAAACATGCTGCCTATCACGTCTGACTTAATTGCCTAAAAACTGCATTTTCCAGTGAAACCCTGTCTTTTTTGAAAATACACACGGTTGAGATAAAAAGCATGTCTAAATAAATACCATCTATTTTAACCTTAGTAAGAACGAAGAAAAAGAAAATATCACTGATTCCCCCAGGATTATGAATTATGAATATCATTAAGTATTTACATGTGTGTGTGTCATATTTTCTCTATGAATATTCAGTATAGAACATGCAAAAGTCTCTGAAGTGGTTAGATTTCTTATCTACTGTGATAAGTATGATGCAGCTGTATTTCCTTGCCCCCTCAAAAAAAAAATTAAAAAAACAAATAAACAGTACCCTAAGTTTCCCTTTCTCTAGGGAAAACCTAATGTACTCATTCAAACAACTTCTACCTTGGAGTGGTAGAAAAGAGAAGGAAAGGGACTGAAGTACAAAGACTGCATTTCTGAGCACTAAGGAATGGCAGCATCCATGCCCATGTAAAGTTTTTGATTTTACCTAACAGGCAAACATGTCCTTCCAATAGGGTTTCAGACTGTATTTCAGATAGTAATGCACAAATAACAGGTTTGCTATACAATTACTCTCCTGCTGTTGAAACTAACAAAGCATCCGTAGCAGAAATCTATGCTTTCTTTTCCTCACCACCCAAGCAATGTTCTCTTTCAACTAACTCAGTGGGTTTCCTCCATTTAGTTGAATACATTCAGTGTCAGATGACCTGCTGCCTCATCTTGAATTCATATTTGCTCTGGTCTCATTCTGTGCATGAAGCAGACTCTCCACAATACTTCTTTGCTTTCCCTTTTCCACCTCAAAAGAGTCAGTGACACAGAATCAGTTATTGTGCCTACTCTTCCTAGAAGAGGAGCCAGCAACTTATTCTATGCGTAACACAGAAAACAAAATTTTAAAAGCCCAAGTCAGTTAAAATTTTCACGTCTTAAGCATACAAAATTAGATGCGCTCTTAAGTGCTTGCCAAATTACTGATCTGGCCCTTATGACTTTTAACTTTGCCTCCCTGAATTAAAACACCACTTCTTTGAAGGCATATGTTCCTTTCCAGAAAAAGAAAAATTATGCCATGATTTAATTTTTCCACAGCTCTTCAAATTTTTTTGAGAAGCTGAAAGAAGCTTTCTTCTGCCAGACAATATGGGACCAAATATTGCCAACTTCAGTGACTGAGGGAGAAACAACAAAAGCTTACTGTTTTCTTCTTCAGCTTCTTGTGGTAACACTTTAAAGTCCAAGAACCAGGTTTCAATCCAGGCAAGTATGAAGGATATGATGGGCAGCACATAGCCAAAAGCACCCTGTGAGAACAGCTTGAAGGAAACAAAACCAAGTAACATTATAGAAGTTTACCTGAAGAATTTTGCTTTCAAAAAAACAAAGTAAAGCAAACATTTCATTAGAATATATACCTGTGAAATAATTACTTTTGCTAATAAAAAGGCACTGGTCACTGCTGTTGTAAACTGAAAGAGACAGGGTAAGAACAGTTAAGACTAATAATTAGATTTACTTTTTCATTTCTGCCATTATATATCAGTTGCAGCTTTAAATAATTTACCATCAGCAAGATCATAATTTAATAAAACTTATCAAGTATGATATAATTAACTAAAAGTGTTATTAAAATAACCTCATTAATATAGATAGTCTTTTTAATGCAGGCAGCTCCAAATGTTGACTTCTATACAGCAAACAGGCAGTTTAGATGTTACACAGATGATGTATTGTATAAATTGTGACCTTACTCTACAATGAATATGCGGTGTTTTATTCACCAACTTCCTTACAAGAACAGTAAGTCTATCTAACTATTTGGGAAAAGTGAACAGCAATTGCTCCAAATATTTTTTCACTACCATCCAAATCAAAAGATCCATTTTAAAAGAAAAAAGTCTTTGCGTGAGGAAACCTGAACTAATATTTTCATTTACGTTCTCATATTGTGAAAAATGAATTTCTTTGAAGACTTGATATTCCCTGACACGTTTGAAAAATGGCAGGCAACAANCAAAAAAGGCCAACCAGAAAAAAAAAAAAAAAAAAAAAAGGAAGAAAAAAAAAGGAAGGAAAAAAGCAAAAAAGAAAAAACAGCGGACAAGTATTATTCACTTAAGCAAGCCTTCTAACTCTGTTAATGTGTTTGGGTCCAACAATTCTTTAAATAGTAGCAGAACCTAACTAGCATCTGGTAAGCACAAGCAGGATCTTAAAAACTAACAGCTTCTTCAAAACTTTCAGTGAAGCTTTATATATCTATTGCTTACCACCATGATGGGTTCGCCCTCATCACCTGATAACCAACTGCATCAAGTTGGAGGATGTCATTGGAAGAAATACTCTAAAGCTACACAACTAAGAGCAAGCGATTTTGAGAAATGTGCACTTAAAAATAATAAAAAAAAAAAAACACAACCAGAGCAGCAGTAGCTATTATTTGTATCGTGCTAATAACACAATTTCAAAAATATCATGACAATCTCAGACTACTAAAGAAACTGTATGCTACTCACTTGAAGAAAGTTACACATGAACACATTCCACGTGCACCTACCACAGTGTAAGGGAAAAAATGTCTAAGACTGATAATGTACTGAGCCAGCAATATACCTGTCATATTACAAGCTATTGTATTAACTGGAATTATGAGTTTGCCACTAAGTTTTGCATTCTCATTCACACAGGACAGCTGCATTACAGATATTTGCTCCAATCCACTGGAGAAAATATAATTGGCTACAGTTCTCAAGAACTTCCTTTCTAAGAAGGGATGCATATTCAACATTTTATATTGGAGCAAGAAGCAGTATATGTGCTGATGCTCAGTGGCTAGTATCTAAAAACTTTAAAAATGAAGAATGCAGGAGTTAACGCATAGCTGGATTTCTGGTACAATAAACGCCAATTCTTTTTGAAATATAGTTCAATATTTCCAGTGCAAATATATCTCAAGCAGCAAGTCAGATGTAACAAATGGTTATGCTAGCCATTCATACTGGATTTAACGTTAGTTTTCAATTTGTATTAATACGATACCTAATAAGGACCACACCCACTATACTATTAAATTCCTGTCTGTAGGCTTAAAATCTTCCAGAGGTGTTTAGTCTGTTACTGTGAAACAAACTTTTATATATAGCATCAAGATGTTTCTTAACATACAAACGTTAAGAGGCATCCAAAAATTTGCTTGTTTGATTCATTCTAGTTAAAACTCCATTATGCTTGGCTACTACTCACAGCTATTGCCCACCAATGGCGCAGTCTGCACATTGCATATGCAAGTATTAACACCTTAAATCGAAAGACTGCCAGTAGCTATAGAGAAAGGAAAAAAATATTTGTTGGTTAATTCAGAACACAGAAGAACCACAAGATTCTCAGTTCACTGAAAATACTAACTGCTTACAAGTTATAACAGGACAACCTAAGTTCTGCTATTGGGAAACAAATTTGAAGGTGGATTTGCTTATTAAAACAGAAATAGAATATCATTTCCCATTTTTAAAGCACACAGCTGACAGCACTCACATGACTACATAGACTCGAATATACAAGCATGTGCAATTCCACAAATATAAATTAGAAACATAAGAAAGCTACACAAAATATGTTTATGATCATTTTACCTGACTGGAATCTAAGCAGTTAAATCTAGATGCAGTTAATCCAGCAAATACCTTGAGCATCACTGTGCATCTCACTAATCTTGCTAGTGTGCTACTGTGCAAGAATATCATTAAAAACTGTGAAGACTTCAAAAACACAATGGGAAGATGGGAAGATTTTTTTAAAACAACTTTCTGCTTACTTATTTTTTTGGTATTTACCGAAATATCAATGTTGCAATGATGGATTATTCTTTATGGAGATGCCTGCAGAAGCAAGCCATTACAAATATTTTAAAGTGAAGATAGGTAAATTATGCGATTTCTAGGCCAGAAAAATGAAATCAATAGCAGAGAGATGAGATTACTGAATCGGGGACCCTAATCCTCAGTTTCCCTGTTTATTCTTTGATACTAGATTGCCTCCAACTTGCTTTAAAATATGTGTTCAGAATTTTAAAAATGTGAAAACAAACACGAAAAAATGAAAAGAGATCAGGGACAGATATTGCCAGAGGTACAATGAACCCATTTAATATTATGCAAATATATGTGTCAGACATTTATAGCAGAAACAGAAGAAATCCTGTATAAACCCACAACTCATTTTGCAGAATTCGATGACCTAGTCCCTTCCCAGGGAATAGAAGCCTATTATTTTACATTATATGTTTTTAACCCTTGGTTCAACTACAGGGCAAAATAATTTAAGGAATCAACATTTACAGATAACATTTTTTTTCCCCTTTCTACAGTAAGGTACATCATGGAAAGCTGCCAGCAAAATAATGATGAGAGAGAAAGAGAGAAGCAGTATAGATTGCTAGCTTATGACATTTTTGTATCCGGTATCTCATTCAATTTGACATGGCAAATGGCCCAATGCAGAAGCAAAAACATGTTTTCACAATAGTTTCAAGGAGATATTCTGGATATAGTCATCAGTATGAAGTAACTGATACCAAAACAACTTATCTCTGCCAGGCAAACAAGATCGGGTAGAATTAATGATTGTGCAAAAGGATGGGGCCCTTTACAAGAACCATAAAGAGAGAGCTTTTACTTAGAGATCAGTAACTTGGTCCATGCAGTGCAAAACACGTTGCAATTACAGAGCTACAGCCTTGCTGAAAGACAGAAATACTCCCTGAGGCAGAAGAGCCCTTTCCATGCACCTAGGGAACTTATACATAGGAAAGGAGAACCATACTTCATGTCACCTGTTTTTAGTACAATGTTAAAAAACCTTGTTTGAGTTAAAAGAAAAATCTGAAAAAAACCTGACCTATACAGGCCAACCTGGTAACAAGTCTCTCTCCTCACTGCAACTGACATTTTTGTCCTTCCACAGAAATAAGTCTATTTACACAAAATGATTTACAGTTAAAGGACTACTTGTAACACAAAGATAATTCAGTAAGAGGTGAAGACATCAGTCTCACGTGACTGAATTTTTCACCTTTTTCCCCCAAAAACAGAAGATGCGATTTAAGTGTGCAAAAGCATCTATATCAACAGGCTCCATGAGAACTTGCTGCCAAAGAAGGACTGAGCAACCCCTATACAGGTGAAATTTGGCACAAGTCCTCCTGGTTTAAATTATCAAGAAGAGACCAACCCTTTCACAGGACTCAAACGAGGGAACAACTGGGAAAGGAGGAAACTGGGAAAAATGTACTTTTGCTTCTTTTCCTTTTTTTTTTTTTTTTTAAGAATACTTACAAATATATCAAAATATGAAGAAGAGTAGTCATATTGTAGAACTTCTTTCTCTAAGGTAGTCTCAATGCCTCCCTTCACCTACAAGGGAACAACACCACACATAGCTTTAGAACAGAAGTTACTGAAGCCAAAATAGACAGAAATGAGAACTGTAAAATTAATAGTTTCTGATGGAAGTACAAAGATCATGAAACTAATTAGAGGAAATATATGCTAAGAATATCAGTTTCAAGATTATAATAATGAAAAACAGACGAAAATGCTATACAATTTTCAAAGTCAAAACATTTAGGATTATCACTGTTAGTAACCTGACCTATACAAGCTACATTTCAGATTGTCCTAAAATAAAAGCAAACAAGTTGAGGGAAGTAGAAATTAAACGCAAGTTCTCCTACACAAATTCACTATGCATTTTATCTCTAAGAAGAATCTAAACAGCTGATCAGAAAGCCATCCAGAAATTAGCTTGTTAGTCACATATTAGCAAATAGGAAATACTAAAAATCTCTTCTCTGATGCTTCAGCACTTGAATTCAAACGACTGAATTCATACTCCAGAACTTTTCCTTCACAGCATATGTGCTATTTGTTTCCAGAGAACGGAACAAAACCAAAAAATACACTGTAAAAAGCAAAGAAGCTGTGATCATTAGTTATTTGTTGGGGAATGGTTTAAGACCCAGGTTTAATTCTTTCATTTGTTTGAGGAGATTCAAAATTACAGCCACCATGTTTCTTTCACGTGAAAGCACTCATCAATTTTCTGCTCAAAATGGGTTACTAAGAGAACAGTTCAGGATGCAGTGGGTCAGAGTGCAAGAGGAGTATATCTTTGTTGGGAGCGAAGAACCTTAGTGTCCATATCCTATCCCAAAGGCTGCTTTGTTTTTAATATTAAATAAGATAATTAAACATTGCATGAAATAGTTACATAAAGCAGTGAAAAATAACAGCAACAGTAAGCTTTAATGTTGAGTTTGATTTCTGTCATCCTTTCAAAGAAAGGAGGTAGCAAAGCATCCCAACAACATACGGTCACCATCTCAAAGCAGTACAGTGTAGATACTTCCACATTCTTTTCCCAGCTCTACTGCTGGATATTTTAGAGGTTTTATTCCTGTGACTATACACACCAGCTCCAAATTTATTCTATTTTTTCTCCTCGCCCTCACCCCTATAGCTAGCTGACAGCTTTCTAAATACAGCTTTCCATTGTTTGCTCAACTGCACCAGGTATGATCATTTATTTCCAGCATAAATAAGGAAGATTCTAGTGCAAGGGAAACCATATGTAGATTGCTCATAAGCCTTTAGAAAGCATTTAGGAGGAAATGGAAGGAAAGATACATGCAAAGTAACACACAGAACACCGTTGCATGGCACTTGAGGTCAATTTAAATAGGGGCTGCCTGCTCTTTTCTTTCTCTCCAGTCTGAAACATGCTGTCTCAGCCCTCTCCTATGGGATAGGACAAAAGAAACCACAGAATAAAAGAACACAATACATCAGCACTAGCTGATGACTGAGTTCTGAGCCAGTTCAGCAAACTGTTCAATGTGTGGCTGCATGAGCACCACGTTAACACAAGGATGAACAGAGAACCACGACAGCCTTGATACAGGGTTTGCTCAAACTACCAAGGAAGCTACTCCCTGAAGTGTTTAAAAATAAGTTATACTAAAGCACGTTAGATAACAGGAACAATAGGAAAACCATACTTACAGGAACTCTGGCAGCAGTTCCAAAGCCCTATTAGTTACGTACCAGTGAAGGACAGTTCTAACACAATGCTGTTTAGCTTCCCAATGAATAAAACTCAGTTTAAAAAAAACAACAAAAAAACTAACCGTGCATCAGATCCCAGGCAGCTTTGAATGTTATGACTTACGAAGGCAATAAATTGTTTTTCATTCTTGCTGACATCTGGCACTTACAAGGCTTAGGGTTCATAATAAGTTCCCCTTAAAACACAGCTTTTCACAAAGAAAGCTGCTAACTGGATCTTGATATCCTTAATGTTGCAGCATTCAAAATAAAACACCAGGAGTTCATAGCATTTTCTATAGTCTTAAATATACTGAAAGCAATAACACGAAAATTTGTTCTCTGAATCCCCAACAAGAATTACAAAACCTGATTCTGCTCCTCTTAGTCAAACAAGCTGTCAAGAAACTAGCCTAAAACTACCCAAAAAGAAGTATCAGAACGCCATGCTTTCTTTTGAGCCAAGCTAACATTATGCACTGGATACAACAGTCTTTCCACCTAAGGAGATAACAGAAGTCAAAGGCCCAGAATTACAGCATTCAGGCAAGCAAAGTTTGCCTTCTCAAATCATGAAATATATTTTTCATTTTATCAAACTATTTGAACAGTCAGCTCCTGAAACTTTATGTCAGATCAATAACCAAGCTATCTTGTAACAGAATGATGACAAAAAATGTTTACTCAAGAACTTTGTTGTCTAGAAAAGGGATTCCTCCCATTTTTCATTTGTGCCCTTTCTTAAATGCATACTTTAGATTACAGCTTAAAACCCAGCTACAAAACCAGGATGCTAGTGATCACACAATAGCAAATCTGTCCTATTTCCTTCCAGAAATGTCACAAGACCCACCTTGTTTTCCAAATTACAAATGCTGCAGTTAAAAGGTAGCAACTGTGGGAGTTTACGTTGTTTGAATGTACCCTACCATAAACAGTGTATGTTATACTAAGTTTGTCTCAAAGAAAATATAGCAGTACAAAAGAAAGGTTTTTGCCACTGAGTATTTTTCCAGGGACTAACACTTCAGTCACTGACTGAGTTACTCAGAAGAATGAAAACTCTTGAATCCTGATAAAATTCATCCTACTTGCCAAATTCAAACAATACAGTAATACTTCTTGTTTACTTGCTGCCTGAGAAGTTCACTGGACTTCCAATGGTTTCTTCAGCATTGTTCATAGACTATGGGAACATCAAAAGTGTTAATTATATGAATATAAACCACATATTCTAATGACTAAAAGTAGATGCAGTTAGAAGCAGATATAAAGTTCATAAAAGATGAAAAGAAAAAAACTGCTTTAGTTTCAATAGATACAAATAGCATACAATTGGAATAGAAAAGAAAACTTACTAATCACTCCTGAAGTGAATAAATAAATGAATAACGTCTAGGGATACTGAAAAGACAACTCACATTTAATTCTATTATCCACAGCAAGGTTACGAATAAGAGATCAAACGTAACAAACAAACAGAAAGTCCTTCTGACATCTGATATGCCTTTCTTTTCTCTGCCATCATAGGACTCAATCCTTGCCATCAGCTGCGCTGGGTTGATAGAGTGGACATCTCGCAAGGACGGACAGGATTCCACGCTGCTACTGTGAGCATTTTCTGCATCATTTGGCACCCGATTCATCCTGGGTTTGCTTAGAGCAGTCTTCTTCCAGGTTCACCATCACTAGAAGGCTGATCCATATAGGAAGAACTTCTAAACAAACAAAGATATCTGTATTAGTCACCAAAGCCCCAAAATTCCACTAGGCAATTTCATCTTACTATATCATTTTTTTTCCCCCTAAACTGACAAGTAAGAGCATTTGGCAAGTAGATTCTAAAAAATGTTTCAAAGAAAAGATACATCTATGCCCTCTTCATTCTCGAAGATTTGTGAAACAAGGGAACTGATTTTCAGTTAGACAGGTGGAAATGAGGGAGGACTGTCTAGATGCAGAAGGCTCCATTCTCCATGTTGCTGGATTGAGATCATCAAACAGGCGTAAGAAGAAAGCATGATGTGTATCTTTAAGGCTTCTGATTTAAATACTATCAAAACTAAACCAACTTAAAGGAAGTTCTACATAAAATTGCTGAAAAATGGCAGTGTTAGAATTAGAATAGTTCAGTTGGAAGGGACCTACAAAGATCATCAAGTCCAACTGCCTGACCACTTCAGGGCTAACCAGATGTTAAAGCACGTTATTGAGGACATTGTTCAAATTTCTCTTGAACACTGACAGGCCTGGGGCATCAACCACCTCTCTAGGAAGCCTGTTCCAGTGTGTAACCACCCTCACGGTAAAGATATTGTTCCTAATGTCCAGTCTGTCCAGTCTCCCCTGGTGCAGCTTTGTGCTGTTCCTGCGTGTCCTGTCCTCGGCAACCACGGAGCAGAGACCGGCACCACCCTCCTCAGGAAGCTGCAGAGAGCAACGAGGTCGCCTCTCAGCCTCCTCTTCTCCAGGCTAGACGACCCAAGTGTCCTCAGCCTCTCCTCACAAGATAGGAATCCTCATAGGACATGCTATCAGCACATCCCAAACTGGCATTACCAAAAGATTAAAAGTCCATTAAAAACCCTGAATACTGCAGTAAACATTCCATAAAGCAAATACACCGTTGTCTGCTCTACAGATAAATTCAGCTGCTATGACAACTTACACTGCTAGACAGGGTGTCTCTGAAAAAAAACCTGTGCAACTCAGTGGTAAAAGTTAAGGCAATTACCTTATGTCTTTGATGACTATAAGGCTTTTAAAAAAGATTCTCAGGTTCAATTTCTTATAAAACTGGAACAGACTGATATACTCCTTTAAAATCTTTTTTTTTTTTTTTCCAAATAAAGCTCCTAGAAGGTGCTGACTAAGGTCACAGATTTCAAGGAAAAGGATAGAAATGTTAATTTTATGCAAAATACTCAGAAGATTAAGCTATACACCCTGCAATACAAATCACATCAGTCAAGCTTCTGTAATGCTGGTGCAGTAACTTCTTGAAATTCAAGAACACAGCTTTGTCTCTTCCTGTGTGGGCTGTCTTTCAGTAAACCACAAAATGGAAACAGAAAATCCTTCCCACTCTTCCATCTCAAGTAACAGCAGTGTTTCAACTCCACTAGGCAAGAAAAGAGGCACAGCACAAGAGGAAAAGCAGACATGGGATCTGCAACACAGCACTAGACAAACACAAGGACACAGGGACACGTGGGAAAAGGAAAGCTGGGGAAGGGAGTTGCCAGCGCACACATCACAGCAGAGGAAACGGCCGACAAGCCAGGGATGGCCCATGTTTAGGTCAGGTCACGCATACAACCTTCAGGTAGCGCAGGTAGTTCAAAGCCAGCTTTTCTCGGGCTATGCCAGAACAGTAACAGACCTGCTCCGAGACAGACCTGCCTTGCCAGCAACACCTCTGACTGCAGGGAACGAGCCGGCAGAGGCAAATCAAGCCAGTATCCAGCACCAAGCCATTCTGGCAAACAGCCATGAGCCGAACCAAGCACAGGACCAAGCACCAGCACAGGCAGGCGACGGCCACCCTGCTCCTGCCTGGGAAGCAGTGCCAGGACTCTCTTGCCCGTGGCTTTCCGAAGCCAGCCCCAGTTCTTCCAGTTCTCACTCATAGGAGCAGGAAAGCTGACAGGTCTTTCGCTGGCCATAGTCTCTTAAAGAGATGTGAGCAGAGCACCCGTGACTCGAGAAATTACAAAGTGGGAATAGGAGGTTGAGATAACCGGTATAGTCGTTAACTGGAATAAGAGTAAAGAGAAATTGTACTGCACTCCTGTTTCAAGATCATTCCAAGCAGATTTAGCATGGAACATCTTCGCTATCCACAGCTCACCCTCCCGCGTGCCCAGCTTTTGGTGTCAGAATTGGTGCAATGACTTTCCCAGGTCAGTACCAGCCTCAGCTCTCTAACACACACTCCCTCCCCTCTGAGTCATACACAAACTAGAAATTACAAACGCTGTTAAGTGGACAAACTTTAAAGTTAAACAAACTTGCATCGCATTTCTGCCTCTCTAAAAAAAAAAAAAAAACCAAAAAAAAAAAAAAACAACAAAAAAACCACACTTTTACAATTAAAGTACTGAAAGCACTAAGAAGCTTTATATTAAGAACACAAACTTGGAATTATTTCACCCTAAGAATCACGGATGAGCCTGCTTCTCCCCAGCTATACCATACTGGGGAACATTTTCAGTCAGAAACGTCTTTGCAATTACTTCTATACCTGTGTTTCAAATACCAGCCAGTAAATCTTCTTCTACAAGTCACATTTATCAGTTAGCTTGATAATATTCACATATTATCTAAAACTCCTGCCTGCTAAAACAAAGCATATCATTTAACCATTCACTATGCAAGGAAACATTTCAGTATAGTAACCCAGTAAAGCTGAGAGGAAACTAGGTTATCTCATAACAACCTCCAGTAAAGTCTGTGCTCTGTACCTAAGAATTCACGTTGCTCCTTTACGGAAAAGAACAACATTTTGAAACCAAGGAAAAACCCTGCAGAAAGCCCTGCTATCTATTCTGTCCTCTCTCCCCCTGAACAGAAACAGTACTAATTGCCATGAATTTCCTCTAACACCAGACTCACAATTTTATCTTATTGTAAGCTTACTGAAAGGTCAAATTTTTTCACAGGGAAATATGTTTGCCTGAGATAAGAATGCACATTAGTAAGTTTGTGATATACTTTCTCCTCATGCCTTCTGACTCCAAGAGAAGGAAAAGATTTTTTTCTTTTTTTTCTTCCTAATCACATACATTCACTTTCACTCAACTCCTACCACTAAAATCTTTAGCTAAGTAAATTTGCTATACCATTAAATTTGCTATACCGTTTGCTATACCATTAAAATTTACAGACAAGCAAGATTTTTTCTCCTGCAAAGTAGCAAAGATTTTAAGCACTTTTTGGTTGTTGTTTTAAACACTTTGTAGTCATGGCCATAAGTCAGGCTTCCAAACAGAGAACTGAATACCCAAATTTATCCTGGAGAATTAAAGATTTTACTCTTATTAATACTATTAACTAGTATGAGTGAAAATAAAGTTTTTTGTTAAAATAAGCGAGGTTAACTGCTAAGGACTGCACTCCCTCACTGCCCTCAAGTCTAATGAACACTTTAGTAATACAAGATGAGAACTAGCCCATGATTTTAAGGTTACATTTACAATTAATACCATTATTTTCCCTTTAATTTAAGCAGATGGCACATGTTACCCATGTGTCAGTTTGCATGTATCTTAGAGATGCAAGATCAGGATGGTACTTCTCCTTTCTACCACTATACTATCCTTGTTTTTCCATTCTACTGTCCTCGTTTTGATTTATTTTTATGCTTACTATACTAATTTATTATGCATGAGTACCAACACAACTTATGTCACCTTTTTTCTTTGCAAGTAAAAAAAACACACAGCAGAACTTACCTGAGACACCAGAAGTGTTTGGGGAAAAAAAAAAATAGAAAAAAGCTTCCTTGAAGGGCTATCTGCAGCTCATCAGAATTGAAAGTGAAAGTGTTTTTAAGAAAAGGAAATACTAGCTTTAAATATCAGAGAAACTACTGGAAAAACTACATTAGCATAAATCTAACTATGCACACAAAGTAATATTGTGTTATGACTGCTGTTGAAACCTATAAAAACTATAGCATTTTCTATGTACGTCTCTGACAATGCTAAATACTCACAAGAATTCCCTTCACTAATAGCTTTTCTGTTAAAAAAAAAAAAATTGAAAATAATTATTACTTTTCAATGAGTAAAATAGGATGACATGGCCAATACAGTGGTCAGGATGCCAAAGCAGCGTGAAAACTACACGGTTTTCCGTACTAAAGTAAAGTCTTTTCCTTTCCTGATGAGGAAGCTGAGACTGCACCAGTAGTAATACTCATTCATAAACAAAAAAATAAAGTATTTATTTGCCAACAAGTTTCCTCATGTACCAATTAAAAAAAACCCATGCCAATTCTTTACCTCTCCATCTCATTACTAAAGGAGCAACTATGCCAGGCTTGAGTGCACTAAATACATTCTCCAGAAGGAATAAGAGACCTGAGGGCCTGAGACTTAAATGTCATCCCCATTTGCTCTCCCACCATCGTAAACATCTCCAACGTTTTTCTGAGCATAGAGCAATGTTGCTTTAGCCAACACCTCAGACAGAATATGCAATGAATTGTAAGGAATGCTTCGCTATACTGCAATATACAAAGTCTAATACACCATTTATCCCAATGGGATAAACCTGTTTTACTCTCCAGGAGGATCAGCGGAATTCTCTCAACCTGTCTTCCGAAAGCTCCAACATCAACCCAGGTTAAGAGCCAACACAGATAAAGCCAACTACTCTGAAGAACAGGTAATGCTGACTACAAACTAAAAAACCAAAATCCTAAATAGCCCAAGAGTGCCTCCGAAGCTTACCTGGACATTTTTTTAAACCGTTCTCTACTACAAACAAACCAAAACCATCCTGCTGACCCGCTCTCCCTCTACTTTTTATTTAAGTGAAAGAATTTTCAATACCTTTGAAAATACTGCTCTGGTAGTCTGAAGTAATGTTCTGTTTGTAGTAAGTGCTCCTTACTAAAAATGACATATTATTTACAAAATTAAATAGCGTGTACCTTTGGGGAAATATGCCAACTTAATTTTAAAGTTGATTCGGTTACTAGATAGTACAACCTGATCTTTGAAGCACAGAATTTGGAAAACAGAAATATCTCCAGATGCAGTTCCATCTTGCAAATTTGGGTTTTAGTTAAACAAGAACAGATATTATAGAGCCCTGGAATTTCAATACTGCAAGACTTTTCTAGAAACTGGTCAACAACAGTATATTACTTCCTTCACATTGACTTGAATAATATAAGCAGAATAAAAAGACAAACTCATATAAAGCCTGGCTGACACGAAGCAGGCACACAGTCACAAAAAAATGGAGAGAATGGAAAAAAATCACATTTTGTGTAGCCACAGAATCACAGAAGCGTTCGTTGCAGGGGACCTCTGGAGGTCATCCAAGTCCAGCTCCTGCTGCAAGCAGGACTAGCGCTGGAGTACCCCTAACACTTGAACAGTTAAGCCTCTGTTTAGCTTGAGAGTTGAAAACTTCTACCAGTTTCTCTGGGTAACGTATTCCAGTACTGCACTAACTCCTACCAAAGGTTTTCCCGTGGTTCAACCCAAGCCTTCCAAGGCAGAATTTGTTGATGTTGCCCCTTGTTATGGCACCTGAGATGACTTTGGCTCTATCAGCCACTGCTTTAAGACTCAAGTTCAGCTGCACGTATTGGTTAGCCAAAATCCAAGCACAAAAGGAAGCCATAAAAAGAAAAAAAAATAAAATAGATTTGACATAACAAAAAATAAACTGCAGTTATTTTAAGGTGATTCCAGCCTTTCCTGGAATTTCAGTTTCAGAAAACAAGCTAACACTTGTTGGGTGATCTTACTGGCGTAACTCTGATTTCCAAAGATGCTCAAAGGCTTAAGGGACAACCTGAAGACACCTGCCCTTGATATAGTAGTAGCCTTTAGGGTCAGTAGAAGTTGCCCAATGGGTGACGTATCACGTAGTTTATAACACTGCTTACTCCTTGACATTATAGATCAGACACACAGCATCTGAACCTTGAGACAGATAAAAAAATATTTGATGCTGTGATTTTTTACATTGACCCAGCCTACCTGTTTTGCTATTAACTACTTCAAAGCACAATTGGAAATTTTAAGACTATTTTTCTTCCTTTCTCCACAGATCTCTTATTCCATTTAAAACACAAAGTTCACAGAAATACACACTTGTTTTTATAAACTCTTGCTTTAAAATAGGGAGGCAGAAATTGTTAAGCTATATAAGTAGGTACACCATAGTACTGGACATGTCTATTCAAAACTAAAATCTACCCAGTAATAGAGAACTACAAAATAACCAAACATAAGCTAAAAGCAGTGGTTAACATTTGGAAAGGAGACTGAAATAAAAAAAGATATGCCGTTTTCATTGACACGTGACAGTCTGGTTAACATTCAGGTTACATAATACCATCATAAGACAGAACCATCATTTACAGAATTAAAAGCAATTGCTTCAAATTAGTATTAAGTGGGCTGTGTTGAAGGCGAAGCAAGATTTAAAACTACACAGTGCACCAAGAGGCCCAGGCTCTGAAAAGTGAGGCTGATCGTATGAACGAACATAAACGTACCAAAAACTACCCGAAATCTACTGCTAGAAAAGATGATACCATAGATGTCAATTCCAGTGACTGTCCAGTCCAAAGACAGCATTCCCTCAAACAAAAAGTCTTGTATTGCTTGTATTGCTCCTGACTTGCACAGAATTGTATTTCCTTTATTTCATTTGTTTTCTGTAGCTCCCTTCCTCTCCCCTCAAGCTTTATTCTCATGAAATTCCTGCAAACCAGGAAAGCACACCTTCCTGCTCTGTAGGAGATGGTAAATCAGCTCCACAACAACTATTGCAATGTTCTCCTACTCCATCAGAAATTTCATCTAGTTACACTTACAGATACACTTATCTTGCAATCCATCCTCTATACTGAAATCCTATCCAGTTACTCACTGGGGGAAGAAAAAAAAAAAAGGCTTTTACATACTGCTGCATTCTACACACTTTAAACACTTTAATCAACTTTAGACTGCAAAATTCAAACTGATGCATGCCCACAAAATTCCCAAACTTAAGTACAAGATACCATATATAACTTTTTGGCAATCCCCTGGATGCCCGATGAAGCAACACAGCAGGAATTACAAGTTACAAACATGCAATACTTTTACAGACTGGGAAGCCTTCCAGTTGGAGGGGCAGGACAAGACTTTCCAGCGTACAGGAAAACTCCTTACAAAGAGCTCGGCTTTGTCTGAGCGTTCAGACCTAGAGTGACTCTGCTTGACCCTGAAGTAGAAGCTCTGACCTATCCAAGTCAAAAGAATGTTTCTCATTCAACATACAAAATGAATATGCACCATATACTTGAGTGCAGCCTGTACAGCCTATAAATTATTCTTGCACTTATAATGCACATCTGGTTTCATATTGATGAACCTTGAAATAACTTACTCCCAAGATTTTGTAAGATACGTTGCCAAGCAGATGGCTAGATGTCAGACAAAAAACAAAGCAAGAAGAGCGATAAAACACGGCCTGCTTAGAAAGTGAATGGAAACACAAATGTGTCCTTTAGCTAGCAGATTAATATTATTTTCTTTTGCCAACTTCCTGTTTTCTTTCATATGGGGTTTAAGTTATTTTCCATGAAATGAATACAGAGTTTAACTCTAAAGTCATGCTATTTACTTGAGTAAAACTGTATTTGAAAAATATTGAGATAACTTCTGTTTAAAAACAACAAAAAACACTACTGTGTTTTGGTTGAAAGATGTTTCCACAATTTCCTACGCTCTAATGGTGACCTAACAAAAGTAACAGGGCAGCTGCATGCACCCCACATTCATACTGAGCAGTATTTTTCTCAGAATATTGCACAAAGGCGCAGAAGAGTGCAGGACACAGTTTACAAGCTAAAAGGAGAAATGAGGAAAAAAAAGTAAGTCAAACTTTGGGGTCAGAAGGACATCTGAGGGAACATCAAAGTCATCTTCCCCTGTCCCAGGAGTGAGTCTAACAGATTCAGAAAGTCAAATCAAAGCGCTCCAACCTTGGACTCATTTTTCCCTGCAGCTGAAGAAGCCCTGTTAGTAAGCACTGTCCTGCAAAACACTGCTGTCCTTCATGAACATTTTGCTTCTTGCTCTATAAGAGCCGAGAAAATGGCAGAGTAAACAGCTTGTATATTTGGTATTGACAATGCCTTGCTTTTTTTCCCCATTGCCACTTTTACCTCCAGGTTCCTTGCTAACAGCATATCCCAAACATTTTATTTCTAAAATAACCAAGTATGGCTTTGTGCCTCCACATGATCATGCTCAAACCAGCCATGGGAAATGGCACATGAAAGAACAGTTCCTCAGAGTTAAACCAAAGCCACTTTGGAAATATATGCCCTGCTGAATTCAGGAGACACTTGAAAACATACCTGCCAGAAGTCAAAATGTCTGGAGTTCAGCTTTTGTTTAATCAAGAGTGTGTTCTTAAATATGCAACTGTATTCTGTTTTAAGAAAAATCTGACATATAAGAAAGATGCATTGTAACATAATGCTGAAGTTGTGGCTCAGATCTCATCTTCATTCAGGATATTTAACGACTTCAAACTACAAACCTGAAGTGCGTGCATTTAATCCCTGTTAGCATTAAGCCCTCATAACACAGAAAGAACAAATGCTTTAGTTACAGAATTGATGATGTATTCCATTTGAAACCAATACATTCCAGCTGATAGCATTCACTTTATTAAATAATTAGCAAGGCTAAGTTATTGTTTTCTTTTTCTTTCTTTTTTTTTTTTTAAAAATGACCTCTTTCTTGGTTTAGATGTTCTGGACTAGTCTTGCCAAAGACCTGAAACCATGTCACTATATGTTAAATGCAATCAGCTCCCCACAGTTATGTTAATTATGTATACATAAAACATACAAAAGTACTGTATACATACCATATGGCAGTAAAACACAATAGCTGTTGGCAACAGAAAACTTTAAAAAAGCCACTGATTTATTGGAAAAGGAGGGAGGAAAACTGGCCTAGAAGGAAAGTAGTACAAGGGTAGAGAAAAGACAGTTAACCTCCACCAAATCCGGTCTTAACTCTTCTTCTCAGCATTTTCCTGCTCTCTGAAGCTGATGTCGTAGCCCACCCAACATCAGCTCTCACAAATACAGATTTCACCGCAAATTTTACTATATTAAGCATTATATAATAAGCAACAAGAGCTTACAATACATTCAGTTTACCTGTGTTATAACAACTGTAGGCCAAATAAGCCTACTTCTGGGTATCAATACCATATATATTTTATCATGTCAGCATTTATCTAAATAGAAAATACAATTCTTTAGAGACCAAACATTATACTGATGTTTACTGGAATATCAAACACAATACTGGTTTATTACATAGAAGAAAACAAGCAAATATCCATAAGTGTCCTAACTGAACAACAAACATATGCCCCAGGGCTGCTATCCAGGTACTACTGGAACAAGAAAAGCTAGCACAGAACTGTGGGGCTCCTCAAGAAATACATCAGGCATTTTATATACTAGTGAGAAACCCTCAGGATTCCTTCACCCTCCCAACAACTATTTGACAAAATGGTGCGAAAGTTTTCTCCATGCAAACTTGATCCCTGGAAATTCTTCAGAGCTCTTAAGAAATACAGTATCTTAAGAACCTGACATCCATTTAAAAATACAAATTAAGAGTGAAAAATCTTGCAAAAGTTTAACTCCTATTTTATAGCTCTTGAATATGCTTCAAAGCAAAAGGAAGCATCACAATTTACAGTACCTCCATTTTTCTCCTTAAAAGGCTTAAATGGCTCTGTAAGGAAATAGTTATCCAGCCCAAGCAGCAGCAAACTCCAGCAGAGATCTATTCCTGAACCCTTCAGCATAGAATGTTTCTCCTAACAAACTTCCACGTAATTCGTCTAGTTTTTCTGTCAGTGCTAGATACACTTCTTTGAGAATTCAAGAAAACTAGAATGCGTTCTAGTCCAAATGCACTAAAAAGAAAGCCTAACTTAATGCATCTGAGAGTTAAGCAAGTCACAATTTAAGTCACGAGTATCATTAAAGTCAAATACTTCTTTCTCCAGATACCAAGTCTATAGACAGAACATTCATTCTCAAAAATAAAAATAAAAAAACAGAAAGATACTTAGAGTTATGATATAGATTCCTAAGACAGGCCACTGATGCATTTAATCCAAAGTATCTGGCCCTGAACGCTTTTATAAAAATAATCTAGCAAGCAAGGAAAAAATAATCACCCTGCATTGGCCTACTTAAAACTCCAAAGCTGATGAAAAACCTGCTAAAATACTGTCGACCCTACCAAAATATAAGTAGGAATGAGCTTCCTGGCAATGCTGGATTGACTGATGCTCCCCCAAAACATTAGGGTTTCCGGAACTAAATGGCAGCACTCACTAGCAATTCATGCCAATCACACTGTAAAAGCCCAGGTGGCGAGTGTGCACCAAAACGTGCCGTTAACACTCCGCAGAAACACCGTGCTGGCCTTACTCCTCTAAGCAAAAAATA
Organism: Anseranas semipalmata; assembly: GCA_013399115.1. NCBI lineage: Eukaryota > Metazoa > Chordata > Aves > Anseriformes > Anseranatidae > Anseranas > Anseranas semipalmata. The sequence goes on from VXAA01006625.1 coordinate 26,364, forward strand.
TCCACACTGGCTTAACTATTTCCTCAGGTGTACTGCCGGCGGTGAGCACCCTCCACGTTAAAGCCGACCCCACCGCACCTGCCCACACGGAACCGGGAGCGGCGAGGCCGCGCTTTATCCACGCGGGACGAACCTCCCCCCGGGGGCCGGGGCAGCGCCCCGCGGGACGCGGAGGCCGGCGGGGGCGCCGCGGCC
>VXAA01006625.1:26671-43157 GCA_013399115.1 Anseranas semipalmata
GTGCGCCGAGGGGCGGGGCCGGTGCGCCGAGGGGCGGGGCCTATCCCCCCGTCGCTCCGCCCCCTGCGGGGCGCGCAGGAGGAGGGCGTGGGGAGGTGCTGATTTATTTCCTACCGATTTCTCGTTGTGCATCCCTGAGGAGGGGAACTTGGATAGTTACGCCGTCGCATTTTTGCAGACATGAGTTGTTCAACCCTGTTCACAGCAAGCGTTGCTTTCCGTACCTCTTGCGGCAGGCTCTTACCTTCCTACAAGCCTTTTTCCCCATCAGCACCAGTTTTATTTCATCTTTCTTGCGTAATATTCCAGGTGAGGTTTTTCTCCGTAGCAAACATTGAACGTTGCCCAGTTCCGCTGGAAATAGCATTGCAAGATAAAAACAAAGCCGGCGTTTGTAGTATTTCACAGCCACCTCACTCTGGTAGCCGATGTTCATCCTGTGATAGCTAATGCTCTTGCTGATTCCACGTTACAAGCTCTGCATCTATAGCAGGATTTTTGTGCTAATTCCTCATCGCCTAAGAGTCGTGTATCTATGCAGTCTTTAGGTGGCTAGATCTCAACATGCACTGATACATGTAGGAGTCAAAAATTGCATTGCAACACTAGCTTACCTGCGTTGTTATTAGAAGATGTAATATAATATATTTCAAGAAAAAATAGCCTATTATGTTGCTTTAGCTTGTGCATTTCAGTGATAGCTTTATTTAAAGGTGAATACCCCTAAATTTTAATGAAACAATCAAAACAAGCAGTAAAGCAGATTATCTGCCATTGGCCTAAATTCTGCTTAAGCTGCTGTGTCTTGTTATAGCAGAGTCCTTATATTTACAGAGATTAGGACAAGAAAATCCAAGCAAGACTGGAGCTATTGTGAAAATGACAGAAACTCAACCAACCAGGCAGTTAAGAAAACTGTCTTTCCCTTTGGGGAGACATAATCTCTATCCTTATTGAAGCCTAAAGCTTGTCAAATGCATATAAATGTCGTAGGGTTTGTCTGCAGTTCTATTTATAAAAAGAAATGTACAGTGAAAATCTGCTGTGCAGTACCTATATGCAGCTATCCGTCTGTCAAAAAGGGAAAGATAGACATTTAGGATGGTAGTCACCCATCTCACCCCTCGCTGGCTCCGCAAGACACCACACATCTTCAGGGAGATCTGTGCACCACAGCTGCAGCAGTATGATGGCTGGGGTGTTCCGCCCTGAGCCGGAACAGAGCTGAAAACAAGTATCCCAAGCACTTATTATAAAAAAACTTCATGGTGAATAATAGCTGAGGTGAACCACTTCACCCTTGTTCCACAAACCTGGAACTTGCAACAAAACATCCTGTTCATCATTGAAACATACTGCTCATCATTGATGAAAAGGGCTTAATCTTAATTTAGCTGTGGGGAAAATCCTGCATGATCTTTGTGTTGCTAATTTTTTTTCTTAATCAAAGTCTGTAAACATGCAACCAATTTGTGCACTTTCATGCTTCTTTTTATCCACGTGAGTTTACTGTGATTATCTTAATTAATCTGTGATCTTGTTTAATCTGTGATTATCACCTGGAGTACTGTGTCCAGCGGTGGGGAGCTGGGGAGAGAGGCAGTAGGCTTTCAGAGAAAGGCACGAAGCAAGTATAGAAGGCAGGAAGGAAGGGGGAAAAAGGGGTCCTTGATCAGAGCTAGGAGAGAGGGAATAGAGTTTAGAGAAGATGGTGGGGGGGGGAATCTCTGTCTTAAGGTAACCAGCTGATGTCTGAAGACCTGTGAGATTAATGTTGGTGTCTCTGCCTCCTTCTTGGTGACCTATCTCCTCTCTCCTGCTAGCTTTGTCAAAATATTTCCTTATAGAATCTTCGTGGGGAGAAAACAGTATTTGTTCTGCTTTTCCTGCTCTTCAGGGTCCATAGAGGGGATCCTGATGAGTGAAGAGCTGTTTCAGTTCCTACTGCACAATGACATCACCTCTCGAATCATGGAATGGTTTGGGTTGGAAGGGACCTTAAAGATAACCTAATTCCAAGGAACTGGAATTCTAAATTATTCAAGAAAATCCAAGAAAGGTTTTTTGAGGAGCCTTTACTAAGCTTTGCTAAAAATACTTAGTAATTAAAGTGCTTAACACAATATACTAAGGCAATGTTTTCAGATCTGCTGAAATTCTGAGAACCAAAATATCTTCTTGTGCACCCCACACAGTATTCCTGTGAACCTTAATTTCAGATCACCTTAGTGAGCTAAATGACACCTAAATTTTGAGAGCTTATAATCAACTTCTGCTCCTGGATAAGAAATTGAGGGATTTATGGATTTACATTCAGTAAACGTTCCAGTAAATTTAGAAGGATTAAATTATATAGAAGTTGGCTTTGAAAGTCTTTATTTAGAATGGATATAACCAATCAATCTTGTGATTGCAGTGCTGTCCAGAGAGAGGACACACAGCAGTGCTGATCTGGAGAAAATGAGCTGAGCATAGGCTAATGGCTATTTTTTTTTCCAGGCTGTGCAAAGGTATTTTCCTAGCCTTTAGGGGATCTGAATGTAGGGATGGACAGACATTGTTAGATCATGTAAAGAAGAACTATGCAGTTTCTTAATAGTGCTTTACTATTTACTAATAGAGGCATGCCTCTCTGTCCTGATGCTGAAGTTTGCGTGTTTGCAGATAATGGAGTGCCTGCTCCTCCTTCCAGAGGCGTGAAGCAGGTTGCATCTAGGTCTCGGACAACATTCCACTTAAATTGTCACCTTGGATTGTGTTCACATGTGCTTATTACAGGGCATTAAGGAAGGAGTGTCTGCAATCTTCTGGAGCAAGAGAAATGGGGAGAGATGCATGGAGTCAGGACTCATCATTCACATGCTAAAACCTTCCTCATTTAGTCTTCCTCTGCTTCTACTTAATTCCTATTTTCTGTCTTTTGGTATGCTCCCCCATTAAAAAGTGTATGGCAGTAATAGGTTCCTTGGCAGAATAAGTAACCAGCAACCAGGACACGTTAATATTTGTGTGTTGTTCTTTACAAGTTTCAGTTTTACAATTCTCAGTTTTATATTCTTTCTTTCTGTGGAAAGACAATTAGTGTTCAGTACTTCTCTGAGGGCTGAAGGAATTCAGATTCCATATTCAGAAGTGCTATGGATGCTTGACAGAAAGTGGGTAAAATCTAATTAAAGCCACTGCCTGTAAATTGCTTTCTACAGATCTCTTAAATGCAAGCCAGATTCCTCAGCCTTAGGCTGTAGAAAGGGTAGGACAAGAAAGACGCAAAATGGAGGCAAATAAACCTGAGCTCTCCTTAATGCTGCCCCTTAGGAAGAGGATCCATCAGTCTGCGGTAATGGTGAAGGGGACATTGGGAAAGGAGCAAGAAGGTTTTACCAGGGGCTGGGCTTTGGTATAGAGCTTCCCAGGCTAGTGCTGGGACTGCTACATGGGTGCTCATTTCAGTGCGATACTTCACCCAGGGCAATCAGCAGGTCTAAAGGCAAGGTTTCTCAGGTAAGGCATGGCACTGCCCTTTGCTGTCAGTGATGGCTTTGGGACATCAGTTAATTATTCTCACACCAGCTAATGTTCTAACATGAAGGATGGGCACTGCTACGGTTATCTCTAATGTGCCTCATTACATCAAGCAGATGGATGTCAGATGAGTCACTCTCTGATGTAAGGTCCTTAAGTGTTCCTTCATGCTCTTTCATGCTATGGTAAACAACCAAAATGTGTTGGTCAGTTCCTGTAACTGAATGTCCATAAATAATCCTGTAATTCAACGTAGTTTCTAAAGAGAGACACAAAGATGTACAAAGTCACTACACCCCCAAATCTCCTTTGAAATCAAAGGAATTGATCTGCTTAAATGCATTTAAGGACGTGGTGAAAGGTTTATTTTCCTGCGCATGACTGATTCTCAAACCTAAAGCTGCAAACCCATGACCAAAGACATCCCTGGCTAGCTCTGAGTGAACGCCTCTGTTTTTCTTGCTGGCAAGCTCCTAATGACTATTTCTCCTTCAAGAAAAGTGAAATAGGTTGCACTTGGGGTGATCAGACAACAATCTAACTTTATTATCTATTTGGGAGTCAATCAAGTATTTCTGCAATAGGGCAGAAAGAAAAAAATCTCTTGACAAAGAAATGACAAAGAGAATGTAGTGTTAGCATTCACACTTAACCTACCTATTCACTTCAATCTTACAGATGATGTTAATGCTTTCTTCCATCATGTGGTTCAATTCAAGTGAATGAACAACCCAGTGTAGGAACTGTAAGCTTGCCCTGCGGCAAGAAAAGTGACTAAGCGAAACCGAGAGCCAAAGTCCAACCATTTATCAGGCATTTAAATGAAACACATTCTTTTCTAAATCTGTATTTAAGATGACGCGATGTTACTCGTGCAAGCAGTAATTGCTGCTTAATATTCAGTGCAGTAGCTGAGCAGTGCTGTTCAGCATATTTCATAACAATGCCACATTTAAAAGGCTGATGCCACTTCTGCAGGCACCTTTTGGCATGCCATGAAATTAGGCATGTTTGTTGCACATATTTGTTGCCTCAAATGTTAAAGCCCTCAAATTTGTCACATGTTCATGGATCAAACTTTGCAGCCCTGTGCTCTAAAGAGAACTTCTTTTTCCCTGGATAGCAAACAAGCCCCCAAACCCACTCTGATGTTAATGGGAGCCTTATTTGACCAAAATGCACAGCAGTTTGCTAGTCAGCTCTGTGACAGAAATGTTCTTCTCTGAGCTCTTACCCATCATCAAAATGAGACAAATCCCATCTTAAAGATAAGAGCTTATTCACTTGGGAGGAAGAAAGAAATGCTTGTGCTTTGGTGTTAGACAAAAGACCACTTTGAATTTCTGTTGGCTTTTGGAAAGTACTTTGAGCACGCAGAATGCTATGGGGCAATTTCACAGCCGATTTGTCATTTTTGGCCATGCACACTCATTTTCTCTCTCTCTGCAAACTCTTTGTCTTTTCCACTTCTGCTGCCTCATCTTTGTAACACATATTGTTATTTTCTATTAATTTCCTCCCATCAATTCCTCTCCGTTCCATCTATATTTAAAGTGCTGTCAGTTCTAAAAAGGCTGAAAAATCTGACGTTGTTTCAGCAAGAGGGTTACTTGAGAAGGGTGTTTTGACAAAAGCTGTTACCACCACTTGAAAAGAGTGCTGAAATAGCTGCAGTCCTTTTTTTTTTTTTTTTCTTCTTAAACAGAGTGAGTAGGTCCCTCTAGCCCTTGTTTTCTCCCTCTTCCTCCTCCTCTCTGTTTTGCTCTAAGGATATTCTAATAGGAACAACACTAGTGTCAAACGTCTTGTTCCTGTCTGAGTATCAAACACTTTTCTGAACAAAACATTTGTAGGGGATTCTGAGTAAGTAGAAAAGAAAGTATAAAATCATGCAAATAAGAAGGGAGAGAAGCAGAATTATGCAGGTGGCAAGGAGACCTGGAAAATTCAAATGATTAAATCTTGTACTTTATTTTTTTTTCCTCCATGCTCAAGCACATGGCCACATAAGCAGATATCAGATTTTAAAATATCTGCAGTCCTTTGTTACAAAAAAAAAAAAAAAAAAAAAAAAAAAAAAAATAAAAAAACAGGCAGGAAAACAGCAGAATAAACCCCAGAATCCACCTTTTAATTTTCTCTGACCAAATTTCACGAAGCTTGTATATTCTTTTCCTTTAACTCCGCACTGAACGATGTCATATACTCCTTTCCATCTCTTCCACCATCCTCACAACTGCAGTTTCATATGAAATTCTTGTGTGATTTGGGTTTGTTTTCTAGAACAATACACAAGGGCCTTGCGCAAAGTACTGGATGCATTTTCGGTGGGATGTAGTGAGGCGAGTCGCTCCAACTTGAGATTCTCTTTCTGAGGCTACTGCTCAGGACCGGTGACGGCACGGCACCTGCTTCTTCTGACGGGTCCCCTGCAAAGCCTCTTTTGGCTAGAGGTGGATATGAAGCCTACCGGAGCAACTCTCGAGGTGCACAGTAAGGATCTTTGAAGCTGATTGTGAGCTTGGTGTTCTCTGACCACGTACGGTACACCCAGGACCCCGGTCTGTTGCGGTAGCAAGCTGCCCTGTCCCACCAACAACCCTTTTTGCCATCTGCTGGTTTCTGGAGAGCGCGGAGCACAGACCGGGGCTGGGTGACGGATGGGTCCCCTGCTCCCTGCTGCTCCTCCTCCTCCTCCTCCTCCTCCTCCCGGTCCACCGGCCAGGAGCTCGGCTCTGAGGCGTGAAGCCGGCCCCCCCTCCTGGACAGCCGGCACGCTGCACCCGCGGCGAGTTAACCAAGAAAGAGCCTGGGGCGATTTGGGCAGCTCCCCTCTCACAGCCATCGGCGCCTTCTCGGCGGTTAGCAGCAAACAGCACGCCTGAGACACATTGCATGTCGTGTAAATTCGTACCCTTGTACGTTAACTTGGATAAAGCAACTAATTCAGCAGGTGCTGAGAGTTATCTTCCTTTACACACATACTAGCAAAAGATGCTTCATATGTAAGGGCAAAGGCCAAATGTACTTCTCTTTTATGCTGAGTTGCATTTGGCGGTAATTTATTTGTGACAAATGGTACTGCAACTTTAAAAACCTTTCAGATTTTTTATAGTGATATATTTTGTATAATCTCATACTGGTGCACATGGTGAGAGAAAAACATTTATAAAGACAGTATATATGTGAGAGAATACCAGTTAAAGAAGAGGTAGACAATGTTATCGGTTTCAGAAATATAACCTTAGCTTTAGAAAATGAAACACTTCTAAAGCTTAGGAAAATGTCAGTAGCAGTAATTTGTATTTTTTACTAAGAATTCTTAAAGCTGATGAATGAAATCCCTAAGAGAAACTACTTTGTTTGAAGTGACTGTAAGCATAGTGTTGACAATTTAAAAAACTTTATGTTAAAGCTAATTGTTTCAGTTGCAAAATAATGTACTGTGTATAGCTGATTAAAAATTGAGAGTGGCTGCCATTCTGATGCTGTGTTGAACTCTGCTCTGCACTACAGAAATGGGGAAAGAAATTCTCCTTTTTATTTCAGTCTGCGATATGGAAGCCCACAGCCATCCTTTGTTATGGTGGGAAATCCCTTCCGTCATGCAGAGGGTGCAGGGCCGCAACATCCGTCACTGACTCTGTGGGATCTGAATTTGATTTTTGAGCTACGTTTTGACTGGCAGCTCATTTAGGTAACACAGCGAATTCCTTTGCCAGCACACAGGAAAAACCCTTGAATCGTCACCTCGTGGCACTGAGCCCACAAAACTGTGTCCCCTGTAGGGACAGGCTTTGAATTTGAGCTCGTATCTTATTAACTAATGGCGATGAAGCCAGAGTTGTGACTTTATTTGAACAAGGCTCGTTTGTTCAGGAATACCTCATCAAACTTTTCCTTGAAACCCTCCTACCTGGGCAGCATTACGTCTTACTGCACACGAGGAGGCCAGGGGAGACCTGGTGGGTGTGTGGCTCCCGGAGCAAGGGATGATGGAAAAGATCCCTTCCTCCTGCCTCTGCTGACTTCTTTCCTCTTGCTGACAGTAGGGCTGTGCTCAATTATAACGTGTATCCCAAGTGCGTTCACAGTTACACGTTGTTGCTTCCTTGCTGGGAAATACTCTTTTGTTCTCTTTCGTTGATTGCCCACAAGGGAGAGAACCTTGCATGCAATTAACGGAGGATTATTCGGCTCAAAGCTGGCACCTGCTTCTGCACAGTGTCATTTACAGCATAAGCCTTTCCCACAGTGAGCAGCGACTGCCAAAACCTGGTATCTGACCACATGTGGCAGCAGATGCTGTCTGCAAGCACGCTGGGCTCTGGGGATGTGTTACCACCAAGCCTTCGGGATTCTGTGGATGCATTGGCCAGGGAAGGGATGGGAAGGGCCATTAATCGCATGCTAATTTTCAGATCTTGGGAGGCTTTGGAAACCATCTACACTTCTCTTTTCTTAATCACTGTGTTGGCAGGGAACACTCCTTGGAGCTTCTTCAGGGATACAGGACTTAAAAGCCTGTTGAGCCTAAAGGTGCAGACAAAGTTAATGCATTTGAGGATGACAGCTAGATTTCAGTGGGGCTGGAATAGCAGCTCCCAAAGGTGTATTTTTCATGGAAGGAAAATATAGTAAATGAGGTATCAGATGAAGAGCTGAAGAGTTAAACTAATCCTGTACCAAGAGAAATATTCACTTTGAAAGCTACATATGAAGCCCGCATAGTTAATAGGCCGTGCTTTACAAAGTTCTGGGGCAGAGACTGAGAGGTAGGGGCAGAAGAAGAGGTCAAGGAGACTATTGCAAAATGGGGTTAGACAAATTAATAGTCAATAGGTCCATATACAAATAGTAAAGGAAATACAGAAGGATGTACCCTTTAACACCCCAAACACATAATTGCAGATACTGGAGGAATAAGGGGGAGAATGGACCACAGACATTGCTCTTCCTGAGAAATATCTTTTATTACCACTGTTGGAGGCCACAACAGACTACATGAACCATGGCCCTGGCCCAGATGGGTGTAATTTTTATTCTTATATTCTTAACTGCTGAGTGTGTACAGACAGCTCAGGCAGTGATTTAGGACCTGTCATTTGAGTTATCGATAAAGTACAAATCCCGATTTGCTGTGTTTACCTGGTCTCTTCAGAATGAAAGACCTGTTGCCTTCCCTCACTTTTTGTTCAATGCTTGTGGGCCTTTTCTCTTTTTGCAAGTCCCATTCTCAATCTCTCCTTCATCTACGGGGGGAAAGAATTCATGAAGTAGTATGACTCTTTCTAATGCTATTGTGATAATAGTATCAATACTATACAGGTACTTCATACTGGTTAAAATACCAGTATTCTATCCCAGTTTTTGAGACAAAAAACATAAAACATTATATTCTATGCAGCATGCATCTACTTTAATAGAGATTAGAGTAAAGGAGGCCTAGAATCAGATTTCCTTTGTGGCTTGTGCCCTGTGACATTTTCAGAGCTAAAGGAGCAAGGCAAGCATCCATTCATGGCAGGTATATGTAAGATATTTTTTTCAGAAAGACATACTTAAAGGTATATGTTGCCCAAACCAGGTAGCCTTCAAAGGTGGTCTGCAATAGTCCGCAACCAAGTTACTAACTCTAACCCTTACTTTTCCATTATCTTATGCAATGTTTCTCTTCTCCTGCCCTCCCTCCACCCAGCATCCTCAAACCTCAGGTTTATTGAGCAAGAGGAACTCTGTTTCCCAAGCCTAGGCACAACCCAGGAATAGCCTTAGGAAATGACCCATCTTGTTGTGCTGGTGTTTCTGGGTGGCAGAGGCAGAAGCAAGTCAAAGAAAAAGAAAAGGTCCTGGGGAAGTGCCTCTCAATAACACCTGCTCAGGAAGCTGAGCTGACTGATTTCAAGTATGGAAAGCAGAAGATGATCTCCACACCATCACGGCAAAGAAAGCAGTGCTGCAACAGCTGAGCTTATTTGGGACCAGAGAGGTGCAGATACATACGTACACTCTGTTGGTAAATGCTTTCATAAATATCTGTACACACGTGGTCCCATTCAGAAGGTGGTAAAGAGCTTCCATGGTTGCGGTCAGAAGCATGAGGCTGTGTCCCGAGCACTAGGTTATAGCCTTCAAATGGAAGATCTTGCCTTCCAAGGGAAAAAGTCTTTCTCAAACAAATGTTTATTTTAAATGTATTAGCTCTTGAGCTTCTGTGAAGAAAGACCAGGGTCGGTGTGTTTGTTTTCTTCCCAGCCTTTGGGATGTAAGCCTAGAATAATAATAACAATAATAATTATTATTATTGCATTGTACAAGGAATGGGAGCAGTTCTACTCTGGTTAAAGCTAATGTTTGCTTTTAGAAAGAGATTTCAAATGAGGCAAACAGTAACAAACACTAAAACAGGTCTATGTATCAGGGCTTACCTAATGTCCTTGTAATCTAAACCATAAGTGTAACCAGAACCTTTCCAATTTTTGAAGATGGAACCTATAATACATTTAGGGCAGATTAGAGAAGTATTTTAATTTCTTGAACCTGTGGTGAAATGTGAACTACTTCCCTTGCATTTTGAATTATGTCAGCTAGTTCTGAAAGTCAATGAGAACAGCTCACTTAGTAATCCTGTTGCTTTTTGAAGGGGGATCAGATTGCGTCAGGTGTGAGGCAACACACGTGGAAGAGGAGAACAGTAACTATGAAAGCACACGTGAGGTGCAAAGAACAGAAAACAGGATGAGTCTCCGGGGACTGTTGCTACTGCAACAGCAAGATACAAACCAATACCTTGAAATCAGTTTAGTTCATGCATACCTTACTGCTTTTTGACCTGTGTGCAGATCTCCCAGAGATTATTGTTGGGATCACTCTGATATTAAAAATGAAACCATCACAGCAAAATTTGTTATCTGTGCCCTAATATCACAAGGTTAACAAATTCAGTTGGGTGACTCTTTAAGGATGGCAAGGTTGCCAGCTGTACAGATAGCAAAGAAGCAAATCAGTGGAGAAAAAATGATACTATGGGCAAATGGAAATCTTTAAAAAAATGTTCTATTTAATAGGTACCTTAATAAAGAGGAATTCACCTAAACATTTTTCATCAGACAGGTGCCATACAAAAAAAAAGCAATCAGGGGAAAAAGCTTTAGAAGAGATGGCCAAGTCAGAAAAATGTCTTCTATTAATGTATTAGTGGTATCCACTATCAAAGCAGACTAAGCTAAGCAAGCCATGTGTTGATAGAATTACAGCAGTGTTTTTGTAGACTGTTCTGCTTACAACCTAAAAAGAAAAGCAATAAGGACTTGAAAATATTTGTTTTTACTGAACAAAATCCTGTGTATTGGGCACTAGTGCAGAGTTACGGTAAGCCTGAACTTTTCACATCTCATTCACGAGTGATGGGACAGGATAGAAAGCTGATGCTTCAGTTGTGGCTTGGTTCTACTCTATTGTATTTTATTATAATTACACTGGTTTGAGAATGAAATTACTGATGAAGTGGCGCATGATTCCCATGTCAACATAAAACCTCTACAAACAGGGATTTGGTCTCTAAAATACACACATCACAACACAGTATCCTATCATTTACATCTGACAAGACATATCCAGTGTTTTGGTTGGCCATCAGCTAGAAGAGAAAAGCCAAGTTTCCAATAGCTTCACTTTCCAAACTCTAAATGAGACTTCAAAAGCTGTAGAAATGCAATACAGGACTACGACGTCCTATACATACAATATCAAATCTTTCTAGAAGGAACAACTGTGGGTGCAATTATTGTTATGCTAACTTTGACATAGTTTCTGGAAATTACTTGGGATTTCTTACAAAGGCTTTAAAAATCTTTTCCATCTGTTCTTTCTGTTGCTTATTTTAGGGTGTATTTATAAAGATACATCCACAATATATTGTGGCCACAATATATAGATAATATTTGAAATATGCATTCCCACTATAAAGCTATGTTTAAAATAATATGAACATTGATTCCCCTAAAGAGGCATCCAAAGTAATGCTAAGACTGAAAGTGACTGAAGACCTATAGTCTTGGTTAAATAGCAGCCTGAGGGAAGGAAAATTCACTTGGTCATTAGTCTCAGAAGAGTGAACATTGTCTTCCTTTCAATGCAGATCTCAAGCCTGGGAAAGGACTGAGTTTTTCTTCACACGGGCATACTTCAGCAAAACAGAATCCAATCCACAGAAATACCCATCCTCAGAAAACTGATCATCTATCCCACAAAAATTAGGAGGCTGCACATCCTGTGGGAAGAACAGGATAGTTATTACAGGTTAGTTATTAGCTAGCCAACATGCTGACACTACGCAAAACACTCTCACTGCAGTAAGTCTTCAGTTGTGGACCAGTTAAGGACATGCTTTCCTTGTGCTGACTTTGTTGTATGAGAAATCAGGCACACCAGACCTTTCCTTCAGCTGCTTTTCTGGGTAGAAGTGCTTATAATACTAATAATTAAGTGACACAGACATGCAAATACTTGCATATTTTGACTGAAGACTGAAGACACCTTTCCAAGGCAATGACAGCATTTAAAAGATTTTATTTTAAGTTCTGGCAACTTCTCAAAACTTGTGTTACCCCACAATATTCAGCAAAGTCTCATGATGGCAATCTACCTCTGAAATTTGACAGAGCTTTAGCCTATAGTTAAATAAAACTACGGTTTTCTCCACAGTTGCTATAGCTGAGCCATCCCTAGTCAAGACAGCCTCAGGAATAATTCATAGCATACAAATGACAACTAGAATGAGTATGATTAGAAAAGCTTACGAAAGCATCAATAAAATGTTTTCAGTAAAAAGGGCTATTTGGTGTTGAGAATAATATAGATGCAACGCATGTCTGTTAAAACTCCACATTGCCAAATGAAAATATCTCAGCTAGAGACAAAGCTTGGTGAGCATCACCAATGATCCAGAACCCCCGAATTCATTAAAACAGTTTGGACAGTGTTGTGGAAAAAAAGTGAAGAAATCAGAATGTAACATACCACCTTGATGGGGGCTAACAATTAGAGGGCTTGTGCATTCAGAAAAGCTTTCTGTGGGTGTCTACAAAAGAGGTCTAGACAAGAAGAAGACCCCTCACATCAGCCTGTGTCAGGGCAGTCTGTTGAGCAGTGTGTCACAGGGATGCTTCTTGTAGTACAGATGCTGGGCTGCTGTCTATATGGAGGACCAGGGCTCCAAGTCATGGTTTACGCAGTAGGAGTGTGAGACACCTGGGATGCAACTGAAGATGTCATCTTTAAGGAGAAGCAATAGAGCTCTTTCTGGAACAGCTATTGCATGTGCAGCACAAGTGCTGCTAACCACATTGACAAAAACTGTACAGCAGACCGAGGGTTAATACAGTCTCTGAAGTGCTGTAGCCTCATCAACAGGAAACCAACCGTGTGACTGAATGGTGAAGGAGTCAAAAGTAGAGACATGCATCTGCTGACAACTCTGGAAAAAATATAATATTTTGTGTTTGTTTGTGTGCTATCAAGAAGCAACTGCTAAGTTTCCCTCACAGAAGAGGGGATGGGCATTTGAGCACTTCTGAAGAGAGAGATGATTTTTTCCTTCTGGGTATGCCTAAAGCCTTGAAGAACTTTAAAGAAACAACATTCCTGTGCATGCTGAAGCTCCTGTGGAGCTGTGGTGCCAGGAGACAATCTCATACCCTCAAGAAATTTTCAGAGCAGCAGTGGCAGGTTGGCACAAATCCTGCTTAGGCTACAGAGGATGAACATTGCTCCACCTGTCTGGAGGACTTCTACTAACAAAGCAAATGTAAAATATAAACAGAAGTTGGCTGGATATTGAAAAAAAAAATCACATTCTAGTCTATTAAAGTTTGCATTTGTAAGGATGTATATACAAGGAAAGAGTGGCATTCCCTGGCCTCTGCTCCTAGGCCCAGGACTAACATCTTCAGGCTATGGGTAGGTTATGGGTAGGCTGTTCACTTCTGTGACAATGGTTCAGTTTCTCAGCTTCAACTTCTTCTTGTCCTCTGTCATCTCCAAATATAGTGTTGAAGCAAATTGTTATTTTTCTTTTTAGACACCAGATGCAAATCTAGGCGTACAGCCAACTTCATGTATCCTTGAGCAGAAATAATAAGACAGACCTTCTGGGAAGAGCAAGTGGGGAGTTCAGAGGGCAGATGAGCTTCCAGCTGCACTTCTGTTATGCTTACACAAACATCATCACCCACAGGAAAACTAAAAAAACATTGGAAAGTAAAGTTAAGCACAACTGCAGGTAGTTACATTATCATCACTGAGGGGCAAAATGTTACCATTGCATTAGTTACCAAAGAAATGCCAGCAGTCATCCTCTTTGGCCAGTCACATTAATCACAGCATTAAGTGCAGCATCACGTAGGTTGGTGGGTGATGTGTCATGCCCACACAGCATGCGAGGCCCAGAAAATGGCTCTTCAGCTGCTGAGTTCACTCCACCCCATTGATCTGTGAGTAAATATCAGGCCTGGAGGGAAGTGAAAGAAGAGGAGAGCTTAATTTGCTCCTGTGTGGGCTGAGAAGAAAAGCAGACATCTCTGTTTGTGAGAGAAGCCCTGTGGGACAGATGAGGACTAGAGACTGCTGCTACAAGTCTCTGTGAAGAAATGAAAAGCACAGTGTATTGTTAATAAAGTATTCTTGGTTGGAGCTGCTCATTGCTGAAACTAATAGTGATAAAACTGCTTTTCCTGAAGAATGTAGAAGGCCTTTCTTCTTTTTGTGCAGTCTGGGTTTGTCCAGGTCATGGTAAAGCCGAGATAAAAGGCCTACTTGAAAAAGAGGTAGATTGAATTCAGTATGTTTATGTTAGTTAACCTTATTGGTTAACTAATCCTTATTTACTTATCCTTCTGGAACATCCATCAGGGTGGTGGGTAGCATTTAGGAACATGGTGAAATCTCTGGGTGGTGAAGGGGTTGAAATAAACTTTTTTTTTTTTTTAAATATGATTATGATTGCAAAATTAGAACTGCCTGGAAAAGAAGGCTGGAAACCAAACCTTCTCTCCACATACAAAGTATAGTGGAGTACCTAGTATTGATAGTCCTTAATGTTGCCTGTTGCCCAAGCTGGAGTTGTGCTACAGTACAAGCCTGGATGAGTGAGGTCAAGCAGCGAACATGAATCTACACATGACAAAGGTGGTGACAGAGTGGCCGTGGGTAGCAATGGGATAGTGGCCATGCAGAAGTCAGTGACAGGCTAAGAGGACAGTTGATGGGCCCACAGTCACATGTAGGGTTTGGCAGACACCAAATAGTGGCTTTTAAAGGTGTTAGTAGAAGGATGCAAAGGTAGCTAAATCCCCATTGCAACATCAAACCTGGTTTTGATAATGATTTGAAAGGGTTTTTGTTCCCCACATTGCTGATCCCTCCCATTGCACCAAAAGGCCTAGTTCTGAGGCTCTCCCAGTCTGCACCTTTGCCAGCTTTTTGCTGTCTGATTTGTTCAATTGAGCCTCAGAAGGGAAATATGCCTGGAAGACTACAAGGAGGTATTGTGTATGATACCATCTGCAAGCCTGCTTAGAAGGAAGAGAAACACTAACCAGTTTTGAGGCACACAAAGTCAAATGACCAAAATAGCACCCAACAGCAGTCCATGGGCTCTTGCATCCTGCAGCATTATTGTGCCATACTCTGAAAGTAAATGGAGTATGACTGGTGAGGTAACAGGTGTGGCCACCAGAAAGACAAAGTGACATTCAGGGAAGTCAGCTAGACTGTTCAGTCTTGCAGCTGCTTGATTTCCACTACAACAACCACCATAGTCACACAAGCCTTTTAAGACCCTGAAGCAAAGAATAACATCATCATTGTGATAACACTCTAAAAGCAACATATATATTTTTTTTTCCATCCTGGAAGACCTACTGACACATGCAGCTGAACCACACCAGAAAAAACAAAACAAACAAACAAAAAAAAAAACACAAATCCATGAGCAGTACATATTTCACACTAGATGTACACCAAGTGATTGTTACTGAATGCAGCACTTGCTTTATTTCTATTTTATAAGCACTAGGTAAATGCATTTAGCATGGTCTGTCATGTATTTGTGTTCACAAAGACTCCTTATTTATTGACAGGAAATTCAGCTGTTCTTTAAGTATCAAGACAATTACAGATACTTATTTAAGTAACTGTAAATAAAATGAAATCTGCTCTGAAGGATAACATTTACTGAAATGGTGCTTGTCAGATTATTTGCTATTTCTTGCTTGAAAAACTTTGATTGATGTATTGAACTCCAAATGGAAATTATACCTACAGCTCATTGGATCTGGTGAAGGTTTGGTGAATCAGGTTTGAATGGACCACCACTGACTGAATGGAGCAAGCCCATGACCTCTTTCATGCTCGGTGGGTTTATTTTGCCCCTACAAGTTTGTGATGAATAAGAAGTACTTCAATCCTTCCAAATCTTATTCTTCTTTTTACATTTTCTCTGGGGCTGAAGAATCTGAATTATTTACTTCTAGCAGCCATGTCTGACTAGCCTTTAGAAACAACCCAGTTCAGATTTGTCAATATTTTGACAGCATGGTTGTCTTTAAGAAGTTCTCCTGGCACCCATCCACTTGGCAGAAGTTGATCAAACCATATCAGTTTTTTTCAGGGTCTTCTGTGCTTCTGATGTCTAAATAAATGTTGGCAGGACTCAAATATGCTAGATAAGTATTCTGATGTGGAGTTTCACTTTTGCCTCTAAATTCTGCCTAAGTCTTTCACAGCTTTCAATTTTTTAAGCAAGTTCTCCAGATCTATCTTTCTATAGCCTTCCTGCTTAAGGGCGCTGAAGGTGTCTGCTTGTCTGCTGCTTCCACAATTTGTCTGATTTTTTTGTCTTATATCTTTTTTTTATCTTTTTTTTTTTGTCTTATATCTTTTTTTTTGTCTTATATCTTTTTTT